>CM061547.1:255105338-255705338 GCA_030864215.1 Capsicum pubescens | reverse complement strand
TGAAATTAATAATTATTATGTATGTAGTATTATGTGAACTCATATTAGAGCCTTGAGATGGTGAGCTTGGTGTTGAAATTGTGATATTTAAGTATTGATTTGCATTATGATTAAATATTATGTCTTCCAAGTATTTGATGAATGGTTTGTGTGAATTAAACAAGTAAAATTATATCATATAAGTATGTGTAATAATTCATGCCATCCAATATGTAATAATTAATGCCATCCAAGTGTTTGATAAAATTCTTAAGTGAATAAAATAGAGTCAATATAATATGTTGACAAGAAATTTCCAAGCTATGTATAACTTCATGCCAAGTGTGGTTGAAAATCTCTAGTAAATGAGTTATGGTATGTTGTGTGAAAATTCTATCCATGTGCATTCCTTGTTGAATGAATTTATGAGGAATTAGTGTGAATCCTTACACAACTTTATATTTAAGAATTCCAAGTGTTTGAAGAATATTATGTATTCTTGATCATGATTTGGGTTTATGACTTCCAAGTACTTGAAAAAGTGTTTGATTTTTTTTTGTTGCGAGTAATGGATTGTTGTTATGTTATGCAAGTATTGTTGTACTGTACTTAATTACGCTATCGAGTCCTGGGGGTATTTATACCCAAAATTAGCCTGCTTGTCTAGAGCTGAGTCAGTTTTAAGATAATCTCAGTCAAGCCATGATCAGTAAGTTTCAGTCAGTTACAGAACTCAGGAAAACTCAGTAGATTCAGAAAATTAGTCTCAGTATAGTATTCAGATTAACAAACTCAGTATCTAAAGTATCAATCTATTCCACTTCAGATCTCTGTAGTATTTCAGTATTCAGTTACAGAATTCAGTAAACTTAGTGAGATAACAGAACTCCGTAGTTTTCAGCCAGTTATCAGATATCCTGTAGTATTTTGTTAGATAACGGAACTAAGTGAACTCAGTCAAATCAACTTAGTAATATACTCAGTAACAAGATTCAGCTCAATGTAAGTTCAGTTAAGAATCAGTTCAGAGTCATTCAGTTGGGAGTAAGATTCAGCACCGAGTGAGCTCGAGGATGGGAACTCACCTTATAGTAGAGGGTGTGATTCTTAGAAGAAATCCTTGCGCTCCAGAACTACGTCGCCAGCGTAGGTTGAGACATCATACCTGCTAGTTGAGGGTAGATGAGGTGGCATGACCTGTTAGATGAGGGCTCCACCATTATTGTTTGAGTACCTGATGGATAAGGGTCACATAAAGTTATCTTTACCAGTGGCACGGTATTGACACCCTTCCAACTGGGGTACAGGTTGGACCCCGAATTAGCTAGATGGGGCATGTCGATTAGATGACTACTTCCCACAGTCTCAATTTCAGAATCAGATTCAGTCTTCAAGAAAGAATTCAGTTCAGTATTATAGAAGTCAAGGCTGTTAGATACAGTACATCAAGTATTATAAATTTTGGAGATTCTCTACTAGATAGGACGGTCTCAGATCCAGTTAATCAAGTATCATTACCAACGGATTCAGAGATAACTTGTTAGATAGGGTTACTATTAGTTATCAGTATACTCAGTCATTCAGTATTCTAGTATCAGTAAGTTCAGAAAGTTAGTTATCAGTAAGATCAGGAACTTGGGTATCAAAGCCTTAGTTACCAGTATCAGTAGATTCAAATTTCAGTGACTTATTATTCAAAATCAGTGTCCAAAGTTATGATGATTTCTGTTACAGTTATGCATTCATGCATGTGTTCTCATATAATCATGTTCATATTCAACAGTTACAAAGTTTTCATGTATGTTGATCCAACTATACATATTGTTCAGTCAAGTGTTGTTCATGCATATAAACCCTTGCATGATAGCCTACCTCACTTGCATACTCAGTACATTCAAAGTACTGACGCATTTTGCGCTATGGTGCTGTCATTTACACCATAGGTTTCGAAGCACGAGATCCAGAGTGTCAGTAGCATTTCAGGTACCAGTATCCAGATTCAGCAGTGAATCCTCATCGCTCGAGAATGATTTGATTATCTTATTATTTCAGTTCAGCTTTAAGTAGTTGGAGTTAGTTGGAGACATGTTCCATCAACTCCACAGTTCAGACAGTTAGAGGCTTTTCGGACATATGTATAAGTATTTAGTTTGTAGATTTGTGCATTTTAGATATTTTGAACCTTATGGCAAGTTTTCTCCAATTTTTCGCATGTATTTTATTATATTATGCAGTGAACAGGTACATATATCAGAAGAGGGTTAGCTTGTGGTCCTTCAGGATTACAAGCACCGTGTGATGTTTCGGTTCCAGAAAATTGGGGCGTGACAAACTTGGTATCAGAGCCTAAGGTTCAATAGGTGTCCTAGGAAGTCTGAAAAGTCGCATCTAGTAGAGTCTTGTGCATGGGTATGTTGCGTGCAACATTTATGTACAGGGGGATATAAGATGTTGTAGGAAAAGTTTCCCTTCTTTCAGGATTCAAGTCGTACCAGTGAGTAAAAGCTCAAGTTAAACTTTCAGTCTAATCCTTGTTCCTCTTCTATTTGCAGAACATGCCTCCTAAGAAGAGAACAGGGAACTTGTCAGCCCCTCGGCCAGTAGATCCCCAGAATGAGAATGTATCTCATGCCAAATTTTGGGCTGCTTTCCAGACGTTGGCCCAAGCTGTGACTGCTTCTGTGCGGTCTAATACTCAGACTGCTGCTCCACATCAGCAAGGTGGTGATGCAGCCGCAGCCAGACTTCGTGACTTTAAGAGGATGAATCCTTCTGAGTTCTTTGGATCTAAGGCAGACGAGGACCCACAGTTGTTTCTAGAGGAGGTGAAGAAAATTACCCAGGTTATGCATGTGTCTAAGGAAGAAAGTGTAGAACTAGCCTCCTATAGGCTGAAAGACATTGCTTATGATTGGGTTGTAGCATGGACGAAGGGTAGAGGAGAGGATGACGCTCCCATGACCTGGAAAGTATTTTAGGATATCTTTCTAGATAAGTTCTTCCCGCTAGAAATGAGAGAAGCTAAGGTAGAGGAGTTTATGAACCTGAGACTGGGATCCATGACCGTTAAAGAGTATTGTCTTAAGTTTAATCAGTTAGCTAAGTATGCCCCTGAGTTGATTGCTGAACCTAGAGCGAGTATGAGTAAGTTCGTGACTGGTGTGTCGGGGTACATCCTTAAAGAGTGTAGGTTTGCTATGCTTAATAGAGAGATGAATCTTGCAAGATTGATGACGTATGCTCAGTCGATTGAGGTAGACAAGATGAAGGAAAGAGAGAGATCTAATAAAAAAGCCAGAATAAGTAGTCATAGTTTCTCCCAAGTAGGGTCACAGGGTGGTAACCATTCTCACTATAGCCAAAAGTTTTCAGTCCTAGCTCCACCCTCATCTAGTGTACCACACTCCAAAGCCCAGGGTAGTGAGAGAAGGGGTTTACCTACCCGCTGTGTGAAGAATATGGTAAGAATCATAAGGGGGTATGTAGAGCCGGTAGTGATGTGTGTTTTGGATGTGGCGAGCTAGGTCACAAAGTTAGAGACTGCCCTAATCCACGTCCCCGAATTCAGTATAGTCGTCCTGCCGCTCATAACAGATTGTATGCACTTCAGGCTAGCCATGATCATAAAAGTTTTCCTGACATAGATTCAAGTATGTTATGAGTCTTTATATTTATGACATACATTGTTAAATCCTTTTCTCCCATTTGAGCTTAAACATGCTAGTAGTTGCGAGTTCAGTTAAGATCAAGTATCATGCATTAGTTTCAGACTCCCGAGGTTCAGTTATGATCCAGTTCATAGGTGCCCTGTGCATCTCCTCAGTATATCAGTGAAGTAAGTGTTCATAGGGGGACATAGTGTCCCAAGGGGGAGATACCCCATTCAGTTGCATGCACATATTCTTATTACAAGCTTCGCATCAGTTATTATTACATAGTCAGTCATGCTTTCAAGAGTTTGTTCATTCAGACCTCCATGCATTAGATATGCATGTTCAGCAGATAAAGTTCAGCTTATCAGCATATTCAGTCGTGCATTCATGAGAATGACTCAGTTACAAATCCATGCATCAGATATGTATGTCTCGTATGAGAATTCAGCTTATCAATATTATCAGTCGAGTATTCTATGCATCAGCTATGCATGTTCAAGAATAAGATTTTGCATGTCGATAGTTCCTATTGTATAGTAATGTCTCGGATGCTCTAGTCCCTTGAGTAAGCTCAGTTAATTAGTACTCTTAGTTCAGCAATGTGACATTCGAGGATGAATGTTCTCAAGGAGGGATGATGTAATACCCCGAAAGTTTTACGAGTCGTTAAAGACTTTTAATCTTGCCAAGAGAAACTTAGCACTTAAAAATTTGGCTAGGTGTTGAAACTTTTTCATTTCCATAAACTTCCAAACTTCGAGGAATTATGTCAGGGTCAACTTGTAACGATCATAAATTCTTTTATATAATGAACTAGGAGAGATTCTATATATCAAAATTAATCTCTTTGAGTCTTATTTCCAATGCAATTGGATTCATCCAATTTGAACATCGGAGTAAATAGTTATGCCCAATTTACTTCAGCATATCAAAAATGTCAACAGAGGGTCAGCTGCGTCTTTTTCTCTTTTCTTAGGGGTATTTTGGTCATCCTCCACCCCTATATATACCACAAACATGGAATTAAACTTTATTTCATCCAAAATATATTCATTTTGCTCAATTCTCTCAAGAACAACATAAAGGGGCTCAACCCAAAGTTAAAGAAATTCAAGAATCTCTCCGTAAATCTTCGTAGAATAAAGAATTAAGGTATGCGTAGTGTTCATCCATGGATCCCTTTCATCCATGGAGCTCAAGAATCTAGTTTTGAATAATAAATTATGATTTTATTATTGTGGTATGATTATGTTCATGTTGATGGTTGATTATGTTTGCGTGATTGTTGTTATACAACTCCCAAGTTAGAATCTTTATATGATGTTCATGATACTATGATATTATGTGAATGGAAACTTGTGAAATTGGATTGAGTTATGGTGTTGAATGATTCCCAAGATGGAATCTTTATGTATCTTTTTTTATGAATCTATGATATCATGAGTTGGAAACATGAAAAAAAATTTGGTTGTTCATGATGCAAAATTTTATGATTTCACCTATGCCAAGATGTGCATGCAAGGTGTTTGTTAAAATGCCTAAGAGACTAGAAATCATATTTTTATGATTAAATGGAACCTAAATGACAAGTTCATGCTCTATCATTATGTTCAACATGATTTACATGCTATTATTTTGTATTGTAGTTGTTTATGGAATGTTCACGCTATTATTGAACAATGAATGTGTTGTTGGAATGCCATGATGTTTATGATAAGTCTTTCAAGATTAGTTGATTTCGTAGATTTTATATTAGATCTAAGTTAGACCTTAATTTCGATGTAAGATTGAGTTTAATTCCATGATTTACCTCAAAATTTATGAAAATTAATTAGTTGTGGTATGCTTTATGTAACTACAAGTTGGATGAAGAATCCATGAGTGGATTTAAGTGTATTCATGATTATATTGTTGAATGGATTTATAACCCATGGCTAAGTGTATGATTTATGTGAAATTAATAATTATTATGTATGTAGTATTATGTGAACTCATATTAGAGCCTTGAGATGGTGAACTTGGTGTTGAAATGGTGATATTTAAGTATTGATTTGCATTATGATTAAATATTATGTCTTCCAAGTATTTGATGAATGGTTTGTGTGAATTAAACAAGAGAAATTATATCATATAAGTACGTGTAATAATTCATGCCATCCAATATGTATTAATTCATGCCATTCAAGTGTTTGATAAAATGCTTAAGTGAATAAAATAGAGTCAATATAATATGTTGACAAGAAATTTCCAAGCTATGTATAACTTCATGCCAAGTGTGGTTGAAAATCTCTAGTAAATGAGTTATGGTATGTTGTTTGAAAATCCTATCCATGTGCATTCCTTGTTGAATGAATTTATGAGGAATTAGTATGAATCCTTACACAACTTTATATTTAAGATTTCTAAGTGTTTGAAGAATATTATGCATTCTTGATCATGATTTGGGTTTATGACTTCCAAGTACTTGAAAGAGTGTCTTATTGATTTTTTTATTGCGAGTAATGGACTGTTGTTATGTTATGCAAGTATTGTTGTACTGTACTTAATTACGCTATCAAGTCCTGGGGGTATTTATACCTGAAATTAGCCTGCTTGTCTAGAGCCAAGTTAGTTTCAAGATAATCTCAATCAAGCCATGATCAGTAAGTTTCAGTCATTTACAAAACTCATGAAAACTCAGTAGATTCAAAAAATCAGTCTCAGTATATTATTCAGATTAAGAAACTCAGAGTCTCAAGTATCAATTTAGTTCACTTCAGATCTCTGTAGTATTTCAGTATTCAGTTACAGAATTCAGTAAACTCAGTGAGATAACAGAACTCAGTAGTATTGAGCCAGTTATCAGATATCCTGTAGTATTTTGTTAGATAACGGAACCAAGTGAACTCAGTCAAATCAGCTCAATAATATACTCAGTAACAAGATTCAGCTCAGTGTAAGTTTATTTAAGAATCAGTTCAAAGTCTTTCAGTTGAGAGTAACATTAAGGACCGAGTGAGCTCAAGGATGGGAACTCACCTACTAGTAGAGGGTGTGATTCTTAGAAGAAATCCTTGCGCTCCAGAACTACGTCGCCAGCGTAGGTTGAGACATCATACCTGCTAGTTGAGGGTAGATGAGGTGGCATGACCTGTTAGATGAGGGCTCCACCATTCTTATTTGAGTACCTGATGGATAAGGGTCACATAAAGTTATCTTTACCAGTGGCACGGTATTGACACCCTTCCAACTGGGGTACAGGTTGGACCCCGACTTAGCTAGATGGGGCATGTCGATTAGATGACTACTTCCCACAGTCTCAATTTCAGAATCAGATTCAGTTTTCAAGAAAGAATTCAGTTCAGTATTCTAGAAGTCAAGGCTGTTAGATACAGTACATCAAGTATTATAAATTTTGGAGATTCGCTGCTAGATAGGACGATCTCAGATCCAGTTAATCAAGTATCATTACCAACGGATTCAGAGATAACTTGTTAGATAGGGTTGCTATTAGTTATCAGTATACTCAGTCATTCAGTATTCTAGTATCAGTAAGTTCAGAAAGTTAGTTATCAGTAAGATCAGAAACTTGGGTATCAAAGCCTTAGTTACCAGTATCAGTAGATTCAAATTTCAGTGACTTATTATTCAAAATCAGTGTCCAAAGTTATGATGATTTCTATTACAGTTATGCATTCATGCATGTGTTCTCATATAATCATGTTCATATTCAACAGTTACAAAGTTTTCATGTATGTTGATCCAACTATACATATTGTTCAGTCAAGTGTTGTTCATGCATATAAACCCTTGCATGATAGCCTACCTCACTTGCATACTCAGTACATTCAAAGTACTGACGCATTTTGCGCTATGGTGCTGTCATTTACACCATAGGTTTCGAAGCACGAGATCCAGAGTGTCAGTAGCATTTCAGGTACCAGCATCCAAATTCAGCAGTGAATCCTCATTGCTCGAGGATGATTTGATTATCTTATTATTTCAGTTCAGCTTTAAGTAGTTGGAGTTAGTTGGAGACATGTTCCATCAACTTCACAGTTCAGACAGTTAGAGGCTTTTCGGACATATGTATAAGTATTTAGTTTGTAGATTTGTGTATTTTAGATATTTTGAACCTTATGGCAAGTTTTTGCCAATTTTTTGCATGTATTTTATTATATTATGCAGTGAATAGGTATAAATATCAGAAGAGGGTTAGCTTGTGGTCCTTCAGGATTACAAGCACCGTGTGATGTTTCAATTCCAGAAAATTGGGGCGTTATAGAAGGTTCGGGGGTGGTCTAAGAGATGTCATGTTTTATGGTTGAGAAACGGTTATCCAGCTAGCTACGCCTTTCAATAGTTGGTATTCCATGCATTATCAACTTATGTTAATTTGGTTTCCGTAATACAGGCTCACAATGCACTCATGGTGGAAGAGAAAGCAACTGCATTATCAGTTTGGGCTGTTGCATGCTTATGTGGCTCATTGAGGCTTGAACATGTGCGTGATGATACTAACTACCTGTACAACCTGATATAACCATTCAATTAAATGATTGACGTACTAATTTGTCTGCTTGACTATAATAAATGAAAGTGTTCCAAGACTACTGTAAAGCTTTTTGACCTTTATCAGAAATGATGGCCTCTTGTCACCAAATTTTTTGTAGAGAAGTGCAATGCCGGATGGGTCACTGGAGAGGACTTCTGATTTAAAGAGAAAATTTAGGCATTGATTTCATACTTGTAGACAGGAACGTTTGTGATGTGCTCCAATCTTTGACTTAATGTAATGTTTACCATCCTTTGACATTTTTAGTAGCAATTTTATATTTAGCAATGAAATATATAAATTTTAGAATTTTAGTAGCAATCTAGGACGAGTTAGATTGTTCATCTCGAAAGGTTAATTGTGGACGAGTTAGTTGCTCGTCTCTAAAGGTTAATTTATGATGAGGCAGTCGCTTTTATCTAAAGATTAATCTAGGACGCGTTAGATACTCGCCGTGATAGATTAATTTAGGACAAGGTAGTTACTCATCGCTAAAAACATTTAGCATTACTTTTTAAAGATGAAAATCATCTATTAGGGACGCAATATATAGTCTCTAAAAGTGTTTTTGAGATCAGATATGTTACCATCTCTAATGTCATTTAACAACCAGCTAGAGTACCTCGTCGCAAAAGACCTTTAGTGAAGGGGGCTATATGGACGAGCCACGACCAACATTTTCTTGTCCTAAAAGATCATTTGCGACCAGAATTGAACTTTTAGGGACGGGAATTTCCTTCTCTAGAGGCTGTTTTTCTTGTAGTGTATACCAATATACAATTAATTTTTCATAATCATAAACAAAAATAGCCAAAGATCAATTTATATTTAACTACAAAATTTTTTCATAGAAAAAATTATTAAATTATTCAGCTACAAATTCTAAATCATCACTACTTAGTGATGACATATTTTGTGACAAAATTATGTTGTCACTGAATCATAGATTAATTAGAGACAATAAAATGAGCGTCACTAATTGTTTATAGTATTAGTGACAAAAATTGAGGTCACAATTAAATATCAAATTTTGTAGCTAAAACTTACAATATTTAACTACGAACTCTAATTTGTCGCTATTGCGATAACTTATTTTTTATGATGAATTTTTTTTTGTGTCTAAAATTATAACTAATTCAAGATAAAAAAAATAGTTTGTCACGAATTGGATCCGTTATTAGAGACAATAAAATGAGCGTCACTACACTGGGTTTGTTGTTGTTGTACTTGTTTATAGAATTAGTGACAAAAATTGAGGTTACAATTAAATATCAAATTTTGTAGCTAAAACTTACAATATTTAACTACAAACTCTAATTTATCGCTATTGCGACAACTTATTTTTTATGACAATTTTTTTTTTGTGTCTAAAATTATAACTAATTCAAGACAAAAAATAGTTTGTCACGAATTGAATCCATTATTGGTGATAAAAGAGGGTGTCATTGAAAACTTAAAATTCGTCACTAATGATACTCAATAAAATGGCGCCAAAATATTTTTTGGTGGGAAACTTTAGAAGACAAAATTTTGCTACAAAATTTTACATTTCGTCACTAAAAGTATGTGCTTCATGTATTTAGATACGAAATGTAATTTTCGTCATAAAAGGTGAACAATTAGTGACGAATTTCATCTCGTAGCTAATAATTTCGTAGCTATATATCAATTTTGTTGTAGTGTGAAGATAGATCAACATTGTCCACCCATTTAAGTTTGATGATTGATCATAATTTTAATCTTGTCCAAGAAATTCATCATTATTCGACTCACGCTGAATTAAGCCCCTGAAAAAAATATAACAAACATAAGACATAAGAAATAAACACAAAATAGTGAAAATAAATATTATTAATAATAAAATAAATTAATCGACATTATCAGTCACTTTCATTCAAAATTTCGATTAAATCAGATGTTGAAGATTGTGTTTGCATGTTACCTGACATGATGTATTGAGGAGCATTCATGTTGGAAAAATTGCTATAATGAATCAAACGAACATCACCAATAACACTAGTTGAATTCTCAAGTTGCGTATAGACATCCGTCTATGCAGGAAAGTATACACGACGAGTCTTCCGCTCCATCTTAACATAAACTTGAAGAATACATATCTTTATTTAACTGGCGTAATCATAAAGAGTCTTCAAAAATTCGGTCAACGACTCATCATCACTGATAATCTATTCTCCATAATTTATCAATTCTCGTGATGAGAAGGAATTTGAATATTGTTCGATCATATATAAATCATAATCGTCACTTTTAATTTTCATCCTTCTAAAAATTAAATCAACAAATTCATTGTAACAAGTTAAAATTGAATACTTGACATTAAATTTAGGAGAAATACTATAATATATTGTATTATCCTTGTGGACAATTTCTCTATCCCCCAAAAAATATAATTTTGACACGTTCAATATCATTTTTTAAGAGTCAAATGAATAAAAGTTTGGTTGAACTTTTAAAAAAGTTTGAAGATTGAAGATGAAGATGAAGTATATACATATTTTCTTTATATAGATGTTTTCAAGATCTGTTGGAGAAATTGAACATTTGATATAGAGCACATATAAAATATGCACCATATTCCAATGTCATATCAATATGAATGAGATGTGTCAGAATGTCTTGTTAGAATGAGACGTATCAAAATGACCTGTTAGAATAGACCCGTGTCGATAGTGCACAATATATAAAAATATTAAATAGTGCACAAATTTAGTGTGGCTGGTGAAATTTATGGTAGTTATTTTGATTTTGGTGGTGAAATATACGAATATGGTGATGGCGTGGTGGCAATGATGATGGTTGTATAGTGGGTTTGGTGATGTATAGTGAAAAAGAAGCAATTGAGTAACATAAAGAAAAAAAAGTTGAAATATGACATAGCAACTGATTTGGCAGAGATGTGACAATGACGTGGCACAAGTGATATACATGTTCAAGCATGTGACTGTACCATATGTGCATCAGAGTGAAAATAAATTTACTTTTAAATGGTATATATAGGTAATAGGTGTGTAATAGATCAATATAATAATTTGAGTGTATAATCGACTTTTCATGTTTAGAATGATTTTAATGTCTTTTCCCATATAACAAACAAATCCTATTGAGTTTTCTTCATATTTGGTTCCTACTTCCTTACCTACTTAAACTTGTTTTGCTCATTTATTTTTTTTATGATATTGTTTTTCATAAGTCATTCCCTCTTTGATCCTCTTGATTCCACTCCACCTCTCACAAAACATCGTTAGTTTTTTATAAGTACATTTTTAATTTCTTAAGATTTTCTCGTCCCCATAACTTTTTTTTCTACAGTTAACTAGATATAATTGTATATAGATGAAAAACGAGGGACAATAATTGGGACATGGGTGCAGTGATAAAAATTTATAATATTAGTAGACTTAATAATGTTGTAGCTGCTAACTTAGGCTCGAAAACTTTTAAAAATTATGACTAAAAATTTCTCCACATACTAGTAAGGAAAGATTATTCTGACATTGGAAAAGATTATCCTCATCAGTATTCAAGTAGTGTCACGTGTCTAAAGTCTAACGTTGAGATGACTGATGCTAGACCAAAAATCCTTACGAGCGTATACCGACTAGGTGAAGAGTTGTGATCCGGAGTAAAAGGTCCCGTGAAAGCAGTGTCATCGATATTCGATCTATGGGATATTTTTTCTTTTTTTAAAAATTGGGGGTAGGGGAAGGAGAATGGGGGAGGGAATTACAATGTGGGGAATCGAACCCTCACCAACAAGGTGGAAGTTCAAGTAACTAACCAACTAAGCTACTAAGATTCCCCTCTATTCGATCTATGAGATAGTCCTCGGCATGCTGAGATGTCTCTGGTCCTTGATACACTGGTGGTATTAGCTCTAATTTTTTGCCGAACCATGATTGAAGACTCGATTATGGGTCAAACTCTAATTAAGCCGATGCTTCCAGGTTTCAAGTCTCAACTAGTCCTTATACCAGATCCGAATTTCAGCTCATACATTGACTATGATTTTTCAATTTCTTTTTACATACTTCTTTTCGAAACACAATCTAGTTCCTCCTATAATATTGAGATTTTGTTGTTTTAGGATACAAAAAAATCTATATTTTAGCAAAACAACTTCAATACAAGTTCAAGAATAAATCAAGAACACTTATGAAGTTTTCAACACCTCAACACAAGATAAAAAACGACCTTTCAAAGAACTGTGTTTTCGGTATTTTAAAGAAAATTAGATGAAGTGGAAAAAGCCAAGTCCTTTGAATTCACGGAATGTCCTTAAGGAAATAATTCCCCTCAAGTACCCAAGGTTGCGAAATTTTCCTCCCAGGAAAAAATGGCTTAACAATCCGACTATAGTGGTACCTCAAACGATCGGATTCTCTTCGAACTCACTCAACAGTTAAATGATCACACAAACGATCGGATTCTCTTCGAACTCACTCAACAATTAAATGATCACACGGAGTATTTTAGAAGACAAGAAATGTTTTCAAGTGCAGAAAATTCATTCTAAACCTATTGGAAAATGTAGGTTTATATAGCCATTAAGTTCCCCTTCTGAAAGGTGGCAATGGTTCACCGAAAATGTAATACCCCGTATTTCCCTAGAATAATCTAAGTCCCAATACATGAGTATTCATGTATACAATTTTTGAAATACTCATTAATTTTCAGTTTAGAGCCTTCCATTGCATAGAAAATTCAATTAGCCTTCCAACGATATAAAATTTACCCAAATCCGATAACCGGGTAAGAAGTTATGGCAATTTTAAGTTTCAGTCGTTGAACACCGTCATTTTGACCCTTAGCGCATCGTGGAGCCAATCTAAATAACATTTTTCAATTTCCAGTGTGGTACCGCAATATTGACACATCGCGCCAAGGACCCAGTTCACGTTTGGCAATTTCCAGTGGGCCTCCGCGATTATGACGCGTCGCGGAGATGGCCAAAATGGCATTTCAGTGAAGGACCGCGATCTTATAGCGTAGCGCCATCGTCCAGTTTTCCAATTGTCCCTTTTACAATGGCTTGGCGCGATAGTGGCGCGTCGCGCCAAGGCCAAAAATAGCAATATGAAAACTTGCCTATAAGAATGGATGATATAGAGGAAAGGCTAAACAATAGGCTGCAAGAACACTTAGTTCTAGATCAAACCATCTACAGTTTCCAGCTTGCATTTTTAAATTCGTTTAGGGGTATTTGGGTCTTTTCCTAAGCCCTAAACTAGTCCTAAGCATAAAATTTAACCCCTAATTGACCTAAAGACTCATCATTATTCAATTTCTCTCAAATTAAAGATCCCCTTTTCAAGAACAAGAAACCCTAGCTCTCAAATTCAAGGGCAAATCTCAAGAACTCACCATCAATCCTCTCAAATTCATTAACTCAGGTATGTTAGATATTTATCCATGGGTTTCTTTCACCCATGAAGTCCAAGTATCCTATTTAAGTTACAAAATTGTGATCTTTTCAAGTTATTTGATTTTAAATTGTGATTTCACCCATGAATCTCCATGAACTATGATTTTATACCATGTTTCAATGAAATTATGGTCGTTATTCAATTCTCCATGTTTTAATGTTATCATTACTTGAATTAAATCATGATTTAGTATTATTCATGTTGAATTCATGCTTTTACTACAAGTTCCATGACATTCCTCTGATTTGATCAAACCATGGACTCCAAGTGTTTGATAAAATACCTATAAGAGTGATTGATTTAATAAAAGCCTTCATGCTTTATCCTCTAAGCTTTAGTGTCATTTTACTATTATTGTTTTCAAGTCCTGGGGGTATTGAATACCTGAAAACCATAGTTGTTTACTTAGTCTAGTCTCAGTACATTACATAATAGTCTTTAGAACATACTATGAGCATTATCAAGACAGTCAGATATCAGTCAGTTAAACTCAGAATAGTCTAGTATTCCAGTGTCTTTCTGTTGGGAGTAGGATTTAGCACCGAGAGAGTGTAGGGATGACGGCTTCCCCGCCAGATAGGTAGAGTAGTTAGTAGAAGTCTGTATACTCCAGAACTACATAGCCAGCATAGGATATGAGGAGCCACCCGTCAGATTTGGCTTGACTATCTCGCAGGGGTCACCCGTCAGTTCAGGCTTGACACCCTTAGTCCTTCGGACAGTATATCAGTATAGTGGATCCACACAGCCAGCTCTAGTACCCGTGGCACGGTATTAACACCCTTCCAATTAGGGTTTCAGGTTGGACCCCGATTAGCTCAGATTGGGGCATATTAGTTAGATGATAGCTCCCACAGTCTCAATCCAATAATCAGATCAGTAGTTCAGTCTCAGTGTTGTTTGACCAAGGCGTACAGATATCAGATATTTCAGTATTTCAGTTTACAGACTTATATTCAGTTCATGTTATATGCTTTTTCATGCATCCCAGATCTACAGACTTCATGTACTTTCAGTAATTTATAGACTTTTATGCATACACAGTATTTATAGATTTCAAATATTTCCAGTATCTACAGATTTCATGATCTCTATTCAGTACTCTATGCTTTATATGTATATTTAGATAATTTATTATTCTTATTTAGGGAACCCTGCATCTCAGCCTACCTCATTTAGCATACCAGTACATTCAAAGTACTGATCACATACCTTTTCTTTCTCTATGATGTATTATATTATAGGTTCTGACGCCCAGTTCCTAGACCGTGCTTAGACATTTCAGAAATCTCAGCAGTAGCAGTGGTAAGTCCTCATAATTCGAGGACGGAGTATTTCTATTTCATGTTTTCAGTTTAGTAGTTAGTTGAAGTTAGTTGGGGCCTGTCCCATTAACTTCCAGCCATTCAGTTTAGAGGCTTTCAAACATTAGAGTCAATTATTCAGATTTTCTTTATCTTATCAGATTCAGATAGTCATTTCTTCAGATTCATAATTCAGTAGTTGTTTCAGATATTAAAACCTTATGACATATCAGTTATTCTTCCGCATTTATGATTATGTTATTTAGTGCTCACAATAGGTACCAGCTCATGGGTTAACTTGTGGTCCCTCGGGACTGTAAGCACCGTGTGACGCCCAGGGTGTACTCTCGGAGCGTTACAAGAAAGGTGTATCCTTTTTGAATAGTCATGTCTGTCCATTCAAAAAAGTGTTTTTTTCGAACATCCACAACAATCCAAATAGTCATACCTTTTCCCGAAATAGTATATCTTTTACTCGAAGAGTTGTGTCCTTTCCAACCAACTTTTCATTTTCCATTCACACCAATTAAACCCAACAACCCCTACATGAATGGGGAATGTCTACTCTTTGTAAAAATTTACAGACAAGTATGTGATCATCAAGCAAAGACTGATTGCATCTGGATAAGTGAGTTTCCCTTTAAACTTTCCGTAGTGAACATGCATCGGATGCACTCGGTCAATCAGTAAATTTAATATCTTTGAACCATCAAGCTTTAATGTACACCTAGACAACACATGTCACACAACCAGCCTTTTACCATTTATGTTTCTTAAGGTATTGTTCGTTTCAGCCATGAATACATCTCGATCTCATGAGAGCTTAGAGAATAGGACTTTACTAACATTCTCCTTGAAGCGTCTTCCACTTAGCCCTCACATAGGTGATTTCTAAATGTTCAATCAAATAGATTAAACTATTTGGTCAAATCTTCCAATTTTAGATAATCATTAAAAGACTTCACACCATAAGTCTTATCCTTATTTACTAAATATTGTCTACATCATGAGAATGGGTTGGGTATATTGACAATGTTTAACCTGTCATAAACAACTTTGTTTGATCTCTTTGAACCTATATCTTGGGATCTCTAGTTTGCTAGGTAGAGTTATTGCCATGCTGACTTGTCCTAGGCCGTAAACCCATTCCCTTGGATCTCCTCTCAACTCCTTCTCTAGATAGGCCTTTTGTAAGTGGATCTAACACATTATCATTTACTTCACATAGTCAACAATGATAATTCCATAAGAAAGAAGTTTTTTAACGGTATTATGTCTCCGTCTTATGTGACGAGATTTATCGTTGTACATCATGCTCCCTATCCTAACTATTGCATCTTGACTATCACAATGTATACATACTGGTGCCAATGGTTTGGGCCAATAAGGAATATCTTCCAAGAAATTCCAGAGCCATTCTTCTTCTTCACTAGTTTTATCTAATTCGATAAATTCTGATTCCATCGTAGAGCGAGCAATACATGTCTATTTAGATAATTTCCAAGAGACTGCTCCTCCACCTATTGTAAATACGTATCCACTCGTGGATTTTACTTCATTTGATCCGGTGATCCAATTTGCATCACTATATCCTTCAAGTATCACAGGATATTTATTATAATGCAAAGCATAGTCTTGAGTGTATTTAAGATACCCCAAAACTCTTTTCATTGCCATCCAATGAGTTTTGTTCGGATTACTTGTGTGCCGACTCAACTTACTAATAACATATGCTATGTATGGTCGTGTACAATTCATTATATACATTAAACATCCTAACAACCTTGCGTACTCTAATTTTGAGTTACTTTCGCCTTCATTCTTTTGAAGTACGAAGCTCACATCTAATTGAGTCTTGACAATACCAAATTCCAAATACTTGAATTTGTCAAGTACCTTTTCGATGTAATGAGACTGTGACAATTCCAATCCTTGTGGAGTTCTATGGATTCTTATTCATAAGATCACATCCGCAACTCCAAGGTCTTTCATATCAAGTTTACTCTCGAGCATTTGTTTCATAGAATTTATGTCAAAAATGCTCTACTGATGATCAATATACCATCCACATACAAAAAAAATGACTTGGTGATTTGGAGTGTCTTTAATGTAAACACATTTAACACATTGATTAATCTTGAACCCGTTTGCCAACATGGTTTGGTAAAACTTTGTATGCCATTGTTTAGGTGCTTGTTTTAGTCTATACAGTGACTTAACAAGTTTATACACCTTATTTTCTTTTCCTGGAACCACAAAACCCTCAGGCTATTCCATGTAAATTTCTTCCTCCAATTCTCCATTTAGGATTGTTGTTTTCACATCTATTTGATGGATTTCAAGACCATATACCGTCGGCAAGGCAATTAACATCCAAATTGACTTTTTCCTCGTTACAGGCGAGTATGTATCAAAGTAATCAAGGCCTTATTTCTATTTGAAGCCTTTTACTACAAGTCTTGCCATGTATTTGTCAATAGTACCATCCTATTTCCTTTCCTTTTGAAGATCCATTTAGAACCTAAAGGTTTATTTCCTGGAGGAATATTAACCAACTCCCACGTATGGTGGCTTAAGATTGAATCAATCTCACTATTGACTGCCTTTTTCCAAAAGGATGAATCTGAAGATGCCATCGCTTCTTTAAATGTTTGAGGCTTATTTTCTAAGAGAAATATTACAATATCCGATCCAAGTGAAGTTGATGTTCTTTGATGTGTACTATATCTTGGATTCTGATCATTATGTACATTCGCACTTGGTTCATCTCGAGGTCGTTTATATCCCCCACTAAACTGTTCATGTCTAGTTTTATACAAAAAAATATGTTCAAAGAATTCAGCATTATCTGATTCAATTATCGTATTTTTATTGATATTCGAATTTTTGGATTTATGAATCAAAAACTGACATGCTTTACTACTTTTAGCATATCATATGAACACACAGTCCACTGTCTTAGGTTCTATTTTCATCCTTTTAGGCATAGAAACTTGGACTTTGCTAGACACCCCACACTTTGAAATATTTCAAGTTGGGTTTTCTTCCTTTCCATTTTCATATGGAATTGATTGTGTCTTACTATGGAGAACTTTATTGAGTATTCGATTAGCTGTAAGGATAGCTTCCCCCCACAAGTTTTACGGTAAACCTGAACTTATAAGTAAGACATTCATTATTTCCTTTAAGGTTCGATTTTTTCTTTCCGTAATTTCATTAGATTGAGGTGAATATGGGGTCGTAGTTTGATGGACAATTCCATTCTCTACACATATTTCCACAAAAGGAGATTCATATTTTCCGCCCCTATCACTTTTTATAGTTTTGATCTTTTTCTCTAATTAGTTTTCAACTTCTGTTTTATATTGCCTAAATGCATCTATTGCTTCATCCTTACAGTTTAGCAAATAGATATACCAATATCTAGTGCAATCGTCAATAAAAATTATAAAATACTTCTTTCCATCACGAGATGGTATTGACTTCATATCATAAATGTCAGTGTGTATTAAGTCTAAGGGATTGGAATTTCTTTCAACGGACTTACGGATGCTTAGTATCCTTTGATTCCACACACGTTTGACATTTTGATTTATTGCACTCAAAGTTTGGCAAAACTTCTAAGTTAATCAGATTTTGCCATGTTCTATAATTGACATGTCCTAATAGTTCATTCCATAAGTCATTAGACTCAAGCAAGTAAGAAGAAACTAAACTTTTATTGATTTCAACATTCATTACATTCATTTTGAATAGGCCCTCAGTGAGATATCCCTATCCTACGTACACTTCTCCTTTACTAAGTATAATTTTTCCGAAAATTAATACATATTTAAATCCATTTTTATCTAGAAGTGATATAGAAAGCAAGTTCTTCCGTAACTCAGTAATATACAAGACATTGTTAAGTGTCAACACTTTGCTGGAAGTCATCTTCAAGCACACTAAGGTATCAAACTCATACCTTCCGCGAAGAGATCGTGGATGATCACTTACAGTTTCTGGACTTGATATACAACAGACTTGTTGTCAATTATTTTAAACTCAAGGAATCTTGCAACGAAGAACTTCTTGGTTCCAGCATCCTCAGTCTTGTATTTTCTTTCTAGTGCACCCAACAACTCTTTTGCCGTCTTCATTCCACTATACGCATTGTATAGTTCATCTTGGAGGCCATTTAGAATGTAATTCCTGCATAGGAAATCAGAGTATTTTCACGCCTCCATAACGATAAATTTCTCTTGGTCCGAAGTTCCCTCGGGTACCTCTGGAGCTTCTTCAGATGTGAATCTTTGAAGCCATAGAGTTGTAAGGTAGAAGAACATCTTCTGTTGCCACCTTTTGAAATCAACACCCGTGAATTTTTCGGGTTTCTCCGCTGGTGCCATTGCTTGCGGAGCACTCGTACGACTCGTTGTTGCCACAGTGATTGCAGCATCATTTACTTAACTGTCAGAAGTCATTTTTCTGTCACAACAAGATAGTAAAATTTTAGTATATCGCTACTTATTAAATTGTAGCAACTTTAAACACCTCTTGTTTCTTGTTTAACAATGAAGTTTTTATGACTTCCAATCGTCAACTGAATGATCTATAACTTGTGATGAAGATTTTATTTCTACAAATCACTTGTTAAGTTCAAATAGAGTAGAAAGCTTAAAACTTTAATCTCCAGAAACCAAACAATACTGATTATGAAGAAAAAAACTTTAGTAAAAAGAAAATTTCACCAAACAAGCAAAAAAAATATATTTTTTTTAAAATTATTTCCTTAAGATTGTTGTTTTAGGGTACACAAAAATCTACATTTTGGCAAAACAACTTCAACACAAGTTCAAGAATAAATCAAGAACACTTATGAAGTTTCCAACTCCTTCAACACAAGATAAAAAATGATCTTTCAAAGATGTGTGTTTTCAGTATTTTAAAGAAAATTAGATGAAGCAAAAAAAGCTAAGTCCTCCGAATTCACGAAATGTCCTTAAGAAAATAATTTCCCTCAAGTACCCGAGGTTGCGGAATTTTCTTCTCAGGATGAAATGGCTTAACCATCCAACTATAGTGGTACCTCAAACGATCGGATTCTCTTCGAACTCACTCAATAGTTAGATGATCACACGGAGTATTTTAGAAGACAAGAAATATTTTCAAGTGCAGAAAATTCGTTCTAAATCTGTGGAAAAATGCAGGTTTATATAGCCATTAAGTGCCCTTTCCGAAAGGTAGCAATGGTTCACCGGGAAGGTGTATTCTTTCTGAAAAGTCATGTCTGTCCATTCGAAAGAATGTGTCTTTTCCGAACAGCCACAACCATCCAAACAGTCATACCATTTTCCAAAATAGTGTGTCTTTTACTCGAAGAGTTGTATCCCTTCCAAGCAACTTTTTATTTTTCATTCACACCAATTGAACCCAACAGATTTATGTTGTTACCATTAAATTACACTGGCATCATTTAATATCAATTCTTAACATGTAACCTTCTTTATAACTAGTTAAATTATCCGCGCTTTGCTCGATCTTAATAATACAAATAATTTATTAAATAATATATAGATAGATCTTTATATGAAAAGAATATAAAATTAAAAATTACAAAAAAAATAATTACACCGACTCAACCTCTTCTCAAAATAATAGATGTACAATTCATAGACTAAATATGTTAACAACATGTAATCATCTACTTTAGAAGGTGAAGAGCAAAATATTTATTCCTGTAATTATAATGATTAAAAATAAATCAAATAATACACTATTTCTCAAAGTTAAAAAGAAAGAAAAAGAAGAAATAAATAAAACATAAAGGTTTCTTTTTTTATGTATATAATTTTTTTAAAAATAAATCAGATAAATACACTATTTTTTAAAAATTAAAAAAAAAGAAATAAACAAAACATAAATGATTCTTTTTCGTGTATATAAAATTTTTCATAATTACCGCACGTTTATAAAAAATTTAGAATTAATTACCTCATTTTCCCGCCTCACCTATTTTTTAAAAATAAAAAAAAATGAACAAAACATAAATGGTTCTTTTTCGTGTATATAAAATTTTTCATAATTACCGCATGTTTATACAAAATGTAGAATTAATTACCTCATTTTCCTCCCTCGCCTCCATGTTCCTTTATATTTCTCAAATTTTAAGTCATGCATATTTATTGATAGTCCTAAAACTTAATAATAACCAAGACCAAATAACAAATATATTTCAGTTATTAAAATTTATTTAGCTATCGGTGATGTTGGTTGCTTTGTATTGCTTTACATGTGATTAATGGAAATAAGCTAGACACCAAAAACAATCAATTATAAATTAAGAAACTTAATTAATAATTCTTAAATTTTCAACTACAAATTATTCATTTGAATCAAAAGGAATTATAGACTTAAAAATTGAATTTAAGAGGCATCATATATAAATATAGAAATAAGACAATACACTTATTATTATATTTTTAATCATTAGTTAAAAAATAAAAATAAAAGATAAAATCAATGCATAATTGTCCAAGCTCTTGCCGATATCCAATTTCACAAGCCTTTAACCATTTAATAGCATCTTCTTCATTTTCAAGTGAAATAAAAATATAAATATCATAGTGAAAATGAAGGATAACCTTCGGTAAAATTGCATGAAATAAAATATATGAACTTCTATAGAAAGAAAAACGAAATGAATATATTAATGTCTCGGTATGTACTCCCATAAGCCTAAAAAAATCAATTATAAATTCAGAAACTTAATTAATAATTAGGAAATTTCCAACTACAAATTAAAGTTATTCATTTAACCAAAAGAAATTATAGACTTAAAAATAGAACTTAAGAGGCATCATATATAGATATAGAAATAAGACGATACACATATTATTATATTTTTAATCATTAGTTGAAAAAATAAAAAAAAAGCTGAAATCAAATATTCGGGCTCTTGTCGATATCCACTTCCACAAGACTTTCACCATTTTAGAGCATCTTCTTCTTTTCTAAGAGAAATAAAAACATAAACATCATAGTGAAAATGAAGAATAACCTTGGGTAAAATCGCATGAAATAAAACATATGAAATTCTATAGAAAGAAAAAATGGAATGAATACATAAATGTCTCGATATCTACTTCCACAAGCCTATCACTATTCAAAAGTCTTCTTTTTCTTTTCAAAACAAACAGAGGCATAAATATAATAGTGAAAATGAAGGGTGACCTTGAATAACATCTCATGAAACAAAAAATATGAATTTATATACATAAAAATAAAGGAATACCATAAGGTATCATTAACTTTTGTATTAAATGTTTAGGGATTATAAATATAAAATCATGAATAGCTTGAGAGTTACAAATATTATTAGTAGAAATTAAATAGATGAGTTACCTCAAACTTTTTTTTCTCTTATTACATAGTAAACAGAGTTTAAATGTGGTGACTTTTGATTTTTCTTTAAACACACAAATATTTAAAATAAGGAGAAAACTCAACAAATATCCAAAAAAAAACACAAAAAAGATAAATAGGTTTGGAGGCCTCTAGAGCATGCCACATAGGATTGGCTATTGATCTCCTTTATATCTATAATCTATAATCTATAATCTATAATATATTAAAAGTGTGAAAACCTTTAGAAAAGTGATTTGAACTTCTTACCCTTCATTAAAACATTTTTATTTAGACAAAACTGTCTTTTCACTATTTTTTAATTTACTATTTAATTATTTTATTATTATATTAATTAGACTTCCTAAAATATATGGGTCTCCTAAAATATATGGTAGGATAATTAATTAATATTTTTCTTTCTACGACTTTCTAAAATATATGGAACTCCTAAAATATATGGCAGGAGAATTAATTAATATTTTTTCCTTTCTACGGTTCAATTAGAAAAATACTCTTAAAATAAGACTCTATTAAGGAAATACTTTTATAAATATTGAGACGTACGTTAAATTAGAGAACAAACCGATTTGCCTATTGAGAGAATATGATTGATGCTCATCTAACTTGATTCGATTGCATGTCTAGATTGGTGGATGCTTGATTTTCTAACCTTTAACTTTTTCACTGTTTTTGTCAGCATAATAGAATTCAACATGTGTGTATATATATATCTTCTTTATTTTTATTCAAAATCATTCTTTACGGTCAAAATTTTCGCTCAGAAAGAATTAGTTGGATCAAAATCGAAGCTTTATGATCACTATTATATTTTTTTTTATAGTTTACAGGTCGTAGATGAATGTCGATTGGCTTTGAAGAATTTCTTGTGTAAATGTTAGGTTTAATTGTATTGTTTTGATATCTTTATTATTTTATTGTTTTATTTTAATTCACAGATGCTAGATGAATGTGGGTTGGCTTTGAATTTATTTTTTTTAGGTAAAAGTTAGGTTTAATTGTCTTATCGTAATATCTCTATTAGTTTGTTATTTTGTGGTTTACAGTTCGTACATGAATCTCGATCGACTTTGAGAATTTTTTATGTGTAAAATTTAAGTTTAATTATATTATTTTAATATCACTTTTATCGTATTATTTTGTTGCAGTTTACAAGTGATAGATAAATGTTGGTCGGCTTTAAGAATTTTTTTTATGTTAAGGTTAAGTTTAGTTGTATTATTTTGATATCTCTATTATCGTATTATTTTGTTATTGTGTTATTGTTTACAGGTGGTAGATGAGTGTCAGATGACTTTGAAAAAAATCTTGTGTGTAAAAATTAGATTTAATTGTATTAATTTGATGTCTCTATCTTTGTATTATTTTGTTGCCATTTACAGATGGTAGATGAATGTCGATCGACTTTTAAAAATATTTTTGGTAAAGATTAGATTTAATAAATAAAATTTTCATCTTTACATACTCAAAAGATATTAAATTTAATTATTATATTTATCTTTATTATTTAAACAATATATAATGTAATGTTTGAACTCATTAAAGTGAGGTACACGCGCAAGGCGCGTACACCTAAACTATATATATATATATATATATATATATATATATATATATATATATATATATATATATATATATATATATATATTGCTAGAAGCTAAGGGGTGCTCGATATATATATTGCTAGAAGCTAAGGGGTGCTCGACATAATTGTTTTATGCCATATAGTGAACCAACTTGTCATACGATATCAAACTTGCAATAGAGAAATTAGTTTTAAAAATTGAAAGCGTAACAAATATTAATTAGCAACCCATAAAGTCACCCACTATTGAGGTTAGGGAAAATTTCAGAAATAACAACTATAGAGTCTTAATTGTAACTTTTATGGCAACAGTTTCATAATTACGAAAAATAGCAAATTGTATTTTGTATTTGAGTAAACTGTTGCTATACAAATACATATACAACAAGATTTACTTTCCTTGTTTTACTCAAATTAGTTGACTTAAATAAGGAATAATTATCCCATCTAATTAAATTCCCATAAATTACTCTTATTTAAATTTGTAGATTTCTTTTTCAAATCAAACTCAAATATGAAGATTATTATTTCCATGATCTTCAAAATTTCAAAATATCATTCTCTTATATCTCCAATTATTTTTTCTTGTTAGTTTTTTTTTATTTTTTTATTATTTTAATTTTTTTCTTTATCATTTTTTCTTTCCACTTTATTTTCTCTCTTCTACTTCTTTTTTTTTTTCTTTCCCCTTTTTTTTATTTTTCATTTTTTTCCTTTTTTTCCTTTTCTTATATTTTTTTCATTTTTTTTTCGCTTTTGTTCTTACACTTCTATTTCTAATTTCTATTTCTCTTTCTTTTTTTTTTCTTTTTCACTTCTTTTTTTTTGAATTTTTATTTTTCGTTTTTGTTTTTTCTATTTTTTTTTTCTTTTTTTTTTTACTCTCCTATCTCTGTCTTTTATTTTTAAAAGACAAATATCTATATTATATATACATATTAAAAAAATATACAAAATACATAGACATACAGATCTGCATATGTATTTACGGTAAAAAAACATACATATGTATCTGCATCTGTATTTATAGAAATACATATCTGACTCACATGTATATATAAACATATAGGACCCAAAATCTCTTTAACAAAAATGACAATTATATACATATACATGTAGGTAGTAAAAAAATACATATACATATCTTAAAACAGTAAAAGAAAACAAATAAGTACAAATGTTACCCTCTAAAATGATATAGTATGTACAGTTCAAAGATAAATCCAACAACGTATAAAATACATGTAGCTCTGCATATGTATTTACATAATACATACCTGATCCATATATATATTCTTATTTTATATGAGTCATCTTTGTATTTCGCAAATACATATGAAGATATATAGTATAGTTATGTTTGTTACTGTTTAATATGAATATAATATGTATTTCGTAAATACATATGTATGTTTTGTACTGTAAATACATATCCAGATCTGTATGACTATGTATTTTGTATATTTTTTGAACATGTATATGTGATATACATATTTGTCTTTTCAAAAATAAAAGTTAGAGATAGAAGAGTAAAAAACGAAAAAAAAGAAAAAGAAAAAGAAAAAAAATGAAAAAAAGAGAAGTGAAAAAGAAAAAAAAAGGAAGAAAGAGAAATAGAAGTGTAAAAATAAAAGAAAAAAGAAAAAAATAAACTAGAAAAAAAGAAGAAGAAGAAGAAAATGAAAATAGAAAAAGAAAAAAAAGATATGAGAAAGGAAAAAAAATAAAACGAAAAAGGAAAAAAAAGTGAAATAGAAGAGAGAAAATAAAGTGGAAAGAAAGAAATAAAAAAGAAAAAGAAATCAAAATAAAAAAATAAAATGATAAAAAAATAATCTGAAAAAAAACTAACAAGGAAAAAGGTAGAGACATAAGAGAGTGAAAGACATTTTATTTTGAAATCTTGAAGATCATGGAGATAATTATCTTCAAATATGAAAAAGAAAAAAAAAGAAAACAAAAAGTAAAAAACTAAAAAAATGAAAACGAAAAAAAAAAAAAGAGAAATAGAAGAGAGAAAATAAAAAAATGAAAATAAAAAAATGAAAATAAAATAGAATAAAAAATAAAATGATAAAAAAATAAGATGAAAAAAAGAGAGATAAAAGATATGACTATATTTGGGGGAGGTGAAATTATGGAGTGAAAATAGGAAAATGTAAAGTGATGAGAGTAAAACATGCACTTGTCTAATTAATGAGTAAAATAATGTTATTCTTGCTATAAACTGTAATTTTACAAAAGTGTTGCTAATTATTGTAATTATAGTCCTAAGTATGCTATTTTTTGTAATTTTTCCTTGAGGGTATCTCATGTAATTTTCTGTAGTCCAACGGGCCTAGCCCATGTTTATGGCTCTATGTGAGGGACTACGTTTTGGACAATCTTACGCCCTTTTGCCACTGGACTATCTTATTGTGTTGTATTAGGCATGTTCAAGATGTATCAATAATTTATATTTATAATTTATAATATATTAAAAGTGTGAAGAGCCTTAGAAATGTTGTTTGAACTTTTTGCCCTTCATTAAAAGTCCTTGCTTTAGACAAAATCGTCTTTTCACTATTTTTTTCTAACATTTAAGAATTTAAAATTAATTAAATATATTTATGGTAACCTTTCCTTATTAAAAGTCATTAGAATTATTGACAACTAATACTTTTTCCATTAGTTTAAGAATTCTAAATCAACTAAATTTGATTTTAAGATGATCTAATATTGTCTTTTTCTATATTTCTTAAATAAAAAACTAATTATACATAAACACTAATATATATTATAAAACTAATAATATCCAAAAAGACAAAAACGTAACTTTTTTAAAAAAATGTTACTTCCTTTACTTTTTTTAGTTCCAAATTCAACGGTCTTTTCCTACATTCTTCAAGTAAAATTCTAATTACATATAAACAGTAACAAATTAGATAAAGTCTTTATTTTATCTAAGTAACCTATCATAATGTTTAATACTCCTAAATCAATTATAATTTACTTTATATAAAAAAAGAATTTCTACAATTCTATTTAAGTAATAATTTGATAATACTTTACTACAAAAATACAACGTTTCTTCTACTTTCACTTTTCTTTTTATTTTGAGTTTTATTGATTTTAATTTTAATTGAAGTTGTCTTTTTACATTCACTATCGTCATCCTTCTGCATTTCTTTATTCTTTTTAGTTAATGAACTTAAAGATTATATATGAATTATGTATAATCAACAATTCACATGTATTTTCCTTTTTTAGCAATTTCTTACGTTTCTCTTTCAGTTGCAAATTTTTGATAGAAAAATTGAACGAAACAAGTGTGTTGTCGCCGAATGAAGTAGCCAAAAAAATTAAAGATTTATCTCGCCGAAAAAATTAAGGTTTATATTACATGTGTGGTGATTCTCTTTTGATTGCTGCAAGTTTTACTCCTTAAAAGATATTTGATAGTTTTTATGCAAATTTTAAATGCAACACTATATAGCACTATTATCATAGTTATTGCTCGTTTTCTCTCTGAAAAGTTATTTGATTATAACTCTTACGCGTCTTTGTTATGTATAAAGGTCTTTAAGTTTCTTCCTATTTTTAGTGACTAATTTTTATTTCTAATGACAGTTAAATGGAGTTCTAAGTTAGAAAAATCGTATTATAAGGATATATCAAGGACGTACTAGATTATGCAGTTCCCGAGAATATCATTATGCTTCTTTTTGAGACTCAAAAAGAGGAACACCATGCACTATTAATTTATTGTCTAATCTATGAAACTATGTTGTGTAATATGTACTAGAAATCAAAATTTTCTTTTATCTGTGGGTTATTCATTTTTTTTGTTGCGAGAAATTCTATAGATCAATTTGTACGTAATAAGAATGTAATCAATTATTTTGTAAAGATTTGACCTTAAAAATAAGAAAATATTTTAAATATAGAAAAAGAAAGAAAAATAATCGTACCACAACTATGGTTCAAACTGATGTGTTTCTCTTAGCCTCCGACAACTAGGAAAAAAGGTACTGCATGACAAACGAAAAAGTGAAAGTGATGATGTAA
Organism: Capsicum pubescens; assembly: GCA_030864215.1. Classification (NCBI taxonomy): domain Eukaryota; kingdom Viridiplantae; phylum Streptophyta; class Magnoliopsida; order Solanales; family Solanaceae; genus Capsicum; species Capsicum pubescens. Next base: position 255,677,385 of record CM061547.1, on the reverse strand, counting down.
AATATATAAAGTGAAAGTGATGATGTAAAATATACAAAGTGAAAGTGATGATGTAAAATATATAGGTGCTTACACTAAGAAAATATGTTTATGTTTACATTATTATATTGAAGTGTGAAGAATCTTTGAAAACTGATTTAAACTTTTACACTCATTAAAAAATTTCGCAATAAATAAAATTATTTGATTTTAAATAATCAATCGTTACATGTGCGATTCACGTGCTGTTAAACTAGTTATAAAAAATATTTATGTTTAATCGGGTCAAAATCATTTTCCCTCCCCAACTTTGTCTTAAAAATCAAACTCTCCCCTCAACTTTGAACAATAATCATACTCCCCCCTTTATCCTAATTGACTTTCTAAAATTCCTATTTTACCCTTTATCATCAATTTTTTTATTCTTTTTTTTAACTTCTTTAAAATCATCATATTTTCATTTAAAAAAAAATTCATATAGCAAATTTTTCATAAAAACATAAACATTATTCATATAACAAAATTTTCATAAAAACATAAACATTATCTTCTAAAAAAAGTAAGAAATATATAAGTTAATGATGACCTTTATGAAGTAAATTAGCATAATAAGAAAAGTAGTTTTATTAATAATAATCAAAACTATAATATTTATTTTAACAAGTGAAAATAATAAGTACTACTAATTTTATAAACATATTTCAATGCAGAAAATACAAACAATAAATGAAAGAGATAAGCCTCTAGTACCACCCCGAACTATGGTCAAAGTTGTTACGACACACTCCAACTTCACAGGGGTCTTATTATTATCCCCTGAACTCAAATTTAGCTTATTTTTAACATTTTTTGTGCTAATGTGGCACCTTTATTACATAAAATGGAGTCCATATCAAAGGTGTTACGCCATCTAAAACGATTGACAAACGGTATCACGTTAGCTAAAAAGACTGACAAAAATACGCTAAAATTTAGTTTAAGGGGTAATAGGACTCCGTGAAGTTGAAATGTGTCATAGCAAATTTGGTTACAGTTCGGGGATACTAGATGTTTTTCTCAAATAAAAATAAGGTCAAATTTTAAAGATTATATTTATTTATATAAATTATAAAATATGTAATAATACTCTATTAATGACAATCACAACTTATTTACTGATATAGCCAATAGATAATATCATTTCTTATCACTTGATCCTCATGCTAAAAATAAATGTTTTAGTTTATCTGCTCAATTTGTGAAATCAAGAGAATTGTATTATATTTTTTTTCTACCCTTTAGTGTTAAATAACTATATAAAGTAACAGGGGGGTTTGGGCCACAGGTGACAAAAGAGTTTTAAAATGAGGTGTAGGTGACACAAGTCTTAATTATTAGGTGAAGGTGACAATTACTTTATTTTGGATTAAGAAAGTTAGGAAAGTTTGAAAATAACCCACAAGTTTTTAAATTTATACTTTGATCCAAATGTTAGCCTATATAACGGGAAACGAAGGAAAAAAAGGCGCCTTTCTCTCTCTTCTCACCATTTGTTGATTTCTCTCTCTTAGCGATTTTTGTTGTTCATTGTTGTTGCTGCTTCATTCATCATCTTCTGCTTCATTATCATCATCTTGTACTTCATTAACATCTTAATCTTATTCTTGTTGACCATTTGTTGTTGTTGTTGTTGTTACCGCTACTGTTGCTATTTGACCAATTTTTAGGTCAAATTTTGTTTCTAACATCACTTTCCACTTTGGCATTACTTCATAGGAGACATTGGTAAGTCAAATTATGATTTTTAGTTGAATTTTTTATCTGGGTAACTGCTATTGTGTTGTTGTTTTCCAACAATGGATAGAACCCAATCATGAATCCAACATAAAATCCATCTGTTTAAACAGATAAATCATCTGTTGTGATAGATGAGAAATCTGTTTCAAAGGAAGACTGATATGTTGGATTTATGTTTAAACAGATGGCTCATCTATTGCAACATTTGACATATATGTTGCAACAGATTAGTTACCTGTTGCAACAGAACCTGAACACGATTCCAACATAGGTTACAACAGATTAATAACCTGTTGCATCAGGTAAGTCATTTGTCGCAACATGTTAATTAGCTATTGCAACTGTCACTCATCTGTTGGAATCATCTTCAAAGGTGATTTAGTTATAACATCAATTCCAACAGGTGATTCATCTGTTGCACCAGATATTCAGACCCGTAACATGAATCCTAACAGGTAAGAATCTGTTGCGACTCATCACTTACCTGTTGCAACAGATAACACATCTGTTGGGATTCATTCACGGCACTATGAAATCACTATCAACTTTTTTTAGCAAATGACTTTATTTAGGTACCACTAATGGAGGGATTAATAACAATAGGGGTAGATTGTCATGGTCATTAGGTCGAGAAGAGAAATCGATATGTATGGCATTGGAAAGAGGGTGAAATACTAGAGACGATAGCTATGACAGTCTAAATTGATGTTTCGTATGATGATTTTGTGAACTTAATCATCAGCTTTTGTGGACTGAATTGTCAATCGAAAGAATTAACCATCAGCTACATGCACAACTCCTTTGAAAATCAGAGGGTACTGCCTTTCAAGATAACCGATCAGGTTCGGTTGCGTTCTTATCTAAGTGATTCAACCAAGCCGGTGTTAAAGGTGTACATAGTTGAAAATACGAGAGAGAATGAGAACCAGAACATAGAAGAAGAAGAAGAAGAAGAAGAAAAAGAAGACTTCTTTGATAATAGGTTGGATGATCTAGACATGAATATTCCAGATGATAATCAAACACTTACGCCCTTTGATGCGACCAATATGATGTGCAGTTCTTCTCAATCGACACAATCTGGAAATCTTCATGACGACGGGACCGGTTTTTTTATTGGAATGTCATTCAAGGACAAGAATGAACTATCTAACACTTTGTTTATTTCTTGCATGAAAAAAGATTTCAGAATAAAGAAGGTGATTAATTTGAGAGCGTCTTTTGCTTCAAATGTGCTAATTCGAACTGCAAGTGGTGGTTGAGAGTGGTGAAGTATGCAAGTTCTGACAGATTCGTCATTCATAAACATGAAAAGCATCACATATGTGGTTCGTAGCACATCTAGGGCCAAAATACTCACGCCACGGCAAAGGTCCTCGGTGATTATTTCAGGAGTAGTTTCCCCGATGGCAAAGGCCCTTCAACAAGGCTTATGGTCAATCAACTCCTTACGGATTTGGGTGTCCTGGGCAGTTATTGGAAGGTATATACGGCCATGGGGATTGACAAGGACCTGGTTCAGGGGATATTCAAGCATGGGTATGAAGTCTTGGATGCTTACCGTTACATGATTGAGTCCACAAATCCCGAAAGTAAGACGACATTGCATCTGGATGAAAACGGAAGGCTCAAGTACTTTCTTGTATCCTATGGTGCTTGGATTCAAGGTTTTCGACATTTGAGAAAAGGCATAGCTGTCGAAGGTACCTTCTTGAGGATCAGGTATAATGGAGTTCTGCTAGTGGCGGTGGCACAGGATGCGGAGAATCACATCTTTTCTGTCGCTTTTTGTGTAGCGGACAAGGAATGTGATGCCTCTTATGGATTTTGTTTTGAAAAACTGTGACGCTGCGTCGAAGATACCGAAGAGTTGTGTTTTGTATCGGATAGGCATCCCAGTATTCCAAAGATGGGTTCACTTTTCTTCACTTTAGCTTACTTTGGTTGTTGCATCAGGCATCTTGGAGAGAACATTCGAAACAACTATCACAACGAAAGGGTCGTCACCCTTTCTTATAGAGCAGCTAAAGAATCTAGTAGAGAGGAGTTTTTAGACCATTTAAATCAAATAGTGGATGTGAATCCCAAGGTAGCAGAATTTCTTGCACATGTCGGTTTCGAGAGATGGAGTTGGGCATTCCATCCAGCAAATAGGTACATTCTTATGAATTTAATGTCTTGTTTGATTTACAAGTTTAGTTTGATGTCGTACTAAGTGATTCTTTTCTATAGGTACAATATTATGACATCAAACATAGCTGAATCGGTGAATTCATTGTTTGGCGATGAAAGAGAATTTTCCATCAAGGCTATGTTTGAAAAAATAAGCGAGAAATATAGCGATTTTTTTAACGAAAGGCATGTGCAGTTCAAGTGCCCAGAAAAAAGAACTCGATTTTTTCTCGAAATCGAAAAGTAAATATCAACGAACATCAGTTTGGGGAATATGTTATTCTCTCATAAATTAGCAGATTACAAATTCCATATCATCGGTCATGGTGATGCTTCCACGGTCGATCTTCAAACAAGATCTTGTACGTGTAGAGTTTTTGACTTGGACAAAATACCTTGTCACATGCTATGGCAGCCCTTCGAGCTCAATACGTCCATAAATATGGACCTGAAGTTTACTAGAACTCCTCTCAATATTATTAGGTGAAAAATATGAAATGACATATAGTGGGCATATTACTCCGGTGCCTCCTGAAGAATCTTGGGTTGTTCCAGTAGAGCTTATGGGGAGATTAATACCTCCTCCATATATTGACCCGAACACTATCAAACCAGGAAGAATCCATATAAAAGGAGGCGTGGAGTTGGAGAATCATTTTCATCAAGAAGAAACAAGTTCTCCATATGTAAGTGCGCTGGCCATAAAAGAACTACATGCCCGAATCATAATCCACCATGATCGTTGTAATTGCCGAAACTTGTGTTGTTGTTTGTTTGTTTGTTTGTTGTGGACTTTTATATATTTAACTCATTGTTGTGAACCTAATGTTATCATTTGTTATATATAAAATGTCTTTTTTTGAAATAACTTGTGCATCAATAAAATGAGGCAAAACATGAACTTAAATAATACAACAGACCACAATTATTCTCAACAGTTGCACAAACAACTGGAATGCTTTCCTCCAACAAATGAAAATCTGTCAAAACAGATGGATAATCTGTTGAAACCCAACAGATGATCAATCGGTTTCAACTGTTGAAAGAACTTAAAAGCCAAAATTGCTAGTGCTACTGGATTCAACATTGGCTCCAACCGTCGACATGTTAACATGTATTAGATTAGAAGAAAACATAATGAAAATTGAATAGGAATTAAAATGCCAAAGTCTGACTAAAAGTAAATTTTTCATTAAATGAAAAATAAAATACATTAGGTATAGATCCAATATAGAAAAATTAAAATACATACGCTAAAAGAAAAAATACATTCTAATTATTATTATCATCATTATCATTAATGGCAGCCGACCAATCAACTCGCAGCAGTAGGGCTCTCATCAGCCTCTGTATCTCTCTGAACGTTGTCACTCTCACAACGACCAACTCGCTCTGCAGGTCATTAACCTGCCTTTGAAGTTCCCGCACTGTGTCGCGTAGACTAGCAATGTTCGAAAAAGGATCAGCCATATCTAGAACATGCATGAATTGACAAATGTAAAGAAAAATATTCACAATGTAATAAAACGTATATGACCAACTGGTAAATTTACGCCATAAAAAAACTTACCTCAACGAGAAAGGAATATGCTCTTTGAAGATAAGTGGTTGAAGATGTCACACGAAAGGAAAAAATGCAAGAAATAAATAGAGTTGAATGAAGATTGAGGGACCTATAATATAATCTGGACGTGTCAGGCCAAAAGGCAGGATTGTTAAGCTCCATTGTATTAGTTACATTCAAACTGGTGGCATTTTGTTTTCTGTGAAAAGTCGCGACTTTTTCTTTTACACTAATTACTTCTTACCTTTTCATAGCGGTTTGAGACTTGATAAAATCCGTTATTATTGAGCTGTTGCAATAGATCGTCCAGCATTTTTAACAGATTTAGCATCTATTGCAACAGATGGATGGATTGAATGTGCAACAGACGGCTGTCAAAATAGATTTACCATCTGTTGTAATAGATGGTTTGTATATGCAACAAATAAGACATCTGATGCAACTTATGTATTATCTGTTGCAACAGATGGAAAGTATGTATAAATTGGAGGAGATGTTTTGATATCTTCTGACAGCTGATTCACTAGTTTAAGTTTCAGTTTCAACAGATGGAGTATTCGATTCATTAGTTATTTTGAATGTGTGAGATAAAAAGTCTTCACCTCTTTTTAATAGTCCCTCCGTTACGTATTAGTTGGGCCCCATGGGCTTGGCACACCAATTAATAAAAACATAAATTAGGTGATTGTTTTACCAAATTGGCCTTGTTAATTATGATTAGAAAGTATAAATGTGAATAATATACTTTATGTAGTCATTTTATAATAGGGGTAATCTTGAAAGAATATAATAAAATCTCTTGATTTTATAAATAGGAAAAATAAATTGAAACAAACATATTTAGAAAGAAGTAATCACATGCGTGCAGATTAATTAAATAAAGTCAGGTCTATCGCAACAGATTTACCATCGGTTGCAACATATAGATTATCTGTTGCGACAGATGGACCATATATTTGGAGGAGATGTTTTGATTTCTTCCAACAGCTGATTCGTCAGTTGCAACAGATGGAGATTTCGATTCATCAGCTGTTTTGAATATGTTAAGATAAAAAGTCACGACTCTTCACACCTCCATTTTAATAGTCATCACATTCGTGTAGATGAATAAACAACACTGACATGTCCTTATGGGGTAGGAAGAATAAGATGCGTGCAATGGATCCCATTTTCATGCATCGAGTTATGTATATTATTGATCAGTCTACCGTGAAGACACATGAAGTGCAATGATTTTGTGAATGCAATTTTTTACCAATGATTAGACACTGATCCTTCAAACAAGATCCTAAATTGTACAGTTTAATTTGATAGGTGCGAACTGATAAGGCCGAAGGGTTCCAAGACGGTGGTGTTGATACCCCGTTACAATTTAATGACACGATTCATGCACATGTTTTGTGTCAAGTTTGGGGAAGGGTTCAAATTTTTTACGGCAGTGTAAGTATCCAATAGTGATTGGACTGGTTTTAATGGCACAATGAACTTCTTGAAAGGCCTCCGAAGCCTCACAATGCAGCAAACAACGATAGAACCAATAGAAATTCCCCTGGTCCAAATTTATATGAATGGATTGGTGGAGGAGACTATTATACAACAGAAAGTGTTTGGGAGAAAACCTGTGCGGGAAGAGGGAGGTTGAGAAGTCCATATATCATCTTAGTACTTGTTTAAGAGGATACACCGGGTCAATTCCTCTTGACCATTCTTCTTTTTCTTCAATGACTGATGGATTTTAATTTTTGGATACACTTTCACATTCGCATCTCATCCAATTTTTTCATTATTCATGTCAATTTCATAAGCTAATTTCTCTACACTTTCCTTCCGACCCTATGTATCCTCTTAAACAAGTACTAAGATGATATATGGCCTTCTCAACCTCCCTCTTCCCGTACAGGTTTTCTCCCAAACACCTTCTGTTGTATAATAGTCTCCTCCAATAACCCATCCATATAAATTTGGACCAGGGGAATTTCTATTGGTTCTATCATTGTTTACTGTATTGCGAGGCTTTGGAGGCCTTTAAAGAAGTTCATTGTGCCATTAAAACCGGTCCAATCACTATTGGATATTTACACTGCCGCCAAAAACTTGAATCCTTCCCCAAACTTGACACAAAAACATGAGCATACACCGTCATTAAATTGTAATGGGATATCGACACCACCGTCTTGGTCCCTCAGCCTTGCCAGTTCGAACCTAACAATCTTAACTGTAAAATTTTATATCTTGTTTGAAGAATTAATGCCTAATAGGTAAAGAACAAACATTCACAAAATCATTGTACTGGATGTGTGTTTTCATGATAGGTTGATCAGTAATACATACCTCCCACATATGAAGTGGTTCCATCTGCAAGCAGCTTATTCCTCCGAACCCATCTTTACTCTAGCCTTTAATGCTGGCCAAGAAAAAGTGGATCCAATTTCACTTCCTTTTGTCTGCAAACAAGAGAAATACATTTGATGTCAAACAAGAGAAGAACAAAAAGAACATTACAAAAGGGTAACACAAAATTGAGTGAATCAACAAATGACCAATATGATGCAACAGATTACCCATTTGTTCAACCAATGAGGCATCGTTTGCAAAGGATGGATGACATGTTGCAACAGATGGGCCATCTATTGGAGTAAATCAAACCAGCCTTGCTACTGGTTTGATTTCTTCAAAAAGTTGATCCGTCTGTTTGCAACAGTTGAGGAAACTATTGCAACACCACCAACAACAGCATCAATAACAAAGAAATAAACAAAACAACACCATATATTCCAACACCATCCACAACACAAACATCACATGTTCCAACACAACCACCACCCCTAACAACAGCACCACCAAAGTACCAAACAAAAGAAATAAAAAAAACTATATTGATAACAAGGCTTTTTAATTTCTCCCAACAGATGACTTTTTTTGCATATTTTAATAAAAACAATGGTTCGTTCATTCAAGACTTAAAAGTTACCTTTCGTTCAATTTTCTCAATAAATAGAAAACTGGTAATAGGTAAATAATTGATAGCAACAGATGTAAATAACTAATTTAAATAATATACAAAGAAGAAGACGAGATGAAAAGAGCAACTCTGAACCATACCTGCAATGTCAAAAAAGCAAACGGATCAGAACATCCAGTTCAGTCGAGAAAAGATATTGATTGGTTGATATCCCAAAGAATCCTCATCCGAAAGAAGAGAGAAAAGAGAGGAAAAAAGGAAACAACAAAGATAATTGAGAATAAAGAATAAAGAAGAGTTATGAGTTGAGTCTAGTCTAGACTACTTTATGGCTGAAGGAGAGAGAGTTCTAGATATGTTTTTTTTTTAAATATTCATTAATAACTTTTGAGGGGCACGAGGAGACAATGACATTAAGAAGACCAGATAAGACTACTCACTCAGGAGATTTTTGAGTTATCAAAGTTGTACCGAGTAATATTTTTTAACTCCTTAGTATTTTAACTATTTTATCTCGGACAGGAAATACCTAAATTGCTTTATGAAAAAAGGATAATTAAACATTTAAGTGCAACAGATGACTTAATCTATTTGATAGTTTACAACAGATTCGTGATCTGTCACAATAAATGACGTAATCTGTTTGATAGTTTACAACATATACGTAATATGTTGCAACATATTACCTAATCTGTTTGATTTGATCTAACAGAAAAGACATATGTTGCAACATGTTGAACATTTGTTTATATATAATTTCAATTGAGTTCATATGTTAGACTAAAACTTTAATTGAATGTGAGTTCTCATAGGGTCAAATACAACTTTAATTGAGTATTTTGGCAATTTCATGATGAGACGGTACTGCGTTCCTCCAACCAGAGTTGTCGATCGATCACTCTGAGCCGAGCCGATTCTTACTACCTCATATGTTAGACTAATACCTTAATTAATTAATCTAGGACTAGGGTACTAATACATTGATTGAATAATCTGGGACTGGGGTGAGTTCTCATAAGGTCAAATACAACTTCAATTGAGGATTTTGGCAATTGCATGATGAGATGGTACTGCGTTTCTCCCGACTAGAGTCGTCGATTGATAACTCTGAGTCGAACTAAATTTTACTACCTCATATGTTAGACTAATACCTTAATTAATTAATCTAGGACTAGGGTACTAATACCCTAATTGAATATAGGGTCAACTACAACTTCAATTGAGTCTTTTGTTAATTACATGATGAGACGGTACTGCGTTCCTCCCGATCAAAGTCGGTGATCGATCACTCTGAGCCGAACCGATTCTTACTACCTCATATGTTAGACTAATACCTTAATTGATTGATCTAGGACTGGGGTTGAGTTCTCATAATGTCAACTACAATAGATGACAGTGCCTATTTGATAATTTACAACAGATGGGTAATCTATTGCAATATATGACTCAATCCATTTGATAATTTACAATAGATGGATAATCTGTTGCAACAGGTGACTTAATCTGTTTGATAGTTTACAATAGATTCGTGATCTGTCGCAACAAATGGCTTAATTTGTATGATAGTTTACAATAGATGTGTAATATGTTGTAACAGATTACATAATCTATTTGATCTAACAGAAAAGACATCTGTTGCAACAGGTTGAACATTTGTTTATATATAATTCAATTGAGTTCATATGTTAGACTAATACCTTAATTGAATGTGAGTTCTCATAGGGTTAACTACAACTTTAATTGAGTCTTTTGTCAATTGCATGATAAAACGGTACTGCGTTCCTCCCGACCAGAGTCAGCGATCGATCACTCTAATCCAAACCAATTCTTAATACCCCATATGTTAGACTAATACCTTAATTGATTAATCTCGGATTAGGGTACTAATACCTTGATTGAATAATCTGGGACTAGGGGTGAGTTCTCATAAGGTCAAATACAACTTCAATTGAGTCTTTTGGCAATTGCATGATGAGATGATACTTTGTTCCTCCCGACTAGAGTCGTCGATCGATAACTCTGAGTCGACCCAATTTTTACTACCTCATATGTTAGACTAATACTTTAATTGATTAATCTAGGACTAGGGTACTAATACCCTAATTGAATATAGGGTCAACTACAACTTCAATTGAGTCTTTTGTTAATTACATGATGAGACGGTACTGCGTTCCTCCCGATCAAAGTCGGTGATCGATCACTCTGAGCCGAACCGATTCTTACTACCTTATATGTTAGACTAATACCTTAATTGATTGATCTAGGACTAGGGTTGAGTTCTCATAATGTCAACTACAATAGATGACAGTGCCTATTTGATAATTTACAACAGATGGGTAATCTATTGCAATATATGACTCAATCCATTTGATAATTTACAATAGATGGATAATCTGTTGCAACAGGTGACTTAATCTGTTTGATAGTTTACAATAGATTCGTGATCTGTCGCAACAAATGGCTTAATCTGTATGATAGTTTACAATAGATGTGTAATATGTTGTAACAGATTACATAATCTATTTGATCTAACAGAAAAGACATCTGTTGCAACAGGTTGAACATTTGTTTATATATAATTCAATTGAGTTCATATGTTAGACTAATACCTTAATTGAATGTGAGTTCTCATAGGGTTAACTACAACTTTAATTGAGTCTTTTGTCAATTGCATGATAAAACGGTACTGCGTTCCTCCCGACCAGAGTCAGCGATCGATCACTCTAATCCAAACCAATTCTTAATACCCCATATGTTAGACTAATACCTTAATTGATTAATCTCGGATTAGGGTACTAATACCTTGATTGAATAATCTGGGACTAGGGGTGAGTTCTCATAAGGTCAACTACAACTTCAATTGAGTCTTTTGGCAATTGCATGATGAGATGATACTTTGTTCCTCCCGACTAGAGTCGTCAATCGATAACTCTGAGTCGACCCAATTTTTACTACCTCATATGTTAGACTAATACTTTAATTGATTAATCTAGGACTAGGGTACTAATACCCTAATTGAATATAGGGTCAACTACAACTTCAATTGAGTCTTTTGTTAATTACATGATGAGACGGTACTGCGTTCCTCCCGATCAAAGTCGGTGATCGATCACTCTGAGCCGAACCGATTCTTACTACCTCATATGTTAGACTAATACCTTAATTGATTGATCTAGGACTAGGGTTGAGTTCTCGTAATGTCAACTACAATAGATGACAGTGCCTATTTGATAATTTACAACAGATGGGTAGTCTATTGCAACATATGACTAAATTTATTTTATAATTTACAACAGATGGGTAATCTGTTGCAACAAATGACTTAATCTGTTTGATAGATTACAACAGATTCATGATCTGTCGCAACAAATGGCTTAATCTATATGATAGTTTATAACAGATGTGTAATATTTTGCAACAGATTACATAATCTGTTTGATCCAACAGAAAAGACATCTGTTGCAATAGGTTGAACATTTGTTTATATATAATTCAGTTGAGTTCATATGTTAGACTAATACCTTAATTGAATGTGAGTTTTCATAGGGTCAACTACAACTTCAATTGAGTCTTTTGTCAATTGTATAATGAAATGGTACTGCGTTCCTCCTGACCAGAGTCAGCGATCGATCACTCTGAGTCGAACTGATTCTTACTACCTCATATGTTAGACTAATACCTTAATTGATTAATCTAGGACTAAGGTACTAATACCTTGATTGAATAATTTGGGACTAGGGGTGAGTTCTCATAGGGTAAACTATCGATTAATCTAGGACTAGGGGTGAGTTCTCATAGGGTTAGCCACAACAGATGGCAATGCCTATTTGATAATTTACAACATATGGGTAATCTGTTGCGACATATGATAATACATATGATAATTTACAACAGATGGGTAATCTGTCGTAACAGATGACTTAATTTATTTGATAACTTATATCAGATTCGTAATCTATTATTACCTAATTTGATTGATAATTTACAACAAATGAGAAATCTGACGCAACATGTTGAACATTTGTTTTTTACAATTTTAATTGAGTTCATATGTTAGACTCCTAAATTGATTAATCTAGGACCAGGGGTGAGTTTTCACAGGGTCACCTCCTAGAGTACTCGGTCAACTACAACTTCAATTGTTTTTATATTATTTTAAAAATTATGCATATATTTTATGATTTTAAAAATAATTAAGGTCATTTCAGACCAAATTAACATTTTCAAAACTACTTGTCATTCTTTTCCAAAATACAAATTAACCCATACAAAATATTTCATCATTTTAAATCTCAAGGTCTGGCTCTTTATCTCTCATTCTCACTCAACAATATAGTACAGAGAACAACTACTTAACAAATTTGCTCAACCCTCCATAACAGATCGCTTTACTTCTCATTTCCGACCACATAGGTGTTATTTTTGACATTATTCTTCCTTGTATCAGTCATTTTCTGTGTCTTTGTAGGCAACAAAGTTTGAGAAGAGCTCTATATTTATTTTTTTCTCTAAAAAATAAGGGCTTTTATGTTAATGATGAAAAATAAAACTTTTAGTTGTATTATCTTCGAGAATGGGTTTACAATTTTGAGTTTTGATGGTAAAATCGTAGGAAGAACTCGAGAAATCTCTAGTTTCCATCGCAGTGTTTCGTTGACTGTCGTGGTATTGTTGGATGGTGTTGGTGGTGGTGGTAGTGGTGTTTGTGGTCGCTGTGGTGGCACCGATGGTGGAATTGGTTGGTGGTGTTTGTGGTGGTGTCGGTATTCATGGTGTTTTTTTGTTTGTTGGCATTGGTTGGTGGTGTTTATGGTGGTGGCTGTTGGTGTATCGGTATTCGTGGTGTTTGTAATGTATTTTTAAAAATATATGCATACATTAACTATAATGTAATTTTTGTTTTTCTTTGTCTGTAGGTAAAACATGTCTCCCAAAAGAAAAGAAAGTGGAAGTAGATCAACGTCTGACCACTAAAAACAAGGCTACAGTACAGAGGGATTTGGAGGAGCTTCCTGAACAATCTCAGGGAAAAGTGAAGCTGAGGAGAGATATTAAAACAACATTGAGGGAGGTGGACAAGGGTCTATAGATGGTGATGAAGAAAATGAAAGTGAGAAAGAGGAGGAATTGAAGAGTTAGAAAGAGAAAGAGGATGATCATCAACATGATGATAATGGATCACCGATGGGGCTTGAGTTAATATCGACATCTCAGCATGATCCTGTCAAAACTTTTAGTATTGATAGGTTTGAAGTTGTGATGCCGATAAATTACCCAGAAGGAAAACAACTAATTGGTTAAATTGTACTTAAATGCCAGATAGGGAAATTTTTTGAACATTTTATAAAAATTATGAAGAACGAAAACATAGGCGGACTTTTTAAGAAGAACTGCTTTGAATGCTTTCTTGAGCTGACTGAGGACCCCTCTCCCCATACTTGTTTCCTCATGACGATGGTATATGGTCTTCTCAAGAACAGGATTAAGTACACGGGGGATGATAAGGATCCAGAGGAGGGGGGAAAAAGAAGATGGATGAAATCTGGATTAACTACTATGGCATGCCTATTTGTTTTGGCTTACAAGAGTTTGCCATAGTGACGGGCCTGAGATGCCATCGTCCAGAAGGAACACCACCACGCAAAAGATCCAAGGCAAGAAAATGCAAGGGAAAAATAGATGGGTTGTTTGACATTGCTCGACGTGGCTACAAAGCATCGGATTTGTTGACAGATCTCGAGGATAAAACCATACCAGAGCAGTACAGGGAGAAATTGTGCTTAGTTTGGTTTTCCCATTCGATTATATTGGTAAGAGATATCAACAATGTCATAAAAGATGATTTGTTGGCGCGTGCTGCGGATTTTAATAAATTTAACAATCATCCCTGGAGATATGAAAGCTTCTACTTGACTGTCCAATATTTACTGACAAAGCTATCCTCAGGGACGACCACATTATACGGCTTTCCTTGGGCTTTCATGGTAAAATTAATCACTACTTTTACTCATCCATTAATTGAATATAGTTATTATGATTTTTTTCTTGCTTTCTGTTTACACTTTTTAGGCTTGGGCATTTGAAGCCATTCCTCCCTCCGAAAGCAGTTAATGGATTACCCAGATGACGTTTCTCATCCAAGGATGTTTAGGTGGTTGGCTGCAAAGAGCAACACCAATATTAAGGAGGCTGATCTCTTTAACCCTCTGGATGATGCAGTACGTCTTCTTCAAGTAAAATAATTCTACTCAAAGATAAGAAAGATATTGAACAAATGTTATATCTGGTGCATGCGATGTTATATCTGATGTACCAGATGGGACATCTATTACGACGGGGTATATCTTGCATCAGATTACCCATCTGTGGCTTTGGTTCTCTGAACCCGACTCCTAAAAGATTAACCATCTACTGTAAATTATGCAACAGATGTTTAATCTGATAACATATTGTTCATCTGTTGCAACGTACAGATTATCTGTTGCGTAACAGATTACCCATCTTGTGCAGCTGTTGCAACAGATGATTGATATTTTACATCAGATTATCCATGTGTTGCTCTGTTTCTCTGAACCAGACTCAAACGAATTTTAACCATATACTGTAAACTATGCAACAGATGGGTCTTTTTTTTTTTAAATGTAGCCCAACTGTGAAAATTATTATATTATATGATTTAAATGAATCTATCTTGTTTTTCTTTTTTATAGGTTGTGTATCCATGGATCGTGCCTACTAAGGAGGAGTCAGTGATGACTTCTTATATTACTCTAGGTCATGTTGATACTATTGCAGACCCAATGGTGGAGTTAATAAATAAGGAATTGGCTGGAGAAATAGCCATAAGAAGAGCAGTTAGGCAAGGTCAGCCTAATGTTGAGGCTCTTCATGACCAACCTTTTACTAAGGTAGATCCGGGTGCTTCTTCTGGTGGAGTTGTTGGTGTTGGTGGCAGGCATGCTGATGCTGCTACCACTCGTAATGATGAGCATGTTGATGCTCAAGAAAGAATAAATATGTTTGAAAACACCCCTTTTCTCCCTTACACAGATCCCTCTCACCCTTCTTTACCCTCGTTTTCTCATTACGAATGCGATGAGTGCAAGGACAAACAGGATAAACTCTTTGAAAAAGTAAAGGCTATCTCTAAAGCTATCGAGGAATTAAAATCCAAGAGGTGTGTTATACCATCCAAGAAGGTAAGAGAGCCACACACTCCTACAACGTTGGTTAGGAAAAAGAAAAGAGAAATTAGAGACGTACTCTCCGCTCGGAAATAAAAAAAAATTGCAATTCCTTCCTCTCCAAAAGCTATTGAAGTTTTGGGGCCAGTCAAGAAGGTGGAAATATATGCAGAACATGGCGCCAAAGAGAAGAGGGATCTACGACAGGCCAAGAATGCCAAGCCAGGCGCACCAGATTACCCCAGGCCTCCTTTTCCCCCCCAAGACTTCCAGACTATGATTGATATACGTATGCCGTACGAGGACAAGGCAAGTTTAATTTTCCTAACCTAGAACTTCTAATATACCCCATGAAGAAGAATCTACACGACAGATTTCACATCTGTTGCAATAACTGGGTATACTGGTGCAACTGGTTGTGGTTATGTTGTATCTTATTATCTATCTATTGCATAAGTTGCGTTGGATTATTGATTCAGAGAGCCCTATGCAACAGATGGACCATCCGTTGCATCTTTACAATTACTAACCTATTTAAAAATTGACTTCTTATCTCACAGCATGTTCACATAATTCTCTGCCTCATGAGGAAAAGACAATTAATGTACCGGGAATCTTATGATGTTGCCGATAGGATAATAGACCTCGACTTCTGCAAGAAGCTCAAGGATAGGTACGATCAACTCAATGGAGAGGCGTCAGCACTTGGCGTGGGACTTTATTTCCTAGTTTCTACGTTGGTCTTGGATGAAGAAGAAACATTAAGATATGTTAGAGGGGACAGGCCAAATCCACATGGCAAAAGCTGGACCGAGGTAAAAAGAATTCTTGCAGACATTAGCGTGAACGGCATGCATTATCGGGATGTTGAGATACTACTCGAGGAGGTAAAGATCAATGTTTATGACTCTATGACTCCAACGTACCTCTCGTCAACGATTTCGATCCTTTTCTCCTCGTGGAGCCACTGATGGTGTTGTTGCCTATCTTGTTGAGGGAGAGTAAACTGATGAATCATTTTCCAAAGAAAGTGTTGATGAAGAAATTATGGGATTTTGAAGGTCGAAATAGGGGAATGATCCTTCCAAAAGATGATGCCGCTAAAGCGAGCGGCTCGCACGCTCTTGCACACATCAAATATTTGCTGACCGACACAGAAATAGCCGAGCCAACGAATTTTATGTGCGACAACGCTGTGGAAAACCTGCAAGAGGTCTGTACTTATGGGGTACTAACTGGACGCTTGAAGCCTATGTATATAGAAGATCCTGTGAAATAGAAATTTTTAATTTCAAGTCACCCTTCACTTTATTACATGTATATGTAGTGGCAATAATTTTTTTCTGATGAAAGTTGAGTTTTTTATAATGCAATAGATTAGATTGTCAATCTGTTGTAAAATATCATTAATCCGTAGTTTATCTGTTGCAATAGGTTGGTCATCTGTTGCATTACGCCGATGTTATTTCTATGAATAATCTAATAATCTTAGTCTAATCTGTTGCAACAGTGGGAAGACCTATTTGATAATTTCCACAGATGACCTAAATTTTACAACATATGCCTAAATCTTTTTGATATTTTCCAACAGTTACGCTTGAATATCTACGTGCTCGTCGACAACAAACCAGTAGGAAATACACATACCACCATGAAAATTTCAGCAATTAGGATTCAATATCCATGTACCCAACAACACCAAACCAGTAGCAATAATGACAATAATGTAGTATCTTCTTGCTCGATTTTGTTTCTCTTCATAAGGCTTGACTTTATTCAACAAACCCCAGATTACACGATTTACTTGTGAAGGGTGTCGTTCTTCATACCAATCAAAGTAATCGCATCCACCCAATTTCTATAAAAAAGAGAACACAATTACAAAATAATTACAAGTCAATAATTAATCAATTAATTAAATAAAAAAATTATTACCTTTGAAATCTTACAAGTAAAAAACCTATGACCCGGATTTTGTTGAGTCCAAGAAGTCTTTAACAGAGCTTCATGACCGCACTTACAATATCAAAAATCTTTATCACAAAAAACAGTGGAAGATGCGCTCGACATTGTCAAGGTCAGTTGAAAAAATGAAACTAATAATTTGAAGAATTTGTATAGATAAAAGAAGATGGCGATGAAGAAGAAGATTTGGGAATTTAGGTTTAAGTTTTAGGAGGAAGATGAATATATAAGACAATGGGGGGAAAAATGACCGTTGGGGGCCAAGTGACGGTAAGTCAGCAAAATGTGTCAAGACTGACACTAACACATTTGATGCCTATTTTATTTTACGTGTTTAAAATGAACATGTCTACTTGATACCTATTTTATTTTAGGTGTTTGAACTGAACACCGTCGATGGGTTGTGCCTTTTTTATTTCAATTCACTTTAACCTTTTTACACGTAGTGGAAATTTTTTATGTCCAACGAAAGTTGAATTTTTATAATGCAACAGATTCTCCATCAGTTGTAATAGTTATCCTACCTGTTCTAACATATAGTTTATCTGTTGCAATAAGTAGGTCATTTGTTGCATTATCTCAATGTTTTTATCTAAAGTCCATCTGTTGCAACAGTGGGAAAAGCTGTTTGATAAATTCCAACAGATAACCTACCTGTTGCAACATATGTATAAATCTGTTCAATTATTCCAATGCATGTGTCGTCTGTTGCAACAGATAAAGTCCATCTGTTGCAATATATGTCTAAATATGTTCTTTTTTCCCAATAGATGTGTCATCTGTTGCATTATCTTGATGTTTTTATCTATAGTCCATCTGTTGAAATAGTGGGAAGACCTGTTTGATAAATTCCAACAGATCACCTAACTGTTGTAACATATGTCTAAATCTGTTCGAATTTTCTAATAGATGTGTTGTCTGTTTTAACAGATATATTATCTGTTGCAATATTTGAATCCAGTATTCCTTTTCAATTAATAAGTTAAAATCTAAGGAATAAATAAAATTCGTAGACAAAATAAAATAAATCGAAGCCTTCATAAATTAGCTGAAACAAGTCAACGAATAAATGAAATGTAAAAAAATTGTTATGGGTACAGATCTCAACAAATACATCAACAACAATTTAAGTATACTGCCAAGAATTGCTTTGATAGGCTCAAGCTATAAAGATCTACTCAGTATGGACTAGTTGTTCTTCATCCGGTGCTATGAAATTCGGCTTTGCTCGTCGTGGATCTTCATTGTCGCTTGCGTATGGTTTCTACACTTTTTGTTTTTCGTATTTCCATAAAAAGAGTAGCATATTGTCAATGTTGTTTAGCAGTAGCTTCTTCTTCATCCACCTAGATAGCCAGAATTGGTCAATGCTAATCATGGAGATACAACAAAACAGAAAAGGATAACTCATCTCTTCTAGCAAATCAAACAGGTCTTCCTCCCATTTTAAATTATCCCAAACATATTATATTTCTGTTGCAACAATGAATCAACTATTGGGATAAATTTCTACATGAGGAAGACCTTGTGTGATAATTTCCAACGGATGAACCATCAGTTGCAACATATGAATCATCTGTTGCAGCAGATAGGTCTTCTATTGATACAAATAAAAGTTGTACGAAGAGCTGTTTGATTTGATAAAACAGAAGAGACATATGTTGCACCAGATAAAGTATCTGGTGTAACAGGTTAGTCAACTGTTGCAACAAATGTATATATCTGTTTGATAATTTTCAGCAGATGTGTCATTTGTTGAAACAGATATGTGTCTATTTTTTTGCCAGTTGGAAGACATAATATATTCACCTTCTTCAGCTCATGCTTCTCTCCTTTGGACATTATACATTGCTCATTGCAACACACAGGCAGAGGAGTTGCAATTTTGCTTTTTTGGATGCCTGATAATGCCCTGGAAATCACTCTCCTTCTCCTCTTACCCCTAATTTCTAATGGAGCGGATGGAAATAAAATCCTCTTTGATGGAATGAGACCCCTCTTAGATGACAATTCCTTTACAGAAGCAGTTAATGCATTAATAGTATTAATCACTACATCATGTTTTGCCCTGCAGTTTTGACATTTGCATGCAGAACATTCGCTGGGAGAGGCAAAATCTGTATAAACAGTATGATCATACTCATAATGGTTTTATTTAAATACTGTAAGAGGAGCATCATTATCACCAACAGAAGCACCACTACCACCACCAATAGCTCCATCAACAACAACAAGCCCACCCTCCAAAATTATTTTTCTTGTAATGGTTGTTGCTCCAAACAATTCCATTTTTATTCTGTCGATGACCTTAGGGTCCGATAAAGTTTGCACAAACCATAAAGTAAGATAAAATGGAATCTTCAACTCTCGATTGGTCAGAACTACCGACGGATGAACATTCTAACATAAATCATTACATATATTAGAATGATGATTAGATCATTAAAAAAACATTAATCAAAAGAAAAATTAATTATAATTATACTTACTGCATCCTTCGGGGGGGGTGAAGAGATCAAGAAATTTTGCATTTTTATGAGTTTTGGCCGACAACCATCTCAAGATTCTTGGACAGGAAACTCCTTCCTGGTAGTTCACTTGTTGTCTCAAATAAGGAATGACTTCAAATGCCCAAGCCTATAAAACAACGCCAATAAATCAAAACCATTATTGAGCTAAAAAAATGAATGATATCATAATAGAAGAAAGAAATATTTACCATGAAAGCCCATGGGAAGCCATATAAGTTGACTCTCTTTGGTGCTAACGGAGTCAACAAATATTTGACAGTCATTTTAAAGAATTCATACCCCCATGGATAGCTGTTAAATGCCTCAAGATCCTCGGAGAGCTTTATTAAACCGAGGCTTATGTTGTTGTTAACGTCTCTTGACCAAAGAATATTATGTACAAACCAAACCAAGCACAATGTTGCTTGTGCTTCTTTGAAAGTCCTTTACCTTTCAACGCTTCTATCAAATTTTTGTTTTTAAAGATTGGACCAACAATGGACATCAGGTCATCACGATCACACAACTTGCCTTTGCCTTTTTTTGGGTGTGCGGGGTGCTTTTTTTGGGTTAGAATAGGTATAACTTGAGAAAGAGGATAAGATTTTAGTCCAGTAACTATGGCAAACTCGTTCAAACCAAAACAAATAGGCATGCCATAGTAATTTATCCACACCTCATCCATCTTATCTTTGTTTTCATACATAAACCTACGCTTGAGAAGTTCATATACCATTTTCATTTGGAAACGAGCATTGTTTTCCTCCGACAAATCAAGATATTTCCCAAAGCAGCTGTCCCTGAAATAAGCATCCAATTTTTGTTCTCGAAGTATTTTTCTGAAGGCGTAGAAAGATATTCCCATGGCTGACTTAACCACGAAATCACCCGTTAAATCTGTGACACCATCACACTGCATTCTCACAGGATAACGATCAATGCTGAAGGCTTTGACCAGCTCTTCGGTGGAAGGAATATTAGCATCTGCATCATCTTTTTTGAAACATTCCTCCTCTCCGTGTTCATCATATTCTGCTCTCGATTGAGATAACACTTGTAAAGCAAACTCATAGAGTGGTGGAGGTAGCCTAGCTGCTTCACTTGTTCTTTTACTTGGACTTGATTCGATTTCTCTTCTTATGGGAACCATATTATCTAAAATTAACAGGAACATAAAATAATATATTATTGTTGATTAATGCATCGTTAAAAACGATAACAGTAAATCAAACAAGCAAAACAGTAAAATAATAGTTGCAAAAGATCACCGATCTGTTGCACTAGGTAGTATATCTGTTGCAGTATATAACCAAACTGTTGCAGTGGATGAGTAATTTGTTGCAATAATACAAAACATACCACTCATCTTTTAAGACAGATGAATGGTCTGTTCAACAGATCACACAGCTATTGTGACATCATCTGTTGCAACATATGAGTGATTTGTTGGAACAGTTAAATAATCTGTAGCAACGGCTGAGTAATCTATTACGATAATACAAAACATATCACTCATCTGTTGAGAAAGATGAATAATCTGTGCAACAGGTCGCACATCAGTTGCAACACATGAGTGATCTGTTGGAATAGTTATCAACGATAAATATTGTTTAGATTTCTTCCAACATAGGGTCTTCTATCGCGGCAGATGAATGATCAGTTGGAAAAAATAAGTCTTGGACTTTTACTGTAGAAAGAGTTGGTAGGATTTTATCCAACAGGAGGTTCATCTGTTGCATCAGATCATTAATCTGATGGTTCTTCCATTGCACCAGATGGTTAATTAGTTCCATCAAATTTTTTATCTGAGGCTTAATCTGTTGCAATATATGGTAAAGTTGTTGCATCAGATTATTAATCTGTTGCATCAGAATTATAATCTGATGGTTTCTCTGGTGCATCAAATAGTTGATCTGTTGCATCATATGATGAATCTGTTGTATCAGATGGTTAATATGTTGCACCAGATGGGTAATCTGTTGGAGGAAACAGTAGCACGATTTTGTTAAACAAAAAATAGCAATTTCACCATTTTTACCAAGAACAGAACAAATCAAACCCAATTGTCCTTTTATTTTTATAAACACAAACAATAAAAATCAAACTTCAAAAAAATGCAACAAACAACAAAATATCATAATTCACTTCGAAAAGAGAAGAGAAGAAATATCATAAATTAGGGTTTTATTTAGACCGCATTTCAAATTAGTGCAACAAATATTGAAATTGTTAACCAATACTATAAGAGAAGTTGGCTCAAGTTCCTCGTTTTCTTCAAAACTAAAAAGGCCATAAATTTTTACTTGTGAAAGAAGAAAAGGACCGATGAAGAATTCGAAGCTGTTGTGGCCAGAGAGCAAGGTTGTCACGTCGATTGAAGTCGAAAAGGAACTGGAATCCCAACTATTTGTAGTCGGATGTTGAAGTCGCCGAGGATTGAAATAAGAAATTTGCAGAACAGTTGGTTGGGAGAGAGTTGAGTGAAGCTGTCGAGAGAGAGATGAGAGACAGGTTGATTGAATTGAAGAGGGGAACTCGAAGCCCAACTATTTATCTTCGGGGTTTGAAGGGAGAAATTTTGCAGAACTGTTGGTTGTGAGAGAGTTGAGAGAAGTTTTCGAGAGAGAGGAGAGAGTGGTTGATTTGGATTGAAGAGGGTGTGGGTTGGGTTGATTTGTATTTTTGAAAAGATTAGAAAGTTTTGAAAATATTAATCAAGTCCATTAGTAACTTTGATCAAGTTTTCTAATAATGTTTGACCCTATCTGTTGGTCAATGTCACCAATCCTTCATTCAAGACTTAAAAGACACCTATTCTTCAAGTTTCTCAAGTAACAGTATAGACAAATTTAATGTTTCAAATTATCATTAATAAGGTAAATTTAGCAAAATATACCTCTAAGTAAAATTTTCTTAAGGATTGTGTTATATCAACAAAAAGTTAAGTAATACGAAACAAATTTAGTAAGAGAGTGATAAAACACGTAAATATACATAAATGCATGTACATACATATGTATATATACACACTTAGGGGTGGGTTGTTTGGAAACAAGTTATTCCAGGATTAGTTAGTACAAAATAAGTTGTACTAACATGTATGTGTGATAACTCATCTCATCACTGTGGTATAAATGGTGCGACAAATAATTTTAAAACTACCTAATACATCTAATTAAACGCAGGATAAATAATCATGAACTTTATCTCTGAATTATTATGATTATACCTCACACCAAACGACTCTTTAATACATATAATACTAAAATAACAATCTTAAAAATAATATTGAATTTTGTGATAAATTTATAAAACATATTAATTTGCGTATAAAGTTAATAAACTTAAATAAAATGTTATAAATATTCATGTTAAAAAAATATTCATTACATATAATATAAAAAGATATTACATAAATATAGAATTAAAATTAGAAGGATAAAATGGACAAGGTATGGGATAAAGGGGGGAGTATGATTATTGTTCAATGTTGAGGGAGGAGTTTGATTTTTTAATCAAAGTTGGGGGGGTGAAATCCATTTTCACCCAATCTATATACATAACATATACTCCCTCTATTTTAAAAAAAGAATGATCTACTTTCCTTTTTAGTCCGTTTAAAAAAGAATGACCTTTTCTTTTTTTTGACAATGCTTTAATTTCAATTTTTCATATGACATGTTTAAATTCACAAAGAACATTTTGATACATTTGACATAACTTTAGTTTAAGACATTAAAATTTAAAAGTCTCATTTTTTTTTAAACGAAGGGAAGCATAATTTTTTTGGGAAAAGATGACCCTACTTAGACAAATTTAACTATGGGAAATCAGCAATGTCCCTGGATTTATTTGACCAAGGACAGATACTCGATACATAATAAACTTATGGATTGCATATTTATATTTTTAGAGTTTTACTTTAAACACGTGTCCTAGCAGGTAGCTTGTTAAAGTATTTAATTTTAACTAGTTTTAATAATATTGGTGCATTGCATGTGTTATTCTTCTCTCTCTTTTTTTTAATCTTTATTTATGATGAATTGGTAAAAGAATTGATTTGAATTCTTTTTAGAACAAAAAATTATTTTAATTCGAAAATTTTGTCACTTTAAATTCACAAGTTATTATGCTCCATTTCAATTTCAACAACCACACATCACAGTTAAAAATTTAAGAGTTTTAATAAAATTAAAAAATTAAAATAAAAAAAAAAGTTATATATTAATGGAGACACATAAAATTTATTGGATCATATTCATATAAAATTTAAATTTGATCCACATTTTATTGGGTTTAAACTTATTTTGGGATTAAAAAAATAATAAGCCTATTGTATTCCTCATCAAGGTCCATCTCACCTTGAAGCCCAAACTCATCAAGTGACGTGGCATCCCAGTCAAATCCAAGACCAATGAGACGCCGCCACATGTATA
This sequence comes from Capsicum pubescens, assembly GCA_030864215.1. Taxonomy (NCBI): domain Eukaryota; kingdom Viridiplantae; phylum Streptophyta; class Magnoliopsida; order Solanales; family Solanaceae; genus Capsicum; species Capsicum pubescens. The sequence goes on along the minus strand of CM061547.1, from coordinate 255,652,837 downwards.
AATGATGTGAAAATCTCATTCAAATTCAACAACCAGTCAAAAGGCGCCAAGTGGCAAAGTGACATGTTTCGGCCACTCACAAAAAACTAGGCCTACCCCCTACAACTATAAATAGGGGAGTAACATAACATTCTAAAGGAAAGAAAAGAAAAAAGGAGGACATTCTGCAAGCATTGGAGGAAGCTTCTGCATTGACTACACAACTCTTCAACGAATTGACTAACGGAGTTCTGCCCGGAGATCAACTCGACAAGACGAAGTGCTGTCAGACAATTCCTGGAGATCCAAACACATTTCTAGGAGGCTCAAATCATCCTACATTCGAGAATCACACTACAAAGGCCGTCAAATCACGGAAAAACTTAGGAGAGAAGAATCAAGAGAATAACGGAATTGTACCCGCAAAATTTATTTATAATAAATTATTCTTTTTGTTTATTTTATTTTTGCTTGCAGTTAATTTTCAGCCACCAACGAAAATTTGTTGCGAACAAATTGGCACGCCCAGTGGGACCAGTTCTTCTCTTCATCTCTTCCTCCTACAAGTCAAAGGAAATCACATATTCAACTACTACAATGGACTTCAGAAAAATCAATGAAGTTTCATGCAAGAAGTCCACTACTGCCATGTCTACTGAGATCAAACTTGTTGGCCCCATCAATCAACGCAATCTCAACGCTTGTGCTTTGGATGGATCCCAATACTGCACCATTTTGAAGATGCCAAAAAGGAGAAAATCTCAAATTTCGGCAGTAACTACAACTCCTGGGGGCAACTTTGCATCTATTTTATCAGATAAACCATCTGAAACTAGCTGCAAATTTGGAGAATCTGAAAACTTAATGAATTTTCCAACTTTATTGAAAGTCAACACCTTCATGGTTGATGCAATTGACTTGGACGAGAAGTTTGCAATGATGGAGCAAACCATTGAAGCCTTGAAGTAGTCCGATGATGACAAAGATCATCAAATCGCCCGACTTATGAGCAAGTTAGTTCTCTACAATCCTGTAGAGTCAAATTATAATCTAACACCGCGAGAAAAAGTTGATGGTGAATCTCTCATCAAGAAAAGTGACAATTACTGTGATGATCGATCCACTTCAGTGGCTACTCTAATAGTTCAACAACTGCAAGATATGATTGTAAACACCATCAGGACACAATATGGCGGTTCGTCACAAAGTTTTGTAGGATACTCAAAGCAGTATTCTAAGCAAATCGAGGGCTTACCGATGCCAATTGGATATCAACCGTCAAAGTTTCAACAATTTGATGGAAAGGAAAATCCAAAGAAATACATCGCTCATTTCATTGAGACTTGTAGCAGTCTTGGTACACATGGTGATTTTTTTGTCAGGCAGTTTGTTCACTCTTTGAAAGGAAACACTTTTGATTGGTACACGGACTTGGAGTCTGAATCAATTGATTGTTGGGTGCAACTAGAAAGTCAGTTCCTAAATCATTTCTACAGCACCCTTCGTACGGTCAGCATGATGGAGTTGACAAACACAAAATAAAGTAAAGATGAGCCTGTAGTGGACTACATAAATTGCTGGCGAACATTGAGCTTCAACTGCAAGGATCAACTTTCTGAAACTTCCGCGATTGAAGTTTGCATTCAAGGGATGCATTGGGGCATTGTGTATATCCTCCAAGGAATTAAACCTCAAACTTTTGAAGAATTAGCTACGCGGGCTCACGACATGGAGCAAAGCATTACAAATCATAGAATGACGTCACCTGCTTTTGATCCTAGGAAAGAAGTCACAAAATTCAAAGACTCGTCAGAAGATCTAATTAGGGAATCTATGACGACAATAGTTAATTTTTTGAAGGCCTCCATAAGACAAAAGTTAAAAGAGAAAGCTCCAAAGCAATAAATACAAGAGGTAAAAAATCAATCAACCTTGAAGGAGTTACAAGCAAGGGTATATCCTTTCCCCGACTCTGATGTTCCTGGGATTCTTGACGAGTTACTAGCCAAAGAAGTCATTGAACTTCCTAAGTCAAAGCTACCTGAAGAATCAAACAAAGTTGACGATCCTAAATATTGCAAATTTCACCGTATTGTTGGTCATCACACCACAAAATGCTTCATCCTGAAGGAAAAGATCATGAAATTAATGCAAAAGGGAAAGATCATCATTGATGAAGGTGATACAGTTGACGCAAATCATGTTAGCGCCAAACGACACCATATGAAAAGTTCAATTTCAAAAACTCTACAATCCATGTGGTCTATGGCATCATCAAAAGATGAGGGAATCATCATACTGAAATTTGGGAGCTTTGACCCAATTGAGGTTCCTACCACGAAGAAAATAACAAGCAAATCCATGCAAAACGACTTCTCCAATAGCAAGAAGGGTGATACTTGGACATTGATCGCTCGTAAAAGAAAAAAATATCAAAGTGATTCTAAACTCCAACTTCCAAAAGTCGACACAAGATCAAGTGCAAATTTTCTTCAACCAATGGGGGAAATAATTACCAAATTGAAATGCAACAGTACTCCATTACAAAGGGTTGGAAGGCAAGTTAAGACGCTCCTTGATGCACGAGCCTAAACTACAAATAAAAAATGCTCCTCGACGCACGAGCCTAAACTGCAAGTCAAAACTCTCCTTAAGGCCAGATCTTAAACTGCATGTCACTCCTGGCCCGCATGAGTCTAAATTGTGAATGGCTCTCTAGAATGAAAAGAAAAGAAAGAAAAAGAAAAATGATAGAAAAATATTTTTTTTTTTTAAAAAGTAAATTAACTCATCATGCCCGAACTAAGCTATGACTTGATCCTCCTAAGTACGTAGGAAGATTAGAGTATTTTTACTTTAGGTTCAGTCGTATGAGTTAAAATAAAAAATAAAAAAATAAAAAAATAAAAAAAGAGGAAAAGCATGTGTCATTATTTGAGAACGGAAATAAAACTTTGAATTGACATGGATATTACATGAGGATAGACATTCCTTCGCTAAGTTTACCGCAGACGCGCAAAGGTGAAGAGACTAGCCAGGCAAAACGGATTTTGACAACATATTTGTATAAATCCGTATAGGTGTTCACATCATTTCGACATATGTGGTAGATCTTAGATACTTCTCCACAAAAAAAAGAAGACGGCTCATGATTCAAAGGTTCTTATACCAAGTTATGAATTTTCCATCATAGTCGCTCAAAGTTATAAAATAGGCCATTAGGTTCCGAACTAAGCTGATTTTAATGACATATCTGTATAAATTCATAAGGGCATTGATTGTGGTTTTTTATGTATGTCGTAGCTCTGCGATCCTACTTTCTAACGCAAAAATGGCACCTGATTCTGATACTTCCACGTCGAGATATAGAATTTATGGTGATGCTGCAAAAAGCTGAAATAACTAGCAAACCAAGATTAGAAGACCATTTTTGGAGCGATATTGGGGATGATTTGGGTGCAATCTGATTGTGATTCCCGCTCGAGACGTAGCTCAATAAGTCTAGTTTCCAATGCAAAAAAATGGCTCTTGATTTTAATACTCCTACATCAAAATATGGAATTTATTGTGACGCTGCGCAAAGCTGATAAAATAGACATATCAGGACATTGAATTCCATTTGTATGAATCAAACAACTCATATTTTTGTTCTACCATCGGAGAATAAATATTTTTTTGGATGTGTGCCGAGTACTTTCTCACCAAAGTCAGAAAAGGCTACTCCTTGTATCAATATTATCAATCTAGATGACACCACGTACGTGCTCCTTGAAAAGAATGAGATGCTCTCACTCGAAGCCTCTTTATCGCCGAGCCCCACGGATGAGATGCACCACATGCTTGCTTTGCAATAATGGACTGCAGACACTCAAAACTTCATTATCACAACGTCGCAAGAATGACACCAAGTACATGCTCACTGAAGCTAAAATGGGAAACTTTAGCATCGTCAAGGATGAAATTAGATCATTCTAAGTCACTTTCTTATCAAGCAGTAAGGAAGTAGTGCACTAAATGGTTCAACACCAATCATGTCGACCTTTTTTGGTTTGACATCAAGACCATTTGCATAAACCTGAAAAAAATGAAGATGGAACACATCTACGATATTAACCGGATGAAGCTTCTCAGTTCTATGCGGATTGATGCCAAATACGTGAAACTTCAATCTGGCGATAAGTGTCGGTACCAAATGCACGATGCTTCGATTTGGCATGATCAACATTGGGAGAAAAACATCAGTTTAGTTCACATAGATGATATCAATGTCAATTAGCATGAAATTTGGTTTTCAACCATTAATCTTCTATGCCGAGATGTAAGGAGTTTTCTATTCCAAGATTTAAGGAAATAGGCACAAATTTTCTTGCCAAAGATAGAAAAGAGTTGATCTGAGTATACGTTTCCAAGCCGTGATAGGGAATATTGCTCGCCAAATCCTCGAGAAAATAGGTGAAGCACTTAGTTATTGCTCATTAAAAACTGCGACTCAAAAAATGATGCCTCAAGTGGTTCCTGACCAATCATCGGGACAATGTTTGTATATGCTTGGTGTGATATAGACACCACTTGTATTTTTTCATGAACCTACAAAAAAAAAGCAAAGAGGAGTGATCACGAACATGCAATCTGGAGTCATGACATGACAGCTTATAGCGTCAACTTCAAAAATTGATTCTCGTCAATAAAGAAGGAGTTTGATGTTGATTTTTGGATATGACGCAGCAATACAAGTCTAGCCGCTTCAGAACTAAGTCATTCAACATTTGAAAATCCCTACAGTCAGATGTGATTTTTACTCTGTGAGCGTTTGAATCTGAAAATCGAGAAAGACACTCCATGTACTTCTTTGGTCGGTATTGTGAGGAACTTGTATACTTTACATGACGTCCACCAATGCTACCAAAAAGGTTGAGGTGCACTAGTAGTGCTCTCCAAATACATAGTCAAAAAGAAGCCAAGGGATGTCTTTGCAAAGGTTTACGGATTTCAAAAGATTGTGGTTGATGTGATTTCATAACATCCCCTTATATAGAGGCTCCTATGAAGAATTTTTAGTTTGTGTACAAGGAATGTTGTGGTGAAATTAGAAGATGAGAATTCCTGGAAATTTCGAATTGCCAATCAGTTGAAAAATTACCATATTGAGGAGATTTCTTTGGAGGTGATTTTAATTCTTTCTTGAAGTCAAAAGGAAAGTTAATATTTTTTTTCTTTGGTACATGAAACCAAAATGGAAGTTGACATTTTCCTTTGGTACATGAAATCAAAAGGAAAGTTGATATTTTCCTTTGGTACAAGAAATCAAAAGGAAAGTTAATATTTTCCTTTGTTACAAAAAGATCAAGTCAACTTTTTTACTTCATACGCGCAATATGTCAAGTGAGGAAGTTGTATTGATCCTTTTAATTCAAATACATTGAAAAGATCACATTGTTGTGCAAGTAAAAACTACTTAAATAAATATTACAGTGGTGATTTCTCATGTTCATATTTATCCAAGAAAAGTAAAAAAAAAATCAAGTGGGTCATTTTTTTTAATACTCTTAAAATAATATCGAGTTTGTACTCGATTGTGGACAAAAAATGAGGATCACCACAAACAAATCGTTGGTTGCTTTGACGAAGACTTTCACGACATGAAATTTTATGGAGGAAACTTTAGTTAGACCACTCACAATTATTGGTCTAACTAGGATGCACTGATGAGAAACAAATACCTTTGAAGTCACAAGAATAAAAACACATTCATGAGTACTTCAAGTCTCGCCGCCAAGTTTTGGCAAGCCTACACGTCGACCAACCTTGAAGTAGGGGGCATCTATAGACACATAAAATTTATTCGATTAAATTCATATAAAATTTAAATTTGATCCACATTTTATTGGGTTTAAACTTATTTTGGGCTTAAAAAAATAATAAGCCTATTGTATTCCTCATCAAGGTCCATCTCACCTTGAAGCCCAAACTCATCAAGTGACGTGACATCCTAGTCAAATCCAATACCAATGAGACGACGCCACATGTATAAATGATGTGAAAATCTCATTCAAATTCAATAACCAGTCAAAAGGCACTAAGTGGCAAAGTGACATGTTTCGGCCAATCACAAGAAACTAGGCCTACCCCCTACAACTATAAATAGGGGAGTAACATAACATTCCAAAGGAAAGAAAAGAAAAAAGGAGGACATTCTGCAAGCATTGGAGGAAGCTTCTGCATTGACTACACAACTCTTAAACGAATTGACAACGGAGTTCTGCCCGAAGATCAACTCGACAAGACGAAGTATTGTCAGACAATTTTTGGAGATCCAAACACATTTCTACGTGACTCAAATCATCCTACATTCGAGAATCATGATGCAAAGTCCCTCGAATCATGGAAAAACTTAGGAGAGAAGAATCGAGAGAATAAAAGAATTATACCCGCAAAATTTATTTATATAAAATTATTCTTTTTGTTTATTTTATTTTTGCTTGCAGTTATTTTTCAGCCACCAACGAAAATTTGTTGCGAACAATTAATAATTTTATGTGGGGGAATTATTTTTAGAACAAAGATTTATTTCAATTCGATAATTTTGTCACTTTAAATTCACAAGTTATCATGCTCCATTTCAATTTCAACAATCACACATCACACTTAAAAATTTAAGAGTTTTAATAAAATTAACAAATTAAAATATAAACAAAAATTATATATTGATAATTTTACAGGGGTGGTGGTGGTGGTGCTTGGAGTCGTTTCAATTATAGGCAAAAACAGTTATTATCTTTCTCCATAGATGTCATCAATGTCTCACGTTTCAAACCTTCTCGAAGTATGGAGCTAGGATTGAAACACTGAAGATTTCATCCTTTGACATTTGGAGTTACTGTTCTCACATTAAAACTATAATTATATTTATCGAATTAGTCTTTACAATTGGTGGTTTGAAGATAAGACCTCGTGATCTTCAAATTAACAAAGTCATTCTTACCGTAGAATAAAAATATAAAATGTATTCAAAATATATTGAAATGATATAATTTAACAATAAAAAATAGCTAGTTTACTATAATACCTATCTTTGAGTCTCTGAATGACGATTTTGCGCTTACAATAAGTCCTTATGATGTGGTCCTTTTAGTGGGCCCCCATATAACAAGAGCTTAGTGCATCGATGTTTCCTTTTAGTGATGAAGCGTTCTAACGTGATTAGTGAAATGAGTGTCCAATGAGAAAAATATGGGAGGGAATGAAATGATTTTTTTCTTCTTTATGACTTTCTTTTAACCTCTCTTCGGGAGCTCTTACACCCTTGCCCTTCATTTCTACACGAAACTGTTTTCACATCTTGATCACGAAATTTGATATTATCATTTAATCATCTTCAACTTAATATAAAAATAGAAAATTAATGCAACTATAATCATCTAATATAAAATACAAAATTAATCATCTTCATTTTTCATAGTGTATCATTAAGGATGAAATAGTTATTAGGAAAAAGACTCAAATATGTCATTGAACTATCAGAAATGACTCATTTATGCCATTAGTTAAAAGTTTGGCTCAATCATGCCATCGTCGTTACAAAACCAACTTATCCATGTCATTACTTTTTAATGGTGAATTTTCAAAAATAGCTTCGCCACGTGGCCTTTTACTAGAGGTTCATATCATTAATTAAAATAAGAGAAAATACTCAAATATGCCATTGAACTATCGAAAATGGCTCAATTATGCTATCATCTAAAAGTTTCGTTCATTCGTGCCATCGACGTAATAAAACTAGCTCATCTATGCGATTATTTTTAACGGTGGATTTTCAAAAACAGTTTTGTCACGTGGGCTTTTATTAGAGGTCTACATCATTAATTAAAATAAAATCTAAATTAAGTTTAAAACATCTGAAATTGGTTAGTATCGGGATTATTTGTCCCACCATTTATATCATAGTGATGGAATAAGTTATCCCATACAAACGGCGGAATAATTGAGATAACAGACTTCTTTTAAGTCGTTATTTGAAAATGATTTTGCAACAATGTATACTCCCCTAATTAATGATGGGAGAATGGAAAGGTTCTATTGGTACGCCTCTTTCTTTTTCTTGCTATCCCGAATCATTCATTAGCTTCTTTTCTTGCAACTTCAAAGTATATACCGGAGTCACTGGAATTACAACTAATCAGTTACGACAGGACAAAAAAAATACTGTAGGATATAATTTTTGAGGCTTCTATTAAGGGTAACATTTATAGTGATTTAGAATCAACAAGAAACAACCAAAGGATATACATTAATCACTATTTTTTCTGATCAGAAAAATAGTTGTTGTTGAAGAAAAAACACTTTAATAGGTGTGGGTCGGGTTATATTAAAAGGATCGGTTCTTTTTAATGAGTCCAAGATATTTTTAAATTAATATTGATTTATTTAATTAATGACATGTCCCTTTAATAAAAAGCCACATGGCAAAACTGTTTTTGAAAATTCAGCGTTAAAAAGTAATCACATGGATGAGCTGATTTTATAACGGCGATGACACGAATGAGCCGAACTTTTAATTAATAGCAAAAATGAGTCATTTCTGATAGTTTAATGGCATACTTGGGCCTTTTTCCTTAAAATTTTTTTGGCTCATTTAATTAATGATGTGGACGAATCATTGTTGACCACGTGTACAAAATGATTTTGCCAAAAATCACCAAACTAAACTATTAAAAGAAATGACATGAATGAGCCAAACTTTAAGAATGACATAAATGAGCCTTTTCTCAAATTTCGATGACATATTTAAGCCTTTTCCTTAATTATTATGTTTCATTAGCCAAAAACACTTATTAAATGATAAAAGAAGGAAAGGAACAAAAAGAACTTGTCCACATGAAACACGTGAATGCATAGATATTTAAAAGAGTCTCAAACAAATTGTGAAACTTAATGATCACATAATTTTGAAAGTTTTTACTATTGAACAAAATTTAAAATTAATTTAGCAGTGAAGGAATGTATATATATTACTTTTAGTCGCTGAAATCTAAAACATAAGTCCTAATTGACGTGATAGAACCCCTTGAAACATTGAGATTATATGAAAAAACAAACACTTGAATTTGAAGAAAAGCTTGATCATAGTTATGAAAAAAAAGGCAAAAGTCACTCATAAACCTAAAAGATACTCCTAAATCTAAATATAAAACTAGTAGCGACTGACCCTAAAACAGAAAGAAATCATCACTTCAAAATTGTTAAAACTTTACAATATAAAATTTCATGGTCAAAATTTCTATAACTTATAGAGTCTTATTTAAATAAAAATGTTCGAATTAGATTTCAATTGTTAAGTCTGACATTAATTTTTCTTGGCATAGTCTTTTGATATATTTTATATATTTAAAATTTTCTAATACCTTTTAATACATATAATTTTTATCTTATATCTTAGAAGTCCTTGATAAAAGTATATAAAGAGTGATATTTCAATCATATGAAAATGCTGGAAAACATTAACCTATTGCTACTAAAGGCTAAACTAGTATCTAGTGCTACACTTCATACAATTGTATTCGCTCGTACAAATTAATTGTATTCATGATACAACCTGATACAATAAATACATCATCCTCTTTCTCACCCGTCACCTTTCTCTTCTCTCTACAAAATCTCACTCGCCTCTCTTCTCTCTCTCCGAAATCTCACTCGCCTCTCTATTTCCTCTTTCGATTCAATATTGCTCACATCTCTTATCCTTTAAACTTGTAGCTAGCTACGAATTGTAATTAAGAAAACTATAACTATGAACATTGAATTAAGTCTAAATTGTAATCATTTTTTGAGAGTTTCTTATAACAAGGTATGATTATTTATTTATTTTAGCTAGATTAATCAATCAAATAGATGGGATTCACAAGATTGGGCTTCACCCTTAGATTTCTTATTGTTTGTTTGTGTTGGTAGGTAATTAAATAAAAACTATGTAACAAATTCATATTTTATTTAAAAATAAGATATTATTTGAATTAATTACATTTGAGGTAATATGCTAGCATATATCTCACATCTTATGCAAAAGATATCCAATTGTCAGTTAGTGGGTGTAGGAGTAAAATATAAATCAACTTTAGAGCACCAAATCATAAAACCAACCTATTTTCTCTAATCCCTTTTGATGAATTTTTTTTTTTCAAAGATTTGTAAGGTGCACCGTAGTTGTTTTATGTGCAACTTCAAATTCTCTTCCAAGTCTTCTCCTTCACCCATTGAAGGCTGAAATTTATGATTTTTAATGAATACACATATATAGAAATGCTCATGCTGAAAAAATAAAACAAAAAAATTAGTTAAATTTGATCGACATCGACACGAGTTGAAATTCATAAATATTCCAGTATAAATAACAATCTTATTACTTAAAGATAAAGACTAACTTGATAAAGTAACTAACCATTTTTTTTTCCTCAAATCTTGATAAATTACAATGGGTTAGATAGAGAAAGTATTGCCTCTCTCTAACTTTCCCTTACCTTTCCCCTTTTGGCCTTTTCCTTTTCCCATCCATTCCAATTTCTTTTCCCGTTTCTGTGTTGCTTCTTCTCCTATGGATTCCCCCATGCTTCAAGCATCACCTTCCTATTGTGATATAGTGACTAGTAAAATCTCTGCCTCATCAATTCCTATGGTTAATTCCCATGTGGATGAAATCCCTGCTGATCTCGATGACTCCATGGTCAAGCTTTCCGTTGACGACATGCACCTCCTCAATGCTCCATGGAAATACTTCGTTATTGTCAAGACTTTTGGCTCCAAGTTCACCCACCAATATCTCAAGACAAAATTGGATGCGTTATGGCGACTGGCTAAGTCTCTTTGCTCAATTGACTTGGGATCTTACTTTTACACAGTTAAGTTGCAAAATCCAGAGAGTCAGGTGAAAGTATGGCAAGGCGGCCCTTGGTTTATTGTAGGGAGCTTTGTATCCATTAGGAAATGGGATCCCAACTTCGTTCCCAGTAACTCCATGATTGATTACACTGATATTTGGATCCGCCTGCCCTAGCTCCTTTGTCACCATTGGACATCACAAGCAAAACTTAGTCTATGAAGGAGAGAAAATACTTTGTAAAGTGTGTGGTCTTCTTGGCCACACGGACCAACACTGTACTCAACGACAATTATCCCAGTCAATTGATCCGCCTAGAAATAGATTTACCTCGCTGGAGCAGTATCCCGGTGAATGGAAAACAATTACTTTTGCACGCATGAAGAAGAATCCACAACGTCTAGACTCAGGGACACATCAACAACGAAAGAAAAATAGCCGGCAACTCCGGCTTTAGGTAAGTTTTCTCATTCTCCCCCCCCCCCCCCCAATGGCTTCCCCTGCCACCACCCCTTCGAGGAACAACGGCGGTGGTAAATTAGGGATTCCGCACAAACTTGGGCCTCATCGGATCAATCTAAGTCCCGGGCCAATTTCTTTTGACACCAAGGCTATCCACAACCCGCTTAATGCTAACCCAACTACTAGTGTTTTCTCTGGACTTGGGAAATCTTCTACTAACAGGCCCCAACAGCTGCAAAGCCAAATAGGCCCAAACATTTTGGGGCCTAAAACTAGTATGGATTTAGACTTCCCTTCTTCTACCGACTCCATTCCTATTTCTCTTATTTCTTTTATTTTTTCTAATAATGCTTTTAATTCCCACCCCCCATTACTCAAAATGATCAAAAGACCCCCTCTCAAGTAGGGCCCACCCTAGGTCAGTTAATCATTAGCTACCCTCAGCTTGGGATATTCCCATCAGCACGCTGACGACAAACCCTTCAGCTTCCAAAGGAGATTTGATGGATATTATGCCCCGCTCGGACATTTCATTCAATGCGGTTGCTTCTTCCCAAGCTCCAAATCTTCATTTTCTTTTTAGCTCTAGTTTAAAAGACCAACTTCCAACCACAACCCAATTGCTGCCAAAATGAGTTACCCAAATCCTTCTTAGATAGTCTCCCTGTTCACCGAGCCACTACCTCCAACTCAATCCCCAACATCATGGTTGGAGGTTTGCCTCTCCAACCAATTTGTTCCTCTCCATATTTAATGGCAGGATCACCAAATTACCCTGTTTATACAGGACCCAAGTTACTTAGCCTAGTTGGCAATGACTTGCCTCAACAAGGGCCTTCAGAACTTTGGTCCGCATGTTTGGTTAGCGACTCTATTCCATATTTTCAGCCCCATATTTCAGAGGGACCTCAATTCGATTCTCATCTCAGAATCAATGACGCAAAAAAGTATGAGTCTTCCCTTCTTCCCACCTCTGAACCCATCTCTTCTAGCACAGGGACCCCATTTTGTGAACCTCTTTGGGGATGACCTTCTAGCTCAATCATTACCTCCATTCCCTCCCCAAACTCTATCATCACTGTCTCTAGAGATGTTAGAAAGAGAAAAGACCCTAGCATCTGTTATACCCCATTTTAACACGAGGTCAAAATAGTGTACAACATATTGAAAAACTTCTAAATAAATTTTAGGAAGTCTCCACCTAATTAATTCTAGGGTGAATTAGGATTCCTATCATAAACTAAGAGATTAAAACAATTAAAGACTTCATTTTAAGGTCTACACAACCTAAAATTCTAGGTAAGGATTCTAATTATCCTAAAGGGAAGAGATTAAGCAACCTAAAGGATCCGTTAACTACGGTTAACCGGACAAGCTTAGATTAGATAAGAAAATAAAATATTAAATTAAGATATAGGGTATTAAATAAAATATTTTTCTTTTATAGTATAATAGATGTTAATTATTTATAAGAACAAGATTAGAAAAATTTAGAAGAACGTCATCATAAAACCTATTTTTTAATATTACCGAAAAAAATCATTTATAAGACCTCCTAAACATGATGCAACCTTATTTTGTCAAAAAAAAAGAAGTTTATTTAAAATAATTTCCTTTAAAAAATATACAAAAAGCTTTCCACTAATAAAAAGGAAAAGTTAGTTATGTAAGAATTTCAAATTTTTTCTTCATTCTAAAAATGACACCTTTGCCCCTTTTTTTGAATCAAATTTTGTAAAAATAGGAATAGATAAGATGGTTAATTACCTACACTAAATGAATAAAAAAAATAATTGTTTATATCTATAATGGCTTGAGATTTTTTTTTTTATTACTTAAAGACTCATGTAATAAAAACATTTTTTTTGGTTATTTGAAATCCTAAGAAAAAGCCTTGTGGAATCAAATTATAATTTTTATTTAAAATTGATGACAACAAATTGATTTACCATATCTAAAATAATTAAGGCCAATTTCCGAGTCTAGCGATGATAAATTCGCCGACCGCAAAAATCAATATTTTATTAATTCAACACTAGTAAATAATGATAAACTAATTTAATCCTAAAGATGAGGCAATTTATTCTAAAGGTATGTTTTAGCCCATCAAATTTTAAACTTTAATGATATAAATTGAATGTCGAAGTCTAGTGATTATGCTAAGTTTAAAGTCTAGAAAGGAAAACCATTAGGTTTGCTAAAATTTAAGAATTCACATCAATTCAAATAAAAATATATAAAACATAAATTTTAAATAAAAATATGCTAAATGTTAAGCAGAATAATAAATGTTTACAAAAAAAAGAATAAAGCTTCGAAAGAACGAAAGAGACACTTGACTGCCAGACGGAAATATGTAATGCAATATTTCTCTGCTTCTCTGACTTGGACAGAGATGGAGTCAAGTCATGAGACCCCAAATACGCTCCCGATTGTACATGTAAAAATAAGTAAAGAAAAGGATTAGTGGACGAGTAAACAACACAAATTGTAACTACCACTCTTGAGAATTTGAACACCTCAAAAAATTAATCATGTCTTCTAACAGACCAACAACAATGAACACCATCCTTCAAATAAGAGAAACCCCAAAAAAGGGGCATGAACCAACAACTTGTAACAGGGGCTTTGGGCTACAGGTGACAAAAAAGTTTTAAAATGAGGTGTAGGTGACATAAGTCTTAATAATTGAGTGGAGGTGACAATTACTTAATTATCAACTAAGAAAGTTTGGGAAATTTTAAAATAACCCACAAGTTTTTAAATTTACACTTTGATCTAAATATTAGTTAATATAACGGAAAACGAAGGAAAAAAACACTTTTTCTCTCTCCCCATATGTTGTTATTTTCTCTCTCTTCACGATATTTGTTGTTCATTATTGCTGCTATTTAATTCATCATCTTTTGATTCATTATCATCATCTTATACTTCATTATCATCTTCATATTCTTCTTCACTACTAGAAAACAGTAAATTTTCGATGGCCAGTGTAGTCGGAATGTGGTCAGAAAATAAGGTAGTTCCGACTACTTGATGGTAGTAGGAATATAGCTTGTCAGAAAATATTTTCCGACTAAAGTAGTCGAAAATTTCCGACTACTTTAGTCGGATATTTAATAAATATTTATTTAATAATTATAAATATTCCAACTACTGCAGTCAGAAATTTAATAAAAAATTATTTAATAATCTTAATTATTACGACTACTGTAGTTGAAAAATTAATAAAGAATTATTTAATAATTTTAATTATTCCGACTACTATAGTAAAAAATTTAATAAATAAATATTTAATAATTATAATTATTTCGACTACTGTGGTCGGAAATTTAATAAATAATTATTTAATAATGTAATTATTTTGACTACTATAGTCGGAAATTTAATAAATAAATATTTAATAATTATAATTATTTTGACTACTGTGGTCAAAAAATTAATAAATAATTATTTACTAATGTAATTATTCCGACTACCGTAGTCAGAAATTTAATAAATAAGTATTTAATAATTATAATTATTCCGACCAATGTAGTCAGAATTTTTTTAAATAATTATTTAATAATTTTAATTATTTTGACCACTATAGTTTGAAAATTATTAAATAACTATTTAATAATAATTATTATTTAATAAATAATTAAATAATTATTATATTGCATTAGCTTACACTGCTTTCAGATCATAAACAACATAACTAATGTATTTTTCACAATTGGATCAAACACGACAAAAAATTATAAATACAACCACTTTAAACCATTCAAAACAAATATCAAATCAAATAATTTAAACATCTAAATGTCACAACAAAAAACAAGAACAATAACTAAAATCTAATTATTATCAGATTCATTATCTCCCTCGTCCTGAAATACTTGCGGCATGTGCTTCTTAACCAACTTTAATTTATCAAATTTAGCAAACTTAGCATCGTTAGCTACACATTTCTGCGTCAATTCCATAATTTTCTTTTTCATCGCTTCCATTTCTTACATAGTTTGTAAAGTAGAAGAGGAACTGGGAAGCAACGAAGGACTACTCGAGGATTGGAGAACCCCTGTCCCGTAGGTTCTACCTTTCCTTGGACCACCTACCACAGTTGTCCACATATTATTCAGCTCTTCAGGTGATGGGTGGACCATGGTACCATCCTCTGAAGTAGGTTGGGTTTGAAGCCACTCTTCTATGCTTTTTTGAAATTATTCCTGAAAGAAAAATTATTTGTCAGTATGTAAACAAGCAAAGTTGAGTAATAATAAAACAATGTATGTAAAAGTTATTATCTTACATATGCATTCTTAGCACGCGGTTCGACCCAATCTCCTCTTGTACCATCCTTGTTTTTCTTTCTATGCGTATCTTCATAGACATCAATAAAAGGGTTGTCTTTTCCCCCATTTTCATATTCCTGCAAAATTTTAGAAAAAGAGATAATGCAAGTATGAAGACAAGTTCGGGCAGCATAGACCAAAACATCTTAAGACTAATAATAAATCATGGAGTCCATGATTCTAAAATACTCAAATACAACAGAAGTAGTAGTTTAGGTGGATTCTTTTCAATTGTTCAAGCTATAAATAGATAGTTTGGAAGGGGTCTACAGCTATATAGGGGCCAATACCCCAAAGTTGCTAATACATTCGACAGAAATGTGTCAAAGATACTATACACTATATAAGAAGCTATTAGTTAAATCAGAACTCCTGCATCAATTTTCAAGTCTTTATACACTATATAAGAAGCTATAAGTTAGAAACTCTAATTATTTTCCAATAAGAGGTGGCATTCACTGGAGTTTCCAACCAGTACTTCCTTTATAAAGTATTACTATCATTTATACAATCCACTTCCCATGAAGACTTATCACCACTTACCTAGAACTTAAACATATGAAATTTGTTAGTTCTAGATCCAAGATAAGTTAAAAAGTAAACATTCACAAGCTACAAACATCATCTTGAAACATCCTATCAATCGTTTGCCTTGTTAAGACTTAGGATATCACAAAAGATGCCTCTTTTTCTTATTTTGTAGCTTTACCTTAACCAAGCTTAAGAAATATAAAAGACTTTGGTCCTTTCTTATTCCTTTTTCCTATCATTTCAATCCCCAGGATGTGCATATCTGAGACCTCATTTTAATAGAAAGGAAGAAATTAAAGGCTTATAACTTTTGGTCAATAACTTATGTAGTACACTAACATGTATTTTCCACGCACTACATGTCAGAACTTCTATTTTATGTTGTACAAATTCAGTATTTAAGCATCAAACCAAGATAAAATATCCATTGTTTCTATATATGTAGTTACAATGCAGACACTTCTTTACGCGAATGACAAGGTTTGATCAGAGATAAGGAAAGAAAGTACTTAGAAGGTTCTGCGATATTTGAGTTGGCTGAATATACTTCTAAAATGTTAGCATTCGTTGATATTCAAACACATGGAAATAAGACAAATTATGATATAATTTCACAAAGGGTTCCATATCCCAACATATACAAATGACCCCTCAAATGCTCCTTGTTTTTCCATCTTTTGCAATGGCTTCCTATCACTATAGCATTACAGTAACAGCCAGCAGATGTTCCAACAAATGAATAACCTCAGACCACCAAAATCGGAAACCCAATTTGTTAAAAACTTTCAATAAACCAACACGATGGAGCTTCAAAAAATTTAGTTTGCATATGAGTTATTGTAAGAATGTTTGTTTGACCAGGAAAGATACCTCAACTTGGTCTCAGCTGACAACTAAACACTCTAGCTCGTTTTCACTATATCTCATAAACACATGATGCTAACGTGGAACATTAATTTGTAAGATGGAAATGTTCAACTGGCACAGTTGACACAAGTTGAAGTATCTAGACGTGGAAATCAGAGTATTTACAATATTTATTTATCATTATGCCCAAAAAGAAAAAAAAGTTAGTTTCTCTTTCTCTCTTTTTTAAGAAGATTTCTATAATCATATCCTTCAAAATCTAGCTCTTAGAAACATTAAAACAAATAGCTTAAACCTGATACATGAACATAACCTATCTAAATTGTTTTCCCTAACACAAAAGTTAATTCATTTCTCTCAAAATCACAACTGATGGAAGTCCACAAACCACTACGCTAGCGTTTGGCCATTATTTCTATGTGCACATTATTTAAGACGCAAATGACCAGGTTTGATCAGAGATAAGGAAAGAAAGTACTTAAGGTTCTGTAATATTTGAGTTGGCTGAATATACTTCTAAAATAATTGTTAAAAGGTGTAAGAAAAGGTTCATTTAACATCATAATTAGGAAAACTTGAGCAAGGAAAGAAGTAGCCGAACTTAAACTGATTCGGAGAAATATTTGTACTGAGGGTGCAAATGAGTCTATTTGCAAACTTAGAATGAGTATTGCATACTGATAGGGGTGTTGATGGTTTGGTTTGGATCGATTTTTGATTAAAACCAAAATCAAACCACCACCACCACTACCAACAAACTCAGTGTATTCCCACCAAGTGGTAATACAATGTGAACAAGATCAATTCACAACAAAAGAAACAAGCAACAATAAGAGCAACAAGATGTCAACAATGCTAGTGAATCAAAATAGGCCATACACGGCTTCACTAGACTTCAATACGAACAACTACAAGAGCAACAAGATGTCAACAATGCTAGTGAATCAAAATAGGCCACACACGGCTTCACTAGACTTCAAGATGAACAACAACAAGAGCAATAAGATGTCAACAATGCTAGTGAATCAAAATAGGCCACACACGGCTTCACTAGACTTCAAGATGAACAACAATAAGAAGATAACAATAATAGTGAATCGAAATATCCCCACACGGCTTCACTATGTCATGGTATAGAACAGTGAACTAAACCGAACAAATCAGAAATTTAAGCTATTATTACCAGTTTCCGTCGGTGTGTAGCGAAACTTATCGAACCTCCAGTATGCAATGAGCCACCCGTTTGAGATGCTCTATTTGCCTTTTCCCGTTCCCTCTTTGCCCTATATTCAGGAGTATCCTATTTTTCCAAGAACTGATCCCACACATTAAGCATTCAACCATCCAGGTTTTTCCAAGTGCCTCCGGGCCTCATACAAGTGTTCTTTGATACATTGAGCTGCTTTCAGCTTGAAAATGCTTTGTATTTCATTATCATGACAAGAATTCCATGCACACTTGGTCTGCAAAATAGTTTAATATAAAGTAATAAAATGAGTTGACAGATATAAAGGTAAATTCATCATTGATAGTATACTGAAATGGTAAATTCTTTGATTTTGATTATACCACAAACTAATTCCACATAAGCACTCTGATGCTGAGTCAAATCTCGTTCCAACTACCCCACGGCTCCGAATAAAATGGTTTAATTTCTTCTATAAGCATATGTCCACCGGCATAAGCGGGAATGAACCTGCAATAAAATTACATTAAATTATCTGAGCTTTCAAAAATTTTAAAAATTACAAAAAAACATAAGATTTACTTACCCATTATTATCAAGGGCGATAATTAGCCTCCCGTTGCCGTCATATTCTACTACCTCTTTAAATTTAGGAATCTGGGAAGCCTGCTATAGCATTAGACGCTGCAGCACTATCAATGGAGGGCAATATTGATGTGTTGGGACCTCCAATTCTCAATCCAGAAAGGCTATGTGTGGATGATGTTGAAGGTACAGATGAAGAGCTACTATGCAGACTATTATGGAGAGAAGAGGGTTGGAACTGGTGGGGCGGTGGGGGCATGAAAAATGAATTTGGTAGTGAAATAGTTTCCCTTGGAGGAGGAATAATATTTGTAGTAGCTGGTTGAAGAGTTGTGGTAACAGGTGGCGGTGGTGGTGGTGTATATTGACCTCCGAACAGATTATCAAGTCCTTTCTTACCTTTCTTATGCCATCCATTACCATGACCTTTTGATGCCATTGATTTTCTTTATTAACCACCTGGAAAAAAATAACACAAAAAGGAGTTAGTCTGTGTTATGCTGCCCATATATGTTTCTTAGATCAAACAAAAATTAAATTTTGCATTCCCTGTAGTACTGAGTGAAAGAAAGCGACATCTATCAGATGCATTGCTAAAAAGTAATCTCTGCACATGTGATTGGAGTAACCAGAACATCACTCTTTCCCAAATTCTATATCCCTCCAAACTTTAATTTGGCAAAATAAATACATAAACAATTACACCTTATTCACCATTATTACAAAGGGACAAAATATCTAAAAGAAGGTTAGAAAACTACAAATCCACAGTAGTATTATACTAGACAGAAGAACTTCCAAGAGGTCTACATGTGGATCTAATATTATACAAACAAGTAATGGAGTGAAATTATTTTGTTCAATGTAAAACTTATTTTCAAACCAAGACATCATAAAAGTGCTTAGCCTCATCATTTGGTTCATTTTGAGCCCCTGAGTGTGTCACAAAAGCATCCCTGACCATCTCACTATATCGTGAACTTTCAACATAATTTTGAAAAGCAAAATTATTAGCCGAACTACTCTCTCTATGAGCTGTCCACACAATATAATTCAACATAAAACCCTTCCTATAAAGATGTAATGTAATGGCATCTGGACTCAATAACTTGCAACACTTGCAATTCCAGCAAGGACTCCTAATTGTCCCTTCAATAAGAAAATTATTAAGTGTCATTGCTTTAGCAATAAATCCAGCTACCCCAGCTTTATATTCCTTTCTCAACCCCGCACGGTTAGGATAAAGTCTATTATACATCCATGTACGATCTTTATTTTCCATCTACATAAGAACGAAAACAATAATAATAGAAAAGAGAAACAAAAACAAGAGAAACAAAACAATAACAGAGTTGTTTAGAGATGCTACTATGCAGTGGATACAAGATAAACTAAGAGATTCAATACAACATAGTAAAGAAGACAACAACAATAGAATATTTTAATTAAAAGAAGATTTTTTATCAGTGAAAGGTATCCAATCCATGTGATGGCTATTTACTTGTTTAATATCTTGGAATTTTTTTATCAATAACAATAGCTATTTACTTGTTTAATACATATGTATGGAATATTTTATTGCCAAGAGAAACACTTGGAGAGGGAACAGGTGCAGCAATATCTGATGATGAAGATGAGCTACAAATGGATTTTTCATTAGACCAATCTGGAGGTGATGCACATGACTTGATGGGTATGGGATTTGATCTTCCTATTGAATCTGAAAGGTCTCTAATGGAGAGGGTCATACAGGAATTCAAAATTGAGCTCAAACAGGTAACCTCAAAAACCATGCATATGAACAAGTTTTTTTAAGATAAGTATAAAAAGAAATATCCAAACAGAGAGCTGAAGCAGGTATGTAGACCTGCTGCCTTGTCAACATAAAAACTAACTATTTTACCTCTTTTTTAGTTTGACATGAACTTTGCTGTTGATACTTATCAAGTGCTAATTTGTAGCTTCGGATATCATAGTTATCGTTTGGTTATTGCAGGGATTTAGATCAAGAATTGAAGATATGAGGAAAGAGATACTGAGAAAGAGAAGGGCAGGGAAGATACCTGGTGACACCACTATTATTTTAAAGAATTGGTCACAACAACACTCTAAATGTACTTATCCTACTGTAAGTTACTCACCTAATAAATAGTAATTATTTCTTGTGAAACCTCAAAATTCCTTAGTTCCTGATTAAGTTATGCGGACTCTTCACTTTTCATGTACCCGTTGACATCTTTGAATGAAGAGTCCCAGCAACACAGGTTCCTGAAACACACTCTTGACATGGATTAACTAACTCTAGTAATATAATGTCATACATATATATTCAATTCAGTTTCAAACATAGTAGTAAAAAGCAGAGAATAAATAGACAACGCATCTGGGCACCAGCTATTGGTGTTGCCAATGCAGCAACTACAGTTGAAGAAGATATGAGAGAGAGGAAATAGATAAAGGTTTCAGATGCAAGGGTTTATTATTAAGTTTTCTGCTCTCTTAAATATGATCATCTAATTAGGTGGGTCAGATCAGATAGTCCATACCAATGTATTGTATTCTTGTTTTAAACTCCCTTGGGTCCCTCCCGTAGAGGAAGCCATTTCTACAATTACCAAAGTGGATATGCATGCGACACGGACAATGGATCACTTTTGTTACCCCATTTCTTCAAGAAAGTGTCTCGACAAATCCCAGATTAAACCCTGATGTTTTCCCATCTGGTTGCTTTCTAGCTAGCAAATATAGAACTCAGATGAGATTTTTCTCGTACTTGGTTTCTGAGTCAGACGTTGTTAGATTCATGTTGACTTGATCAACCTGCAATTGAATCATAGATAGAGGGTCTACAGACTAGGGCTTGCTGATTAGTTTGCTCTATTCTTTTATTGTAACTACGCAAACAAATCACATAGGCGTAAGGTGACTAAATTAACCTCATCAGTAAGAAATTCCAAGGGCAAAAAAAGTCAAATAACTCGTAAAAGCCACACATCTAGAAGAACAAAAAGGAAGAAACCTCAGCTTAGCCTAAATGTGAAAAAGACAAGCTTTGTATACAACAAGGTTTACACATTGTTGGACATTGCAAATTTACTAACAATCAAAAAAGAAGATTCACCAAGTAAGTTTATTTTTTACCTCGAATTAGTGAAATTGTCCATCGCCGTTACCACTTTTTGTGAGAGATGCAACCTTTACGACCAACTTTTGAGAGACATGCAGAGAGAAGAGAACCATGATAGAGAAGAGAGCCGAGAGAGAGAAGAGAGAAGCATGCCCTAGAGAGAGAGAGGAAGCGAGAGAGAATTGGTAAAGCTGTGCGTTTAGGGATATTAAAAGTAAATTTTTGACTACTTCAGTTGGAAATAAATTTAATATGTTTAATTATTTAAAGTTTTCGACTACTTCGATCGGTTAAGTATTTAATATAATAAATTATGTATTGAAATTAATTATTTATAGGATTTCCGACTACAGTAGTCGGAAAGAATTTTATTTTATTTAATTATTTAATTTTTCTGACTACATCAGTCGGTTATATATATTTGATATTTGATACTTACAATTTAATTATATATTTAAATTATTTAATACAACTCAACTAAATATTTAAATTAATTAATACAATGTGAAAGACTACCGTATAACTTATATTTTACATATAATTATTTATTTAATAATTAAATATAACATTCCGATCACTACAGTCAGTACAAATTAAATATATTTAATTAATTATATTTCCAACTACAGTAGTCGGAAATACATATTTAATTATTTATTTAAATAATTATTTAATTTTGGCGTAAGGGTACGATTATATATTTACTAATATATTTAATTAATTATTTTCATTTTCGACTACAACGGTTAGAAATATATATTTAATAATTTATTTTACTTATTTTTAAATTTCGCATAAGGAACTGCTTATACATTTAGTAATATATTTATTTAATTATTTATATTTACGACTACGGTGGTCGGATATATACTTAATTATTATTAATTTTATTTAGTTATTAGTATTTCCGATTACAGTAGTTGGAAATATAAATTTAATAATTTATTTAAATAATTATTTAATTTTCATATAAGGGACTGATTAGATATTTAGAATTATATTTATTTAATTATTTATATTTCCAACCGCGGTAGTCGGATATATATTAAATTAATTATTAATTTTATTTATTTATTTATTACTACTTCCGACTACTGTAGTCAGAATTTATATTTCCCGAAATTTGCCGCCAAACATTCTGACTGTTTTTTTCACAAAAAGTATTGAAAAAATATTTTGTAAAACATAAAAATAAAAAAATAATATTTCCAACCGAAGTGGTCAGAAATTTCCGACTACGTTTTTCAGTCGGAAATTGTCAGTCGGAAATTGTCAGTCGGAAAATAACGAATTTCTGGTAGTGAGCTTATTGACCATTGTTGTTGTTGTTGTTACCATAATTGCTGCTCTTTAACCAATTTCTTATGTCAATTTTATTTCATACATCACTTTCAACTTTGACATTTACTTGAGAGGAGACTTTGGTAAGTCAAATTATGCTTTTTAGTTGAATTTGTCATTAGGGTAACTGCTAGTGTGCTATTTTTTCAACAATAGCTAGCACACTAACATGAATGCAATATAAGAGCAATCTATTTAAACAGATCCATCATCTGTGACACCAGATAAATGTTGTGTTGCAACAGTAGACTCATGTTGGATTCATGTTTATGGTTCTAGGTTCCCGTAATATGAATCAAATAGATGGGTATTCTGTTGTAATAGATTATTAATCTATTTCACCAGATTAGTAATCTGTTTCAACAGATAAATAATCTGTTGCACCAGATTAGTAATATGTTCCAATAGACAAGTAATCTGTTGCAACATAATACATATCTGTTGCAAAAGAATGTTTATCTATTACAACAGATAATTATTCTGTTGCAACAGATGAATAATTTGTTTCGAACAATAAAATACAGCTCCTGTCACAAACCCAACAGATAACTCAACTCATATGTTGATCTCTTATAATTGATACTGGATTCGAATTATTCCTTAATTGTAGACATGTCATTTGTTGACAAAAAATATAGATAGCATGAAAATTAAATAAGAATTAAAATGTCAAATGCATCAAATATAATTTTTTTATTAAACAAAAAATATAAAAATACATAGGTAAAAGAATAAAAAAGCTTAATTATTATTATCATCATTATTATTTGTATGACCAACCGACCAATCTTCAACAACCAGCAGCAGCGCCCTCCTCAGCCTGCGGATCTCCTGCAACATCCTTACTCTGACAGCGGCCAACTCCCACTACAGGTGATGAACCTCCTTCTACAGTTCTCGCATGACGTCTTGTAAAATAGCGACATATCACACTGGATCAGCCATATCTAGAAAACGCATAACTTGACAAAACACTCACATAAAAACAAAAGTAAAGAAAAGAAAGAATTCAAATGTAATACAACATATATTTACATAAAAATCAAGAAAAAAACCTACCAGAGACAGGAAAAAGCTATCAAGTCGTTGAAGAAAAAGTAGTTGAAGGTGTACTAAGAGCAAGGAATAAATAGAGTATAGTAGAATGAACGATTGAGTAAGGATGTACCTATTTATAGAGGATTGAACTTGAATGTGTTAGGCAAAGTATCGCAACTGTTCACCTTCATTTATTAATGACATTTCTTTCTTACTGTGAAAAGTTACGACTTAATTAAATTAAGCAATATTGTGATAAGTCATGACTTTTCAGCTTATTATTATTAATAATTAGTTCTTTTCAGGAACCGTTTTTATATTGAGTTGTGAAAACATATTATATATCTGTTGCATCAGATAACTCATTTATGACAACAGATATATCATCTGTTGCAACAAATAGATAACCTGTTGCATCAAATAATATATCTGCTGCAACATATAATCTATATATCTTTTTTTTTTTTTAAATTATCATCATGACATTCAAATTTTTTGATTTTTTAATTATATAAATTAATAAAATAGATTTAAAGGCGCAACTGTTCACCTCCATTTATTAATGACATTCTTGATTACTGTAAGAAGTTATGACTTAATTAAATTAAGCAATATTGTGATAAGTCATGACTTTTCATCTTATTATTATTGATAATTAGTTCTTTCTAGGTAACATTTTTATATTGAGTTGTGACAACAGATTCTATATCTGTTGCATCAGATAACTCATCTGTGACAACAAATATATCATTCGTGGCAACAAATAGATAACCTGTTGTATCAGATAACTATCTGTTGCAACATATAATCTATTTTTTTTTAAAAAAATTATCATCATATCATTAATCCAAATTTGTTGACTTTTTAATTATATAAATTAATAAAATAGATTTAAAAACAAAAAATATTTTTGGTGAGTTTTTTACGGTTTAAATTGTGTTTATCATTTATTTTCTTATTTTTTTCTGTGAAAAGAAATGACTTAATTAAATCAAGTTGGTGAGTTTTTTATTATTGTGACAAGTCATGACTTTTCAGCTTATTATTATTAAATAGTTCTTAAATTTAAATTAATCCTTTTTCTCAATTTAAAAATTGAAGACACCTGATTTTCAATAACCGTTTCTTTAATAAAATACTAACCATTTTTTTATTGAGTTATGGCAACAGATTGTATATCTGCTGCATCATATAACCCATCTGTTGCAACAGATATACCATCTGCTACAACAAATCGACCATCTATTTTAGGAATATTTTTTATTACCATATATTTTAGGAGCTTTTTTTATTTCTTCTAACAACTGATTCATCAGTCACAACAGATGAGGAGTTTGATGCATCGGCAGCGTTGTTTATTTGTTTAATGTGTTTAGACAAAAAGTCACAGTTACGACTATTCAACTTTTTCTTAACAATCATCATATAACTTAATTAATCCAATGTTATGACTTTTTTTAAAAATTAAATAATCTTTCTTTTACGGTTATAAATTGTGTATATCATTTAGTTCCTTATTATTTATTAGTGAACCATTTTTAAGAGAATCATGACTTTTCACCATCCTCTGTTGCCACAAGTGCCCAATCCCTACCTCCAACCGTCGACATGTTGAGAATAGGGAGTAAATAGAATGATAATTAAATATTAAATAAGAATTAAAAATTCAAAGTCGACCAAACCAAATCAAACATATACATAGATTTTTGAATCCCTTATAGGTAGATCCGATATAAAAAAGGAAAATACATACACTAAAAGAAAGGAAAAACATAACCTAATTATTATTACTACTATTATTATTATTATTATTATCATTACTACTATTATTATTATTATTACTGTTATTATTGTCAATCGGATAATATTCATCTGGCAGCAGCAGGGCCTTTCTCAGCCTTGCTCTGAAGTCGGCCAAATCCCTCTGGAGTTTCTGCAAGGATTCGATATGAATCTTCTTGTACGAATTTGGATCAGCCATATTTGTATTGTAAGTGTAGTAGAATGAACAAGTGAGAGTAAGGAAGGGAGTAAGGAAATGAGGTCGGAGGGACCTATTTATAAATGATTGAATTGGAAGGGGTGACTTAGTCAAACAAAAAGCCACGACTGTTCATCTCCCTTAATTAAATAAAATTGGTTGCTTTTCAAATATGTAAATTAAAAAAAAAACGGATCTAAATACAACATTTTATCTTTTATTGTATTTCAGAAATAAAAGAAAATTGCTTTAAAATAAATCTAACAGATGGGTAATCTGTTGCAAAATATAATCCATCTGTCAGATAACTTATAACATATTGACAATCTATTGCAACAGATGGATATATCAGTTTGCTTTTCCAATAGATGTGGCGTCTGTTGCAACTTGCTAGTCATCTGTTTATTCAATTTAAGCCATAGATAGGCAAGGAAGAATAAGGTGCGTATAGATGGATCCACTATCATATATGTGTGAGTTAAGTAGTATTACCGATAAGGTCACCGGGACAACACAAACAAAGTACAATGTTTTTGTGAATGCAATTTTTAACCGATTAGGCACTGAACATTCAAACAAGATCCTGCATTGTACAGTTAATTTTGATGGGTTCGAATTGATAAGGCTAAGGGCCTCATGAAGATGGTACAGATAACCTGTTATGAATTACTGACGATTGTTGCTTGTGTTTATGCGTGTCAAGTTTTGAGAAGGGATCAATATTTGGTGTCATTGCAGAGAACCAATAGTGATTGGACTTAACTTTAAGTGTGCATTGGACTCTGAGAACACCTTCGAAGCCTCGCACTGCATCAAACACGAACGAAAAACCAATAGAAATTCCCCTGGCCTAAATTTATATGGAAGGGTTGATTGAGAAGATGATTATACGCTAGAAGGAGCCGAAGGAGAATTCCTGCAAGGGAAAGGAGAGTTGATGAAAGACTATATCATCTGAGAGATAATTGAAGAAGAGACATAGGGTAGAAAGTAACTTCTAGAAAATCTGGACGATAGAATTATCTTAAAATATGAGAAATATGAATCAAGTGCAAATATGAAAGTGTATCCTATAATGTAAATTTGTTTGTTGTCTCTCTGAAAGAAAAATAATGCAGATGGACACTTTGCTAGGGGGCTGCGACTAGGTAGCGTGGTCGGGATTATCAGCTAGATAGAAAATACCAAAAGACTAAGAAAGCAGCCTTAAGGGCATCGAGGTTTGAAGTGATATACAATAAGTCTAGAAAACTTGCGCCAACAACAATTACAGTTAAAGAAAGGAATCTAAGCGAAGGAGGCAATTTCTGAATTTTAAATTGCATCTCATGCCTTCTTGTTTGTGGTTCCGATTAGGTCTATTACTGTTGACCTGATCAAAACCAAAAATGTGATTGAAAGGAAAATTAAGTACCATTACTTCCTTAGCAATATGGATTAATTGATTGTGTTTTATATCCTTAGCATGCTTTCAACATTTCTTGGAGAAGATCAGAGGCTTGCTCTAGTTTGTGAATTTCGATAATTTTCAAGCTTCCCTCCAGCTTGCTGATTTTATATTCAAGTTGGTCGTTGCCGTCTTCAAAGTTGGTATAGTGTTCCTAATCTCTTGTGAGCTCGATCAGGAACACCACCTTCAAAGTTGTGGCTTTGAAGAAAGCCTTCAAAACACTTTCTTCAGAAGCCTTAAAGGATACATGGAGGGTCGCTGTGTTTGTTTTAGGTCAAAATGTGTTGATGCACACTGAAAATGTGGTCCCAGCAGTTGAACAACACACTTTTATCAAGCATTGCTCAATGCAGCTTGCTCAACCAATTTGATAAATTAATAAGCAAGGAGTTATATAGCGTGTGTTCTAAATTGACTATACCAAGCCTATCAAACGTTACGTAACTCTAGGCTCATTATCCTATCAAAAAGATTTGCTCGATTTAGTGCACAAATCAAATGATCTTAATCTCTCAGTCTTTCTGATGATTGCTTTTATCTAATATAGATGACAAGATATCTGCTATGCAAAAATCTACTCAAATAGTCTACAAAAGTCTACACAAATAGTCAATATCAAGGAAGTCGTGTACGAAAGTCTTTAGAAAACAATCAAAAATAAGAAAGTTTTCAGCAATGACTACACATAATTACGGCATCAACAACCTCACCAGATTCACTTCTCATACAAAAGAAAAGGCAGAAATATTTTTATTTGCATTCGCATGTTGTGTAGACTTTTGCATAGAAGATATCTTGTCATCTGTATTGGAGAAAAGCGATAAGCAGAAAGACTGCGAGATTGAGCTGGTTTGATTTGTGCACTAACTCGAGCCAATTTTTTGGATAGGGTAATGAGCCTGGAGTTACGTAAAGTTTGATAAGCTTGGTATAGTCAATTTAGATCACACGCTACATAACTCCTTGCTTATTAATTTATTAAATTGGTTGAGCAAGCTGCATTGAACAACGCTCGATAAAAGTGTTTTGTTCAATTGTTGGGACCACATCTTCAGTGTGTATCAACACATTTTGACCTAAAACAAATACAACGACCCTCCATGTATCCTTCAAGGCTTCTAAAGAAAGTGTTTTGAAGGCCTTCTAAAATGCCACAACTTTGAAGGTGGTGTTCCTGATAGAGGTCACAAGAGATCAGGAACTCTATACCAACTTCGAAGACAGCAACGGCAAGCTTGAATACATAATCAACAAGCTGGAGGCAAACTTGAAAATTATCAAAATTCACAAACTAGAGCAAGCCTCTGATTTTCTCTAAGAAATGTTGAAAGCATGCTAAGGCTATAAAATACTATCAATTATAACCATATTGCTATGGAAGTGATGATGGTCAATTTACCTTTCAATCACGTTTGTATTTCTGATCAGGTCAAAAGCAGTGGACCTAATCAGAACCACAAACAAGAAGGCATGGGATGCAATTTAAAATTCAGAAATCGCCACCTTCGCTTAGATTCCTTACTTTAACTGCAGTTGCTGTTGGTGTATATTTTCTAGGCTTACTATACATAATTTCAACCCTCGATGCCCTTAAGGCTGCTTTCTTAGTCTTCTGCTATTTTCTATCTAGGTGATAATCCCAACCACACTACCTAGTCGCAACTCCCTAGAAAAGTGACCATGTGCACTATTTTTCTCTTAGAGAGACAATAAACGAATTTCCATTACCGGATACACTTTTATATTTGCACTTGATACAGATTTCTCATGTTTTAAGATAATTCCATCGGCCAGATTCGCTAGAAGTTACTTTCTACCCTATGTCTCTTCTTCAATTAGTTCTCAGATGATATAGTCTTTCATCAACCACCCATTTTCCCTCGAAGGCATTCTTCTACCGCACCTACTGATGTATAATCATCACCCTGAGCAACCCAACCATATATATTTGGGCTAGGGCAATAACTATATTAATTTTCCATTCTTGTTAGATGTAGTGGTAGGTTTCAAAGGCTTTCTCAGAGTCCAATACACCCTAAAAGTTAGTCCAATCTCTATTGAATCTCTTTACAATGACACCAAAACTAGATCCCTTCATAATGCTTGACAAACAAACATGAGCAACAACCGACATTAAATCTTAACAGGGTATCAGAACCATATTCATGATCCCTCAGCCTTATCAGTTCGGACCTACCAAACTTAACTGCAAAAATTGCAGATATCTTATTTGAATAATCTATGACTAATTGGTAAAAATAGCATTCACAAAATTAGTGTACTCTATATGTGTTTCCATGATAACATTATCAGTAATACATACCTCCCCCATATAAGGTGGTTCCATCTATATGCAGCTTATTCCTCCAAACCCATCTTTACTGATGTCTCTTGTGATGGTCGGGCAAAAGTTGATCAACTTTCAATTCCTTATATCTACAAAAAAGAGGAAAAATATTAATGTCACAGAAAGAACATTATCTATCTATTGCAATAGATGTAGAGTCTGTTGCATCTGATGAGGAGTCTATTGCATCAGATAAGGAGTTTGTTGCACTAGATGTGGAGTCTGATACAACAGATGTGGAATCTGTTGTAACAGATATGGAGTCTGTTGCAACAGATGTGGAGTCTGTTGGAACACATAAAACCATCCTTGCTGGTGGCTTGATTTGTTCCAATAGTTGCTCCGTCTGTTGCAACATCAACAATAGTATAAACTACAAAGAAACAATAAATAAAAAACATCAACAACAACGAAAACAATAACATTTTTTCCAACAACATCATCAACAACAAAGAAGCAACATCCTATTTTCCAACACCATCAACAACACCATATCATAAGTTTCAACAATGCCAACCGCACCAACAACATCAATAATAGCGTCAACAACAACGAAACAAACAAAATACATACAAAAAATGATACTGCCAACAAGGCTTTTAAACTTCTCCCAACAGATGACTTTTTTGCATATTGTAATAAAAATTCTCGATTTCTTTATTCAACAATTAAAATTTCCTTCAAAATTTTTAAATAAATATGATATGGATAAATAGTAACTAAATAAAAAATAGATTTAAATAACTTACAAAGAAGAAGACGAGAATGAAAGAGCAATAGTGAACATACCTTAATGTCAAAAGAGGATCAAAACAACAATTTCAGTCGAGGAATATAAGATATGGACCAGTTTAGATCCAAAAAGATCTTTATGAGAAAGAGGAGAGAAAAAAAGTTGTGATAACCCTAAAGAGGAGAGAAAGAAAAAGATGAGAGACGAATAAAATAAATTTAGGGCTGAAGGAGAGATGACATAATTCTAATTTCTAGATGTACTACCCTTAATATTAAATGACTAAACAAAGTGTATTTATTCAAATTTATATTTTTAAAGCATAATTAATAAGACTAATTTGATAAAATAAACCCCTAATTAATATTTTCTTAATGGGTGTGCCAAGTCAATAGGGGCCAACTAATATGAAACGGAGGAAGTATTAGGGGTTTCAATATTCATTAATAATTTGAGAGGCACAAGGAAGAAAATGGGTGACATTGAAAAGACAAGACAAGACTACTCAATGAGATTTTTGAGTTATCCAAGAAACATTTTTTACCGCCATTAATAGTACTACTTTATCTACTCGGTCAGAAGCTTGCTTTAAAATTAAAAGAAAAAAATATTTTCAAACATATATGATGTCTATTGCAACAGATATAAATATCTATTTGAAAAATCCCAACAGCTCAGTCATTTGTGACAACAAATGCAAATGTCTATTTGATAACTAAATTAGATATGTCATCTGTTACAACATATATCAATATTTGTTTGAAAATTTCCAACAGCTCAGTCATTTTTCACAACAGATGCAAATTTCCATTTGATAATTAAATCAGATATGTCATCTGTTGCAACAAATATGATTATCTATTTTAAAATATCCAACTACTCAGTTGTTTGTGCAACAGATTTCATTGTAATTGATTTAGGTAGAACTAGGGATGAATGAATGAGCTCACAGGGTTAACAACAACTTCAATTGAGTTGTTGCATTTGCATGGTGTTGGTATTGCGTTCATCTCGACTCGAGTCGTCGATCGATCACTCTGAGTTGAAATGAGTTCTCATTAACTTAATGTTAAGATTCATAGTACCTAAATTGATTTAGGTGGAACTAGGGATGAATGAATGAGATCACAAGGTCAACAAAAACTTCAATTGAGTCGTTGCATTTGCATGGTATTGATATTGCATTCATCCCGACCCGAGTCGTTGATCGATCACTCTGAGTTGAAATGAGTTCTTACTAACTTAATGTTAAGATTAATAGTACCTAAATTGATTTAGGTGGAACTAGGGATGAATGAATGAGCTCACAGGGTGAACAAAAACTTTAATTGAGTCGTTGCATTTGCATGGTATTGATATTGCATTCATCCCGACCCGAGTCATCGATCGATCACTCTGAGTTGAAATGAGTTCTTACTAACTTATTGTTAAGATTAATAGTACCTAAATTGATTTAGGTTGAACTAGGTATGAATGAATGAGCTCATATGGTCAACAACAACTTTAATTGAGTCGTTGCATTTGCATGGTGTTGGTATTGCGTTCATCCTGACCCAGGTCATCGATCGATCACTCTGAGTTAAAATGAGTTCTCATTAACTTAATGTTAAGATTAATAGTACCTAAATTGATTAAGGTAGAACTAGGGATGAATGAATGAGCTCATAGGGTCAACAACAACTTTAATTAAGTCATTGTATTTGTATGGTGTTGGTATTGCGTTCATCCCGACCTGAGTCGTTGATCGATCACTCTGAGTTAAAATGAGTTCTCATTAAATTAATTTTAGTATTAATAGTACCTAAATTTATTTAGGTGGAACTAGGGATGAATGAATGAGCTCACAGGGTCAACAATAACTTCAATTGACTCATTGAATTTGCATGGTGTTGGTATTGCGTTCATCCTGACCTGAGTCGTCGATCGATCACTCTGAGTTGAAATGAGTTCTCATTAACTTAATGTTAAGATTAATAGTACCTAAATTGGTTAAGGTGGAACTAGGTATAAATGAATGAGCTCACAGGGTCAACAACAACTTCAATTGCGTCATTGCATTTGCATGGTGTTGGTATTGCGTTCATCTCGATCTGAGTTGTCAATCGATCACTCTGAGTTGAAATGAGTTCTCATTAACTTAATATTTTAAAAAATATATCTTTTGAATTTTTAAAAATTAATTAAGATCAATTTGAACCAAATTAACAATTTCAAAACTTGCCATTCTTTTCCAAAATTACAAATCAACCCATACAAATCATCTATTTCTGAAAAAAACTTTTCCTCATTTCAAATCTCAAGTTCTCTCTCCTCTCTCTCTCTCTTTCTCTCTCTCTCACCAATACAGACAATAAATACTCAACATATTGCTCAACCCTTCAAAATAGATCAATTTTCTTCCTATTTTCGACCACATAGTTGTTATTTTCGACTTCATTCTCGCTTGTATCCCTCGTTTTCTCTAACTTCACAGGTAACAGAGTTCGAGAAGAGTTCTACATTTGTTCTTTATTCTAAAAATTAGGAATTTTTAGTTAATGATGAAAAAGAAGACTTTTAGTTGTATTATCTTCGAGAATGAGTTAACAATTTTGTGTTTTGATGCTAAAAAAGTAGGAAGCACCCAAGAAAACCCTAGATTTTATCTCAGTATTTTGTTGACTGTCGTGGTATTATTGGATGGTGTTTGTGTTGTTGTTAATGGAAGTTGGTGGTGGTGTCGGTGGTCTTGGTGTTGGTATTGGTATTGATGGCATTGGTGGTGGTCTTGGTGGCATTGGTGGTGGCATTGGTTGTGGTGGTGGTGGTCCATCTGTTGCAACGGATGAAAGATCTGTTAGGAGATATTAAATATATCTTCAAACAGATTCCCCATCTGTTCCAACTGATGGGTTATCCGCTGGAGTATTTTCTTATAATGTGGCGTAGAATAATTTATTGAAATTCATCTTACCTTTTTAAAAAAAATTATGCAGACATCAAATGAAATGTATTTTTTATTTTTCTATTGTTTGTAGTTAAAAGATGTCTCCCAAAAGAAAAGAAACTGAACGTGGAGAAAGTGGATCAACTTCGGATCACTAAACCAAAAAGGCTAGAGTACAGATAGATTTATAGGAACTTCCAAAAAAATCATAGTCAGGGCAAAATGAAGTTGAGGAAAGTGATAACTCCTTCTCACCAATGGGGTGTAAAATAATATTAAAATCCCAGTATTATTCTGTCAAAATCATTAGTATTGACAAGTTTTGAGTTGCGATGCTGATGAATAGCCCTAACAAAGTATTTGGTGATCTTGTACTTAAACTGTCAGTTGGGGAAACCTTTTGACGAACTTAGGAGTATTATGAAAAATGAAATAATTGATGGATTTCTTCAGAAGAGCTGTTTTGCATACTTTCTCGAGTTGTCTGAGGACCACACTCTCCGTTTCCCAAGAGCATAGTATAGGGCTTTCTCAAGCATAGGATCAAGTATGCAGGGGATGATAAAGATTTGAAGGAGGGCGAAAAAAAGATGGATGAAGTCTGGATCAACTACTGTGGCATTCCAGTTTGTTTTGGATTGAAAGAGTTTGCCATAGTGATAGGATTGAGATGCGACCATCCAGAAGAATCTCTCATCAAGGAAACACCCCACAAAGGGTCCAACAAACGCAAGGTAAAAAAAGATGGGTTGTTGGGCATTGTTGGACCTAGCTAAAAAGGGGAGGATTTAATGGCGGATCTCGAGTATAAAAACATACCAAAGCACTTCAGGGAGAAATTGTGCTTAGTTTGGTTTGTCCATTCCATTTTATTGGAAAGAGATGTCAAGAACGTCATAAAACATGATTTGTTGGCGCTTGCTGATGATTTTGGGAAATTCAATGATTATACTTGGGGATATGACAACTACTACTTGAATGTCGAATATTTACTGACAAATCTATCCCCAAAGACGATCACATTATATGTCTTTTCCTGGGCTTTCATGGTAAAATTGATCACTATTTTTACTCATCCATTAATTTATATTGAATATAGTTATTATGACTTTTTTTTCTTGCTTCCTGTTTACATTTTTTAGGCTTGGGCATGTGAAGCCATTCCTCTCCTCCAAAAGCAGTTCAAGGATTACCCAGATAAGGTTTCTCATCCAAGGATCCTTAGGTGGTTGGCTGCAACAAAGAGCAGCAAAAAATATATTAAGGAGGATGATCTCTTTAACCCTATGGATGATGCAGTAGGTCTTCTTTCAACTAAAATAATTTGCCTTAAATAAAGATATTAAAACAGATGTTCCATCTAATACTACAGGTGGGTAGTCTGTTGCAACAGATTACCCATCAACTGCAACTGGTGCAACAGATAGGTAATGTTTTGCGATAGATGATCCATATTTCACAATAGATTGACCATCTGTTGCTTTGGTTCTCTAGAATCGACTCAACATATTACCCATCTGATGAAAATAATACAACAGATGTGTAATCTGATGCAACATATTGTCAATCTGTTATTACATATAGATCAGCTGTTGCAGCAGCTAGATCTTCTGTTGCGTAATTTGTCTATGTTAACATCCATGTAACCCAATTTACTTGAAATTATTATTATATGATTTAAATGCTTCCTGTCTTTTTTTCATAGGTTGTGCATCCTTAGATGGTGCCTACCGTTGATGAGCTGGGGATGACTTCTTTTCTCACTCTGGGTCTTGTTGATATAGAAGAAGACCCAACGATGGAGTTACTAAAGAAGGTACTGGTTGGATCAACATCCACAAGAAGAGCAGTTAGGCAAGGTCAGCTTAATTTTGAAGCTCTTCACGACCAACCTTAAACTTTAATAGATTCAAGTTCTTCTTCAAGGGTGTTGCTGGTGGGGTTGTTTATGATGGTGGCACCCATCCTGATGTTGCTGCTGCTATCCGTCGTGATTATGAGCATGTTGGTGCTCAGCAAAAAATAAATACTTTTGAAAATGCCCCTTGTACGTGTCCCTCTCACCCCTACACCAGTCCCTCCCACCCTTATAGTGGTCCCTCTCACCCTTTTTCACCCTCATGTTCTCATTGCAAATGCAAAGTGTGCAAGGAAAGGGAGGATAAACTCCTTGAAAAGATAGAGTCTATTGTTGAAGCTGCCGAGGATTTGAAATCCAGGATGGATGTCATACCATCCAACGAGGTTAGGGATCCATGCACTCTTACAGTGGCGGTTAGGAGGAAGAAAAGAAAAATTAGACAAATTCTCTCCATTCTGAAAACAACAAAAATTGCAACTCCTCCCGCTCAAAGAGTTGTTGAAGTTCAGGGGCCGCTAAAAAAGGTGGAAATATTCGCAACACTTGGCAAGGAGAAGAAGAAGGAACTGAAAGAAATCATGAATAGCAGGACGAAGGTTCGAAAAGAATACACCATGTATTCATTTACTTCCAAAGACTTCAGATTATGACAAATATGCGTGAGTGGTATGAGGACAATGTAAGTTTAGTTTTGCTAACCTAGCCTTCCAATCTACTCCATGAAGAAGAATCTACGCAGAAAATGTGTAATCTATTACAACAGCTTGGTATTCTGTTGCAACATAATACACATCTGTTGCATAAGTTGCGTTGGCTGGGTAATCTGTGAACTGATTCAGAGAACCCTCTGCATCATATTCTTTCCACTGTGTTTTTATTCTTTAAAATTACTAACCTATTTAAAAATTGTCTTCTTATACCACAGTATGTTGATGAAATTCTCTGCCTCATGAGGGGCAGAAAATTAGCGTACCCGGATGCTTATGATGCTGCTGATAGGATAATAGACCTCAACTTCTACAATAATTTCAAGGATAGGTAAGCTAATCTCTGTAAGCTAGATAATTCTGGTGTCCTGGTATTTGATAAGTTAGTTTATATGTTCCAATGGGATGAAGAAGCGATTAAATATGTTAGAGAAAATAGGCCATATCCACATAGCAAGAGCTGGACCAAGGCAAAGAGAATCTTTGCAGTCATGAATGAGGAAGTCAAACATTTTCTTGTTGTTGAGATACTACTCTATGAGGTAAAGATTAAAGTTTATGATTGCAACTTATCTGTCTTCAGCGAGGATACGTTTTTAGTCCACATACAGCCACTATTGAAGTTGTTGCCCAAGTTGCTGACGCAGAGTAAGCTGATGGATCATTTTCCGGTTGAAGTCTTGACGAAGGAATCATGGGATTTTAAAGGTCAAAATAAGAACATCGAGATCCCAAAAAATAAAACCGGTGCAGCGTCCGGTTCGTACTCATTTGCATACATTAAATGTTTGCTGATCGACACAAAAATAATTGGTATGTGCGACGCCGTTGTGGGAAAGATGCAATGGGTTTGAGATTATGGGGTACTAACTAAATGGTTGGAGCCTGTGTATAAAGGAGAATATGTACAAAGACGGAGACGAACACGATAACAATTTTTCATTTCAAGCCACTTCACTTTACATGTAGTGGCAATAATTTTTATACTGGCCAAGTTAAATTTTTATAATGCAACAGATAGTATAGATATTGTAACATATATAATACCTATTCTGACAGATTGATTATCTGTTGGAAAAGGTTGGTCATCTGTTGATTAATAGATGTTTCCCAGCCTGTCTGTCGCAACAGATATCCAATCTATTGTAACATATAATCTATCTATTGTAATAGATAGGTAATCTATTAGAAAAAATCAAGAAAGTAGAAAGACCTGTTATATAATTTCCAGCAGATGACCTACATGTTGCATCTCATGTTACAATATTGTGTAAATCTATTTGATAAGATATATCGTCTATTGCAGCAAATGTATTATTTATTGTGATATTTGAATCTAATATTCCATTTCAATTAACATGTTCAAAACTAAGGATTAAATTATATTCATAGACAATATAAAATAAGTTGAAACCTTCAGAAATTACATGAAATAACTCAACAAATAAATAAAATATAAAAAAAATCATTATAGGTACAAATGATCTACTCTACAAATAAATCAACAAGTTAAATCAAGAAGGATAGGTTATTACATTGACAGACTCTAGCTTTAAAGATCTACTCAATATGGACAAGTTGTTCTTCATCCGGTGCAGCAAAATTTAGCTTCGGTCGTCATGGATCTTTAATGTTGCTTGCGTACGGCATCTGAGCTTTTGCTTCTTCGTATTTTCATAAAAGAGCAGCATATCTTTTGTGGAGTAATCAAGCATCAAATCCATCATTTGGTACTTGTAATCCATCGCTCAAATACTTGGCGTACACGACAACAAAAAGACCGCAATCCCTGTATTTTTAAAAAATAGATAATCCATAACTTGCCGTTCATGCAAGCATTGTGAAATTTGTGAAATAAAACTAAATCATGACACTTAAACTTACAGGATACCAATGGATTGTTGATAAATTCCTTCAACATATTGTACATCAAATGGATTACCCATTTTTTCCAGGTATGCTTCAATCGTCGACCAATCAGTACGAACCTTTTGGTTTAAAAAGCCACTCATATCAAGGTAAGTAGGTAATATTTTGGCCAGCTTTTATATCTCAGACGACGACTTGGAACGTCTCCATTGCGACATCGAGTCATAAACTCGAATGCGCCTTTGTTTTAGAATGACGACAACCAACACCCAATGGAATTCATCACCATAATTGATTGGGATGTACACTTCGTCGAGCAAATTCCAAGTTAAGCCAACCGTAATGCTAAAAACTTTGATGATGTTTATTAAGAATTCCTTATTTTGGGAAATTTTTGGCTGTTGTTGACAATACCTA
Organism: Capsicum pubescens; assembly: GCA_030864215.1. Taxonomy (NCBI): domain Eukaryota; kingdom Viridiplantae; phylum Streptophyta; class Magnoliopsida; order Solanales; family Solanaceae; genus Capsicum; species Capsicum pubescens. The sequence continues at coordinate 255,614,223 of CM061547.1, read as the reverse complement.
TCGTAGACATTATTGATGTAAACTTGGTATAAGAAATTGCCTGTCGTGTATCTGTATTGGAGGTAGTAAAAATTACATCGATGTACTGCACATATTATCAAATATTTCGGATTACATGACGAAAAAATTAATACGCAGATGCAATTAAATAAAGTATTAATTAATAGTAACATGTATGGCATTTAAACCTCATTATTCCAGCAAGTTTGGGGCTGTGACATCAAATAGAACTAATTCTTCATTCCGAGATATGCAACAACAAAGTCAAACATATCATAACTAAGACTTGATTCGTTCACTTTGTAGAGTTCGTCATTTTATTTTTTATATGATAATTTATATGTGTTAATGTCACGTTCTTACAACAAGAATCATATAAACCAATATCTTTAAAAATTAATTTATGTACCTGCCGGCATGATGCTTTAATATACCATCATAAATCCATTCTAAATAATCGTTGATCAACTGTGTTAGTTTTTTTGGAGCCTCGTCCGAGATGTTGAACCCTTCAAACGGGTAATTCTTCAATTCTCCCAAACTGACAGGCTCCACTTTTTCTTCTTCTTTGGAAGCAGTTGATGGATTATCAACTGTGATATTATGCTCTTTAACAGTGGCTTGTACTATGACATCCACCTGGAAAGCCATAAATTGTCAATGCTAATTACAGATATACAACAGATTGTCCATCTGTTGCAACAAATGAGCCTTATGTTGCAATAGATGAATCATCTGTTGGGACGAATTCGAACAGGTAAATCAGAGCAGTACGATTATTTCGAATAGATGAGCCATCTGTTGCAACATAAGACTCATTTGTTGTAAGAGATAACACATCTTATTCAATAGATTAGACAACAGTTGCAACAAATGTATATATTTATTTGATAATTTTTAGCAGATGTATCAACTATTGAAACAGATATGTGCCTATTTGTTTGTTAGAAAAGATGATGTACATTCACCTTTTTCGGCTCATGATGCTCTCCTGTGGCCCTTGCACACTGAACAACGATGCAAGACAAAGATAGAGGCATTGCAATTTTTCTTTTTTAGATGCTTGATGATGACTTGGAAGTATCTTTCCTTCTCCTCTTAGCCTCCTTGATCTTTAGTGGAGTGTATGGATATGAAATCCTCTTTGATGGAATGACACCCCTCTTAGATGCCATTTCCTTTAAAGAAGCAGTTAGTGCATTAATAACATTAATCACTCCATCATGTTTTGCCTTGCAGTCTTGACATTTGCATGTAAAACATTCGCTAGATGTGGTAAAATCTGGAGAAAAATCTGTACAACCAGTATGACCATAATCATAATGGTTTTTTATTTCAAAAACTATAAGAGGAGCATCATTATCCCCAACAGTAGCACCACTACCACTACCATCATCAACAACAACAAGCCCACCTTCTAAAATTATTTTTCTTCTAATGGTTGTTTCTCCAAACAATTCTATTTTTATTTCATCAATGACCTTAGGATCTGATAAAGTTTGGACAGATCGTAAAGTAAGAAAAATGGCATCTTCAACTCTCGGTTGGTCGGAACAAGCCATGGATGGGCAATCTAAAATAATCAGTACATATATTAGAATAATGATGAAATCATTTAAAATAATCATTAATTAAAACAAAAACTTGATTAGAATTGGACTTACTGCTTCCTTGGGGGTGGGGTTGAAAAGATCAAGTAATTTTGTATTTTTATCAGTTTTGGCCGACAACCATCTCAGGATTCTTGGACAGGAAACTTCTTCTCGGTAGTTCACTTGTTGTCTCAAATAAGGAATGGCTTTAAATGCCCAATCCTATAACATAACACCAATAAATCAAAAGCATTATTGAATAAAAAATGATGAATCATATCATGATAAAAGAAATATTTACCATGAAGGCCCATGGAAAGCCATATAAGTTGACTATCTTTGGCGTTAACGGAGTCAACAAATATTGAACAGTCATTTTTAAGCTTTCATAACCCCAAGGATAGCTGTTAAATGCCTCAAGATCCTTGGAGAGATTTATTAATCTGAGGCTTATGTTGTTGTTAACGTCTCTCGCCCAAATAATATTATGTACAAACCAAACCAAGCACAATGATTGGTTGTGCTTCTTTAAGAGTCCTTTACCTTTCAATGCTTCTATCAACTTTTTTGTTTTTGAAGCTTGGACCAATAATGGACACCAGGTCCTCATGATCACTCGACTTGCCTTTGCCTTTTTTGGGTGTACAGGGTGTTTTTTTTTGGGTCAGAGTAGGTATAACTTGAGAAGGAGAAGGAGAATAATATTTTAGTCTGATAACTATGGCAAACTCCTTCCAACCAAAACAAACAGGCATGATACAGTAATTTATCCACACCTCATCTATTTTGTCTTTGTTTTCATATATAAACCTACGCTTGAGAAGATCGTATATCATTTTCATATGAAAAAGAGCATTGTTGTCCTCCGTCAAATCAAGATATTACCCAAAGCAGCTTTCCCTGAAATAAGCATCCAATTTTTGTTCTCGAAGTATTTTCTGAAGGCGTCGAAAGATTTTCCCATGGCTGACTTAACCACGAAATCTCCCATAAAATTTGTGGCACCATCGTACTGCATTCTCATAGGATAATGATCAATGATGAAGGTTTTGACCAACTCTTCGAAGGAAGGGCTATTAGTATTTGGATCATCTCTTTTGAGACATTCCTCCTCCCCGTGTTTATAATCTTTTGCTTATGATTGAGATAACTCTTGTAAAGCAAGTTCATAGAGTGGTGGATGTAGCCGAGCTGCTGTACTTGTTCATTTACTTGGACTTGATTCATTTTTTTTTTCTTTTGGGAGCCATATTATCTTAAATTAACAGAAACATAAAATAAAATATAATTGATTAATGCATCATTAAAAAGGGATAATAGTAAATCTAACATGTATAATGGTAAAATAATAGTTCCAACAAACCACACATCTGCTGCATCAGGTATGTTATCTGTTGCAACATATAACCGACCTATTGCAACGAATGAGTAAACCGTTGAAAATAAGAAAAATAAATCACTAATCTAGTGCAGCAGGTATTTTATCTGATGCAACATATAATCGACCAGTTGCAACGGATGAGTAAACTATTGAAAAAACATAAAAATAGATCACTAATCTGTTGCACCAGGTAGTTTATCTGTTGTAACATATAACCAACCTTTGGCAAAGATGAGTTATCCGTTAGAAATAGTAAAAATAGATCACTAATCTGTTGCACCAGGTAGTTTATCTGTTGCAACATATAATCAATTTGTTGCAAGGATGAGTAAACCATTAGAAATAATAAAAATAGATCACTAATCTATTGCACCAGGTAGTTTATCTATTGTAACATATAATAGACTTATTGCAATGAATGAGTAAACCGTTGGAAACAATAAAAAAAAAACAGATCACTAATCTGTTACATCAGGTATTTTATCTGATGCAACATATAACCAACCGTTGCAACGGATGAGTAAACCGTTGGAAATCATAAAAATAAATCACTAATCTGTTGCACCAGATAGTTTATTTGTTGCAGCATATAACTAACCTATTTCAACGGATGAGTAATCCATTGGAAACCATAAAAACAGATCACTAATTTGTTGCACCAGGTAGTTTATCTGTTGCAACATATATCCAACCTATTGTAACGGATGAGTAATCCATTAGAAATCATAAAAACAGATCACTAATATGTTGCACCAGGTATGTTATCTGTTGCAATATATAACTGACATGTTGCAGCGGATGAGTAATCCGTTGGAAAAAATAAAAAAAGATCACTGATCTATTGCACCAGGTATGTTATCTGTTGTAATATATAACTGACCTGTTGTAACAGATGAGTAAACCATTGGAGACAATAAAAATAGATCACCTAACTGTTAAAACATATCACTCATCTTTTGCAAATAAGTTATCTATTGGATTAATATTATTTAGATTTCTTCCAAACAAAAGAGTCGTCTATCGCAACAGATGAATGATTTGTTAGATTGTTCATCTGTTGCATCAGATTTTCATAGTTACATCAGATTTTAATCTGTTGCATCAGATTTTAATCTGTTGCATCAGATTTTAATCTGTTGCATCAGATTTTAATCTGTTGCATCAGATGTTTTCATCTGTTGCATCAGATGTTTTCATCTGTTGCATTAGATATTTTTATCTGTTGCATCAGATGTTTCATCTGTTGTAACACCATTTTTACCAAGACAAACAATAAATCAACCCAGCAACACCAACACATCACACACAGAGCATCAACTGTGAACAAAAATCACCAACAAATCCGAATCAACAGTACGACAACAACAAGAAGAAATGCTAGAAATTAGGGTTTTATTTAGTTCACTTTTCAATACTAGAAGAGTAGTTGGCTTAAGTTCCTCTGTTTCTTCATAATTTTTTACCTATGAAAAAGGAAATGGGACGACCAAGAACTCGAAGTTGTTGTCACCGAAGAAGTCTTCACGTCGATTGATGGTTGAAAGTCGAAAGAAAACTCACCCGACTATTTTTCGCCAGAGATTGAAGTCGCTGGGGATTGAAGGGAGAATTTTGCAAACTATTGGTTGGGAGAGAGTTGAGAGAAGCTGTCGAGAGAAAGAGGGGAGAGTGACTGGTTGATTTGGATTGAAGAGGGGTGTGGGTTGATTTGCATTTTTGAAAAGATTAGAAAGTTTTGAAAATATTAATCAAGTTCATAATTAACTTAATCAAGTTTTCTAATGATGTTTGACCCTTTAAGTTGGTCAATGTCACCAATCCTTCATTCAAGACTTAAAAGATACCTTTCCTTCAATTTTCTCTAGTAAGTAACTTAAAATAGTCATATTCCGAAATTATTTATCAAGTTTTGCCAAACATTGAAGGTAAGATAATTGATATTTTGCTGCATCTTTTTTCTCAAATAATTTATCTTATCACATGACATAATTTATAATAAAATATGAAAACTCATTAGACAAGATAATGCCTCCTCACTACAGCTTTTCAGTCATGGTTGAAATAATTGGTTTTAGTTTCCAAAAGAAAGTTAATCCTACTGTAAAGGTGACTTCCAAGAAAATAATGAAATCAATCACTAATTAAGCTTCATATCATTTACTTAAACAAATACAGGGACATATTCTTAGGAATACAAATCTAGTAAAAATTTATCAAGTTCTAGAATACTAAACTATGATCTGTACTCAAGCTTGTAGACTAAACACATAAACAAACCTTGTTATTTTTATTTCAATAGGAACACCACTTTATACACAGACAAAGAAAGACCAAAATCCACAGGTACTCAAATAGATAGGCAAACCAACATGCTTCACTTATTAACCTAAAAATATGTGTGGAACATATGTCGCGTGCTTTAACACACATGATAAACTTAGCACCATCGAAAGGATATAATATCTCAAAACACATAGTCAAAGTAGCCATTATTTATAAGGATAAAGCACGGGCCTTCATGTCTAGGCATAAATGAAAAATAAATTGCTTTAACTACAAGGAGGAAACTGCATTTCTATTTTTTTTTCCTAAAAAAGAAAATCTCTTGGGAAACAAGATTCTTACTAACGAATTCATTAAAAGAACTAAAGAGTGTAACATTTTGATTTGAAGTTTCCTAAAAAACTCTACACAAGGATGATAACATTAATACTCCACAGAACACATGTACTCTCTCATTCCTTTCTCTAACCTCCTTTTTCTTTAAAGAAACTATGAAGCTTCAAGCTAATCATGATTCACACATAATAATCTGTCAAGAATCTTATATCCAGACAAAATCAAAAGCCAAGTAATTAGGATAACGAGAAAGGAAATTCTAACTAAATTATTTGGGGATTACATATTCTCAAAAAAGAAATCAAAAAAAAAAAACAAGAGAGGGGAAATAAATTTAAAGAAACTTTGCCATATAAGCTCCAAATCGTGATTTTGGACGACACAAACAATGAAGCTTAACCTATGATTAATAAAGAATGTTATTTAGCTACAACTCAAGGTCATTTTTTAGCCAAAGGATAAGAGCATGATGTGTGTATTCGAGCGTATGGGCAATAAATTAGACAATACTTAAAATATAATTCCTACAATACCGGTAAAGCTGCTTTTGATATTACTATTTTACAGCATCTAGATAAAATAAGACCACAAGACACTAACATCATATCACATTATGCATACGAGGGTAACATTCTCAAACTTAATAAAGTGAAGGAGAAGTTGCGGATGTGCTAGGGGTGACGAGTCCATTGGAATCATCTGGAGTACCCATTCACAAAAACAAACGGGGAGATTAGTGAAGCACGCAAGTAAAGTAACCTTGGGTAAACAAAGTAATTAATCATTTCAAGACTCGATGATATACTAAACTGTAAATCATAATAGTCCACTGGAAAGTTAAAGGCGAAATGAAAGATGATAGAATTACAGAAGAGCCTTTAGATAAAACTATGTTAAAAATTTAATTAAATACATTTAAACATGACCAAGATTTTAAACAGACTTTATGAAAGAACTTGAGCAACAATAAGCAAATCCCCTGCTTGCCATGCCCCCAAGACTAAAAGCTAGTTTTTAACAGGTTTCATTTTTATAACTCCCCTATATCTACATAAAAATGATGAGAAAAATTAAATCAAGAGTGTCATCCATGTCCTTCAAAAATGTAAAGGAATAGCATGAACATCGACAGAACACCAGAACATAATTTCAAATAACGAATATAGGGAGGGATGGACACCGAATATTGAACTTGAAAATAGGCCAAAGACACACTATTTCAGGAGAAATTACGAGTACGGAGTTGAGAAAATCTCAACCCCGTTCAAACTCGAACCTAAAATTAGATTAAGATTAGTATTATGAGAGAAAATCATATAAATGGTGGAGGAAGACATAAATTTTAAGCACCTACAGGGAAGGATGGGAGTTTGCTATGACATGTTCATCTCTTATCCCATTACATGAACACGTCTTTGTATTGTACCTCCTTTAGACATCCAAAGATAAACAATGATAGAAAAAAAAACCATAAATGGAAAGTACAGGAAAGGAAAAAAATTATTAAATGTTTGGAGATAGGGAGAAGTAGAGGATGGTAACACCATGACATGTTCATATTTCATCCCATAACATTCATATTAACATTATTTTATTTTTATACTCTATTAAAATGACACGTTAATAGACCAAGGTAGAACAAACATAAGCTTGAAAAATTAAAATTTCCAGTAAACAAGCTCTATTGAAACATCTAGACAGAAGTAAGGGGAGGGAGAGTTCTTGAGAGCATTTAGAAGTGAAGGGGGAGCATGGAGTAACGAATATTACATAATATTCATCGTTTGTGCCTAATAAACTCATGAGAGATTCCCTTCTATTCCACACTCATCGATGAACATAATGCCTAAACCAACAATAATAGCGAGATAAGCACGAAACTGAAACACTTAAAGGGGACGGAAGGAAAAATTTATGCAAGTTTTCGAGAAAAGGAAAAAGTATAAGATAATGTACTCTATGCAAGCTTTGTCTCTAACTTTAATATTCACATCGACACTCTCTTATTTCCACTTGTATTAGGCTAGTAGACTACCAAACAGTGAATCGAGGTAAAAGATCTTTAATTCGATAATTGATCAACTCAAGTAACCTAACCCGAAATGGCATAGCCTTTAATTAACCTGAAATTAATTAATGCAATAGGCCCAATTAGATAAGTTAATTAATCTAATTCTTCCAAACTGATTTCACTTAACTAATTTAATGATGCTTATTTTGTTCGATTAATTTAACGCGTACACACACACACACACACATACATATATATATATATGATACTATAGAAAGGATTATGTTGATACGCTACCATATATGTATATATTATTCGTTTTAGAAAAAATAGTGAGATGATAATTTAAAATATATTTATTTATTATTTTTGAGTAAATTAATATGATGCAAAGATAGGAACATATCATTTTCAAACTATTAATGTAAAAAATAAGGAAAATATATTGGAAAAGTATTCAACATCCTAAGCATTCAGAAATTAATTTTATGAAAAATGAGAGTCAAAATTGGGTGTCAACAACTTGTCCCTTTTAGAGAAAAAATGATGAAAGAGTCTTTGGGAAAAGACGTTGATGTAAACCAATTTTGTATTGACTGATAAAATAGACCAATTAGGGGAAGGCTACACCCAAACAGTGGAACAATGATGCTAGAATTGGCACGATTATGATTATGAATTCGATCGAGCCCTAGTTTTAGAGTTGCCTATATATCCCGGGTTTGACGAGACTCAGGCTGATGTAGTTCAACAGTTATGTTACACAAAAATTTTGAGAAAATCTCAAAATTTGTCCCAGTTTCAGATTTATGATGGCACTGAAATATGAGAAAAGATTTGTGAAAAGGTTTAAAGTTATATGAGAATTTTGAAAATTGAGTCGAGTCAAATTTTGAATCGTCAACGCTGCTAGGGTTGCTTGACATTCGGCTAGCTTTGCCCTAGTTCATTGCTTAAAGATAGTTCCATGTTTCTGCTAAGGTTCTTGCAAAACTTAAACTATATAAAGCAAGAAGTACATAAATAGTAAATGTATTCAGTGAATTAATGAAAATAACACCTCGGGCGTTACTTTATGCAAATGTGGCCGTGCAAGATGGAAATAAAACTTATGTAAAATGAGGTTTTAGGACAATGATTCATATGAATGATGCATTTCGGCAATGAAAATAAGGCCTTAAACTAAGTAAATTATGAAGATGAGACTTTTTCAGCCAAATAATTGATAGATGGAGGTTTTTCTCTACGCCAATTATTTTTGAAAAACAACTTTTGCAAGTAATGAATTTATATAAAGCATTTGTTTGGTGCGTTCATAAGTTTTGTGCAGTTATTAGAAAGCAATTTTGCGGTGCATTTGAAAGCAATTGCACTATAGAAGAAATTGAAAGCCATGCATATTGTGAAATAACTTAAAGCGATTGTGCAGTGCCTTTAGAAGAAGATGAAAGCCATGCATAGTGCAAAATAACTTAAAGTAGTTGTGCAGTGCTTTAAAAGAAAATGGAAGTCAAGCATAGTGCAAGATAACTTAAAGCAACTGTGCAATGCATTTGTGCCCATTCAAAAGACAGTAAAGACATGTGCAATGCATTCTAAAATATGTTAAAGCATTTGTGCAGTGCATGTGTGGTACATTTTAGAACATATAATCTAAGTAATTAAAAGCCACGTGTAGTGCATTTTAAAGTAATTTAAAGTGATTGTGCAATGCGTCTGTGCTTATGCAGATCCATTATAACCATGTGAAATGCATTTTAACATATTTTAAAGCATTGTGTGTGCATGTACGGTGCATCTTAGAGCATATATGCAAAATAATTGAAAGTCATGATTATGCATTTTAATCATTTAAAAACACTTGTGCAGTATATTGAAAGACATCTATGTAGACTAGCCAGAAGTCATGTGCAGGGCGCTTGAAGACTTTGTAAGATTTTCAAAATCATTTAATCAATATTACTACAAAGGAATGATTTCTCATAAATATTTTAAAGGAAATTGAAATCATTCGAGGTGTAATCCTCGTAAGCCCGCAAATGTTATCGACTTTTGGCTACCGCTATTCTTGAAAACCTGTACTCAAATCAAATTTGTAAGTTTGGGGGGTGGTTGATTTGTTTTGACTTTGAAGGTCTGGCTCTTGATACTTCATGCTTCTAGATTTTTTTGGAATCATAACCCCATCTATTCCAAATCTTGGTCAATGGATAATAAGAAAATATTTGATTGAAAACTATTTAAAGTAAAAGATAAATAAGAGTAACAAATAACTTGATAAATAAAAACGTGCAAATATGCATAGTTGTAAGAAGAAATTCTGCCAAAATTTTGAACTGTGACATATTGTGAAATAATGAGAATGTTCTTTATCCAAAGTGCATGTCCCTTTTTTTCAACTACTTGGTTTAACCCACACTTTTCAATATCTTTTGATGTCTTATCAATAGTTTCTCAAAATTATGCCCTTAAAAATTGTCCCAGTATGACTTGAGAGAGATGTTGTTGCTTTCAAGATGTCGAGACTGAGCCTTGTATAAGCTGCCTACCTTTCTCGCCAAGGGAATCAAGCCGAGCGTAGTTCACAAAATACATTTAAGAAAATTAAAACTAAGGGGCTGAACCCTCAGTGGGTTGCCTATGTATCTCACGAGAATTAGGCCAAACGTAGTTCATTACACATGAAAAAAATAAGGAAAATGATTTTCTTCTAATGTGATCAAGGCCGATATGGCCACCTACGTATTTTCCAAGGAAATCAAGTCAATCGTAGTTTGCATTACAAGTAAACAAGGATTTCTGGGAAATTTCTATTTAAAAGACCAAACCGGATATGGGTTTCCTACATATTCCCCCAAGGGAATTAGGTCATTCGTAGTTTCATTACATAGAAAAAGAAACATTACATAAGAAAGAATCTTCTAAACATAGTATCTCTTAACAACATCTGCATTGATGGATTTCGGCCACACTTCACCATCTATTTTTGCTAGGATCAGTGCTCTGCCTGTCAGTATTCAGTGAACAATGTAAGGCCCTTGCTAGTTGGGTCTGAACTTTCCTTTAGCTTTATACTAGTGCGGAAATATGCGCTTCAACACCAATTTTACAGGCTTGAATTATCTCGGTCATACCTTCTTATTGAAATCTTTGTCCATTCTATTCTGATAAAATTGCCCATGACAAACTGCATTCATCCCTTTTTCATCAATTAGCATCAATTGTTCATACCGGTTTTGAATCCATTTGGCATCACTCAACTCAGCTTTCTGAATGATTCTTAAAGATGGTATCTCTACTTCTTCGGGTAACACTACTTCCGTTCCATAAACCAAAAGATAAGGTGTTGCTCCATTAGACTTCCTAATGGTGGTGCGATAGCCAATAAGGGCAAATGGAAAATTCTCATGCCAGTGCTTGTAGTTATCAATTATCTTCTGTAATATTTGTTTGATATTTTTGTTGGCGGCCTCAACTGCTCCATTCATCTGAGCATGATAAGGGGTGGAATTACGATGAGTAATCCTAAACTTCTCACATATCTTATGCATCAAGCCACTTTTAAGATTAGCTCCATTATCTGTTATAATTGATTTCAAAACTCCAAATTGACAAATAATGTTATTCCGAACAAAGTTTGTCACCACCTTCTTTGTTACAACTTGTATGAGGAGGCTTCTACCTATTTGGTGAAATAATCGATAGCTACTAAAATAAACCTATGTCCATTTAAAGAAGATGGCTCAATAGGACCGATGACATCCATGCCCCAAGCTACAAATGCCCAAGGAGAGCTCGTCATATTGAGTTAATTTGGTGGAACGTGAATCAAATCACCCTGAATCTGACATTGATGACATGTTCGCACAAAATGAATGAAATCTATTTCCATTGTCATCCAAAAATAGCCGGCTCAAAGAATTTTCTTTGCCAAAATAAAACCATTCAGATGCGGTCCACACATTCCCCCATGCATTTCTTTAACTAACCTGGTCGCCTCCTGAGCATTGACACACCTTAACAATCCGAAATCTGGAGTCCTCCTATAAAGGATTTATCCATTTAGGAAAAAGTGATTTGCCAATATTCGAAGTGTTCTCTTCTGAATATTAGTTATGCCTTCTGGATAGTCTCCCTCCTTGAGATATCTTTTGATGTCATAGTACCAAGGTTTTCCATCCATCTCCTCATCTACATGAAAATAGTAGGTCGGTTGGTTTTGTACATTCACCTTGATAGGATCTATAAAGTTCTTTTCTGTATGTTGAATCATAGAGGACAAGGTCGCCAATGCATCTGCTAAATCATTTTAAGTTCTAGGGACATGTTTAAAATCAACCTTGATGAACTTTTTGTAACTCTTTCATGCACTCTAGATATGGAAGAAGTTTCACATTCTTGATACTCCATTCTCCTTGTACTTGATGAACTACCAAATCTAAATCTCCTATAACTAACAGTTCCTGTATATTCATATCAGATGCCATTCTAAGACAAAAAATGCAAGCCTCGTACTCTGTCATATAGTTAGTGCATGGAAATCTGAGTTTTACTGAGATCGGATAATGTTGGCCTGATTCTAAAATTAGTACTGCTCCAACACCAACTCCTTTGAAGTTGCAGCCCCATCAAAGAACATTCTTCAACCTGGATATTCTTCTGAAATATCTTCTCCAATAAATAGAACTTCTTCATCTGGGAAGTAGGTTTTAAGAGGCTTGTACTCTTCATCTATAGGGTTTTCAGCAAGATGGTCAGCCAAAGCTTGTACCTTGATTTCCTTTTGAGTAACATAAACAATATCAAATTCACTTAGCAAGATTTGACACTTTGCTAGCTTTTCGGTTGGCATGGGCTTCTGAAATATATACTTGAGCGGATCCATCCTAGAGATTAGAAAAGTGAAATCCAAGTCAAGGCACAATATGTACGCTCCAATAATGTATACCGAGCTTCATAAGGCGTGAACTTCTTGCTAAAGTAATGTATAACTTGCTCCTTCTTTCCAGTTTTATCATGTTGTCCTAAAACACTCCCAAATACATTGTCTAACATAGACAAATATAGCAACAATTCCCTTCTGGGTTCTGGGGGAACCAAAATGGGTGGATTTGACAAATACTCCTTGATTCTATCAAATTCTTACTGGCAATCTTCTGTCCACTTGGTAGCAACATCCTTTCTCAACAGCTTGAATATCGATTCACAAATCACTGTGTATTGTGCCATAAACTGACTGATGTAATTGAGTCAACCTAGGAAACTCATCACGTCCTTCTGACTTCTTGGAGAAGGCAAGTCTTGGATAGCCTTTATTTTTGAAGGATCCAATTCTATGCCTTTTCTACTCACGATGAAATCCAATATCTTCTCAATGGGGACACCAAATTCACACTTTGTGGGATTTAATTTTAAATTATACCGCCTCATCCTGTCAAAAAACTTCTTCAGGTCTGTCAAGTGATCCGAGCCCTTTCCCGACTTGATAATGACATCATCTACATATAATTCAATCTTCGTATGGATCATATCATGAAAAATTATGCTCATGGACCTCATATAAGTTTCCCCTAGATTCTTGAGTCCAAAAGGCATCACCCGATAACAATATACTCCCCAAGGTGTGATGAAAGCAGTTTTCTCAGCATCTTCTTCATTCATCAAGATTTGGTGGTACCCTGCAAAGCAATCGACAAATGATTGCATATCATGCTTCACATAATAATCAATGAGTATGTTAATATTTGGCATATGGAAATCATCTTTTAGGCTAGCCTTGTTGAGATCTCGATAATCCATGCATACTCTGATTTTTCCGTCCTTCTTTGGCACGGGTATAATGTTGTCTAACCAAGCTGGATACTTCATGACTCGAATGACATTGGCATCAAATTTCTTAGACACTTCCTCCTTGACTTTCAAAATCAAATTGAGATTCGTCTTTATCGGTTTCTTCTTTATAGGAGGATAAGATGGATCAGTTGGCAACCTATGAGAAACGATGTCTGTGTTTAGACCTAGCCTATCATCATAGGACCATGCAAACATAACTATACAATGTTTCAAGAGATAATTTAATTCTTTCCTCTGGGACTGAGTTAAATGAATGCTAATCCTTGTTTCTCTTATGAGTTCAGAATTCCCCAAGTTTATCGTCTCAGTTTCATCCAAATTCGATTTTGCCTTATTTTCAAAATGTTCAAATTCTTTAGTCAACTCTTTTGACAAAGGATCTTCTTCATATTCCGCAAAGTCTTGTTCGCTATTCAAAATTGTTTCGCTTGTTGTATTACATGTCACATTCACAGTGTTGGCATATTTATTAATTTGCTTGCTGCAAAAGAAAAAAAATAAATAAATTAATGAAGATGATTTTAAATAAAGAAGCAAAACATAGTTTGGATTTGGCATTTAATCTTTCAAAAGTGGAGGCAAAACACATAAATTCACAAACACGATTCAGGCCTCAATTTTGAATCGTGTTGTTTCACTAATGATAATACAATCATCTACCAAGATTCCCGGAGAACTGGGGATGGGGTACATGGCCAATTTTTCAAAGCATCTCCAGGCTCAGCATCCCAAATAGCCAGGGTCTCGATGTAATCCTACAGAATCATATTGCACTCAGCTTCTTCTTCAGTAATGAAGAAATTTTTTACTCCTTCAGCGACGTCTTCTTCAGTATCTTCCTTTGATTCTTTGGAAACAAATGCTATGGAAAATGACTGATTCAGGAGCGGTACAGGATTTGGCATGAGGATGTCACCTTTCTATTTGAGATTAGCCGATGAGATTTCTTCAGGAGAGGGCTCGTATCTAAGACCAAAAGTGCTCTTCTGTCCGGACAATTGAATTGGCTCTAGTATTCCATTAATGTTCACACTAAGACCTTGACTAGGCACAAAATTATTCTTCAATATTTCCAAGGCCACCATCATAAGTGCTCGTGGAAACTTTAACCTTTCTACCTGAGCAGCATACATGGTCTCCTTAACAAGAAAAATGGATCCATCCAAGTTTCCACTCATTCAATAATAGGTACTGAGTTCTCCTGGTAGATAGAACTATTCTTCTCTCCATGAATCAAAATCTCAAACAAATTTCAAAGTCTGGTGCAGGGTAGAAGGGACTTCACCAGCATTGTGAATCCATGATCTTCTGAGTAACAAATTGTAACTAGCAGAAATGTCCAAGACTTGGAATTCTGTTGTAAGCTCCACAGGTCCAATTTGTAGCACTAAATCAATTTATCCAATAACTCCTCTTTGAGTCCCATCAAAGCCTTTAATCCTCACATTACCTTCACAAACTTTTCCAATGTTAATTTCCAAAGCTCGAAGGGTAGTAAAATGACAAATATTAACAACTGAGATATTTTCAATGGGAACTTTAGAAACAAACTTGTATCTACACCTGACAGTGATGTTCAATGCTCCATTGTGCCCCAGGCCCTCAGGCGGTAACTCATCTTCATGAAAAGAGATTGTATTAGCTTCTAGAACTTGTCCCACCAGAGCTGAAAGGTTCTCGCTAGTCATCTCAGTTGGCACATAATCCTCATTCAGCACCTTCAGCAGAGTACTCCTATAAGTTGTAGAATTCATCAATATTTACAATAAAAAGATTTGGGTAGGAGTTTTCTTTAGCTGTTCCACAACAATATACCCCTTAGTCAACATTTTTCTATAGAAATCCTCTACCTCAGCATCTATCACAACCCTTTTTTGACTGTTCTCCTTATTAGATATTCCTTGCACAACTCCTTCAGGGGTATAACAACGCCTAAATCTTGTCATTCCAGCAACAACAACTTCTACAACTAATTTTTCTTTTCTTTTGTCCCTTGCATCAGTTGAGTAATTCCAAGTAACTGTGTATTCAAAGGTGTTTGAGAAACTAAGGTTGTGATCGTAAGATTGGGAATAAGGACTTCTACTTCAATTGGTGCTCACATCTGGACTGTAATTATAGGTGCAACAAAAGCTGATGTTTCCATTTTTTCTTTATCACCTACTGATACAATAGTTCTTTCCAAATTAATTCTTCATTGATGTTGATCATGTTCATGTTGACACCCCTATGATTTAGAAAGGGATTGTTGTTCATATTGGGGGGATCTCCTTTGAGTTGAATAACTCCTTCCTTGATTAGTGCCTCAATTTTATCCTTGAGAGTAAGAAAATTTTTAGTGTCATGCCCAACAATCCTGGAGTGTTAAACACAATGCTTTGTCCCATCATACCATCCAGGAAGGGGATTGGGAATTCTACCTTGGATTGGCTCGATTACTCCTGCAGTTCTCAATCTTTAATACAGTTGGGATAAGGGTTCAGCTAGAGGTGTATCAGTTTTGGTTGGCCTTTTTTCATGATTCAGATATGGTTTGGGTGACTTGAGAGGAAGATTTTATGGTTGGCGAGAGGTGTACGAAGGATAGGTAGGTTGATATTGTGGCGGGTTTTGATAAACTGGCGCTCGAGGTAGGAAATATGTTGGCTGGGTGGTATAAACAAGATATAGGGCAGGTAAAGTTTGGTAATATGGATAAGGAGTTTGGGAATATTGGTTATAGTATAAAGACTGAGGTGGAGGATTTTGGTATGTTAACATTTGGTTTGGTCTTTTTTCCTGAATAGTCATGACAGTGGAGACTCCATCCATTTTCTTTTTATTCGCTCCCCCAATTGGATCAGACTGCATTGCCTTACTTGTTGCTTGTAAAGATGTCAGATTAGTGATTCTCCCAATTTTAATACCTTCTTCAACAAATTCTCCTATCTTAACAACCTCAGAGAACTTCTGTGCAACCACGCTTATCAACTTGTCATAATACGTCGCATCTTTTTGAGACTGTACAAAAAAAGAAGTCATCTCACTCTTCGCCATAGAAGGTTGAACTTTTACAGCGTCTTCTCTCCACTGTATTTCATATTCTTTGAAGAACTCAGTCAATTTCTTATTCATCTTAATCATGTGGAATCGATCCGGGATGACTTCAGTGTTAAACCAGAACCTATCCATAAATTCTTACGCCAAGGCATTCCAACTATGCCATTTCTGTGGGTTTTGGATCATGTACCAATCTAGAGCTTCTCTCGTCAAACTTCTTATGAACAACTTCATTCTAATGGACTCATTCTTCCCTACTCCCACTAGCTTGTCACAATACGACCTTAAATGAGCTCGAGGATTCTCTCTTCCATCAAACATATCAAATTTTGGCACCTTATTCGCTACTGTCAACTCAACATCTGGATGAACACATAAATCTTCATACTCATGTCCTTCATATCCTTTCTGTTATTGGATGGGTTTAAATGTTTTCTTTAAACTACAAATTTCATTTTCTATATTTCATCTACTTTGGACCTTGCCTCTCTCTCCATCTCTTTATAAGTATCAACTTCTTATGTGGTTGGCATCGGGATAGTTAAAGGTTGAGCTCCCACTATATATACTTGTGGCATATATTGCGTTTTAGGAATTCCAGCATGTGCCATCGATATATATGGGTTCGCGTAGTGGTTTTGAACGACTGGGGAAGTTTGGGCAAGTGGGATAGTTTAGGTATGTGGAGTTTAGGTAAGTGGAGCTTGATAAACATAAGGAGTAGTGAAGGGTAATGGGTTTGTTTGTCGTAGGTCGACTTGTTGTGGGTTGTTTTCTTGTGGTTTAAAGGAAGATTTGGAAGAAATAGGGTTGTTTTGGTGGAGTGAGGGATTTAGTGGAAAGTGTCGGGAGGAGAAATAATGAAAGGGTGGAAAAGAAGATGGTACAGTGGTACTTGTTCCATGTTCAGGAAGTGGAGTATTCACGCTAATGGATATCTTAGTGAGGTTTCAGAGTCGATCAAATTTACTTTGCATGTCAGCCATTTGTTTCATCATATGAGATATATATTCATCATGAAGGGTTGTGTCCCTCTCCCCCGAAGTATCGGATTCACCTCTTGGGACGGTGACAAGCCCTAGGCCGTCAGGTGTTTCTGAATCAGTCATGTTGGCTTTTGCTCGTGCTTTTGATCTCGTAAAGTATGGGTGATCAGCCAGTTCGTAGCCAACACAAATCAACCGTTAGGGGAATAAATTAAAAGAAAGAAAAAACTTCAAAAGAGAGAAATATATTAGAATGAGAGGATAATTTTGCATAAATAACTCACAATTAAGCAGACAATGTTGGCAAAGAAAAGCATGTTTCATGTTACAAACAAAGCACATAATAAAATGAAAACTTCAATAATAAAGACGCGTCCTATTATGCACGGTACCTATTTTGTGCCAAGAGGTGGGCCTAAGCATCAAATAATTGAGATTATGAAAAATCAATCCAAGCCATTAATTTGAGACAATCATTGAGTTTGGAAATAAAAAGGCCAAGTTTGATTGAAATACTGATCGAGTACAATGGTAAGAAATAAACTTGAAATACATGGAAAAGGTAAAAAGACAACCCTAAGACTTGGCCTAGACCCTGCTTCTGATCACGGAAGTAAAGATGATGCCCGAACATTGCTAGGACCCGCGCTCGCATTATCTAAATACTACATTATGTTGTCCATTTGAGCCCACATTTCAGGCGTGACCACTATGGTTCCAAGGAGAAAATGCCTTATCCAAATAGTCATCCCAACATCCTCAAAACCTTGTTCCCCTTCTGGACTGGGGTTTAAATTGCCATGATATTCTCGAACCCATACCTGATATTCTTATCACGACCCAAAAACGAGGGTCATGATGAAACTTGTCGCGGAATACCTTGACAAGTAATCCTATCACCCAAACTGATACAAAAAGAGAAAAAAAGACATAAATATCCTAAGATAAGGCTTCTAGAGAGAAGCCGAACAAAATAAGTAATCATAACAATGCAGAAAGAACTTATCAAAAATACCAATCCTGTCTAAAACTTGGTGTCAATAGTGTAAGAACTACTAATACAGTCCAAGAGTAAAATACATCGGAAAAATAACCACAAAGGAATAATATCTGTCTCCAAATACTAATAAATACATAACTACTATATAAAGATAGAGGTGAACTTTAGACGCATGAATGTCCAACTACTATCTTGGAAGCTTCAACAATTGCTCGAGTAAAGCAAGTTGAGGCGCACTCGAGCTAGGACCTGCACCAAAAGGGCGCAGTAGGCATGAGGATAGTCCACTTATACTCAGTAGTTATCATAGGCCGACCAAACAAAGTAGAAAATAAAGAATACAAAATAAACAATAAGGGCACGTCACCTGCAATCAGAAAATGTCCCACAATGGTAGCCCACACCGCTTGCACTAACAGTTCTAATGTATATCACATATATTACAACAACATACCAAGATATAGAACATAAGTATACATTATGTCACATATAAATAAAATAGGGGAGAACATGTAGATACAAGATCATCAAATACAAGCAAAGGAAGGTAAGACAAATACATAGATGACAAGTCAATATGATAATACAACACAACATAAACTCAATAAAGTAAGTGCAATGTATATGATGATGATGATGGACGAGGTCGTCGCACAACCTCCAGGATCATCATACAATCCTCGTATACACCTACGGAGCTAAAGCTTCCCAACGTAGGACCTATGGGGGGTTCATCAACCCGTATACAATTCACATATCTCATATCTCCTTTCCGGAACATCCCTCAAAAAAGGTTTTATAAGGTGTTACAATATCTCTTCCTCGGCACATCCCTCGGGGAGGGTTTTAAAAAGGTATTTCCAGTGTTTCTCAAATGTTGCCACGGTGGTACAAATGTTTCATGAATGAGTATGATATGAGGATGTAATGCTCACAACCAATCACAATGAGTATTTTCACAACCAATCACAATGATATATTTCCACAGCCATGTGAGCCAATATCTACTCATTATTTCAGTTTCATCCATGAATTTTCACATGTCTCATATGTCAAATAAAGTATGAATATAATCATAATACATCAATGGTACCATATTAAGCATATTAACAATACAATACAATTATTCACATATATTCAAAGCTATTAATATCACATAGGACCCCACACGGTCACATATATTAGATAATAACTCAATTTCGATAATTACATCACATATAGCCCCCCACACGGGTAAAACACATAAATAGCCTTTTTTCATGATTAGTTCCCACCCTTAACATGCATTTTGTATCATCATTTACTATCCAACCCAGTCTGAATGAGTTAAGCCATAACCTACCTCAAAAGCCGAAACTGGTCCACGACACTTGAACCCGCGACCTTACTTTTCATGAATAATTTTTGACTCCACTAAAAATATCAAATATAAAATCTATGCATCAAAACAAAACCAACGACACCATATTGACTATTTTTTATTCGGAGTCAAAACAGACCCCGCAATAGATTTCTGAAAAAAGGACAAAATTAGAATTTTACTTCAAAAATATGTTCCCCGTATTTTTAGGAACCTACAGCTGAAAAACCAAGTTAAATTGAGTAAAAAACAAGGTTCAAATCGAAGAAAAATTATTTTCAAGCTTTACCGGGTAAAATCTTTAAAATCCGGCTTAAACTCAAGAATCGGAGTTGTTTTGAAAGTTAAATTGATGAAAAACTAGTAATTATAAGATAAAATATTATTCAAGTGAAAAAGAGTGAAAATGGGATTTAAACTCAAGCTCTAAGATTTTTGGGGTTTTGAGAAATTAATTAAGAAATTACTAAGAAAAGGGTGAATTCCTACCTTGAATCCGTAATAAAACTAAGAAATGGGTATTAATCTAGCTTCCCAAGCTCTCACAAACTTTAATTTTAAGTTCCCACACTATTTTAGGGTTTAACTCCCAAGAGGCAAGATGAACATGAGAAAAATGAGTCAAAAAGAGGTGAAAATCTGCTATTTATAGCAGATTTTCTGCAATAACAACTTTTTCTTTGGTCGATCGGACTTTAACGGGGTGCCCGAGATTCGTTCGGAGTCCGATACATGCAAATGAACTATGCAAACATACTAAACTCGATGTTCTGTACACGATGAAAATATTAGATTTTCAATAAAATATCATTTTCACAAAGTTGACCCCCTAAATCCAAAATCACAATTTTTTAAATCGAGGGTCGAAATGAGATTTAAAAATTGTAAAATCATACCAAACATGCAAACACCCTAAAATCAAAATTCTGGATCTGCTGGCGAAGTCGATTTTTCCATCCGAGGTCGTTTCAATTAAATGCAGGTCCCACACCCATATTTCAATTTTTTAATTTTCCGTATAACAGGTCGAAATGAGCTCGGGGGTATCAGGTCCCGAACCAAAGGTCTACCTTGCCTAAAATCAATATTCTGGAGCTGTTGGCGTAGTCTGTTCAACCATCCATCATACGGATCAAAAGATATCTCCATAAGTTTAAAATAAAGCTTTTGAAGCCATCAAAAACCACAATATCGCATAAATGGTATCAAAATGCATTGAAAATCATGTCAATCACTCCCACACCCCAGAAATACCATAATGCAATTATGGAGAGGGGTAAAATAGTCAAATCACATAAAATCACAAATTTTACTTATTTCATCAAATTTTTAGATCGTTACATCATCCACCACTAAAAATCTAGTTCGTCCTCGAACTAAGGCAAAAGAAATACTTGAATTAACAGAGAGCTGGGGATAAGAACTATGCATACCAGACTCAACCTCCCAAGTAGCCTCATCTACAGGTCGATGTCGCCACTGAACCTTAACCACAAGGATAACTCTAGAGTGGAATTGCCTAACATCCTTTAGCCAAAATGGAGATCGGCTTCTCAACAAACGACCACCGCTCATCTAGCTGAACTGAATCCCAAAAAATAATATGAGGCTCATCAGGAATATAGCGACGAAGCATAAAAAACATGAAAAACTGGATGAATAGTTGATAGATCAGGGGGCAAAGCCAACTCATAAGTCACATCACCAACAGTCCAAAGAATCTCAAATGGACCAATATACCTGGGGCTAAGCTTGCCCTTCTTCCCAAACCTCATCCCAGCCTTCATGGGTGAAACTCAAAGGAAAACACGATCACCAACACTAAATCTAAAGGCACGAAGTCTATGATCAGCATAACACTTCTGCTTACTCTGAGTTGCTCTAACCCTATCCTGAATGACCCAAACTCTATCCAAATATTAACGAAGCTAGTCCATACCTAGAGGTCTCACATCTAAAACATCAAACCAACCTACTGAGGATTGACAACGTCTACCATACAATGCCTCAAAAGGAGCCATATCAATACCGGAATGGTAGCTATTACTATATGCAAACTCTACTAAAGCCAAATGTTGCTCCCACAGGCCACCAAAATCCATCACGCATGCGCAGAGCATATCTTCCAAAACCTGGATAGTCCACTCTTACCGGCCCTCAATCTGAGCATGAAATGTTGTTCTAAGATCCACTCAAGTACCCAACTCATCCTGAAAAGTCTTCCAAAAGTAAGATGTGAACACAGGACCTCGATTTTAAATAATGGACACAAGCACAACATGAAGACGTATAATCTCACAAATGAACATAGGGGCTAACCTCTCAGCATTGAATGAGACCCGAACTAAAATAAAATGAGCTGACTTGGTTAATCGATCCACAATGACCCAAGAACTGTCATAACCATGAGATGTATGATGCGAACTAGTCACAAAGTCCATGGTGAACCATTCCCACTTCCACTCGGGAATGGGTAACCTCTGAAGCAACCTACCGGGCCTCATATGTTTGGCATTCACCTGCTGACAACATAGGCAATGAGCCACAAAATCCACCATATCTTGCCTCATACAATCCCACCAGCAATGCTGCCTAAAATCACAATACATCTTAGTTACACCTGAATGGATATAATATCTGGAACAATGGGACTCCTCCAAGATCAACCTAATCCAATCACCACTCTAATCACACAAACTCAGCCCCCAATCCTCAAAACTCAATCTGTATCAAGTGAGGCTTCCTTAGCGTCCCCACTCTATATCTTATCTTGAATCAACCTCAATCCAACATCATTAAACTGATGTGCTCGAATCTTCTACATCAAAGAAGATCTAGCCTCCACAAATGCCAAAACACGCCCTGGTATTGAAATATCAAGCCTATCCATCTAGTTAGACAAAGACTGAGCCTCTAAGGCCAATAACCTCTCCTAGGTCATAATCCTTAATGACTCAAGCCAACGGTGCTGCCTTATATTAAGATCTCACTGGGTGAAGAAGTACTGAAAGCTGCGATGATCTGAGAAGATCTCACAATGGACTCCATAACTTCAAGGCAAACACAGCTGTGCACAACTCCAAATCATACATTGGATAATTTCTCTCATTAGGATTCAACTAACGAGACACATAAGAAATCACCTTACCCTCCTGCATCAACACATCACCTAACCCAACACTTGAAGTATCACAAAAGAATATAAATACCATGCCCTCCTTGGGCAAAGTCAAGATAGGAGTTGCAGTCAACAAATTCTTGAGCTTTTGGAAGCTCTCCTTACAAGCATCAGACCACAGGAAGAAAATCTTCTTCTGAGTCAACTTGGTCAATGAAGCTACAATAGAAGAGAAGCCCTCAACAAAACACCGATAATAACTTGCTAAGCGAACAAAACTTTGAATCTCGATGGGCAAAGTAGGTTTAGCCCAATCATGAACCGTAATAATCTTGGTTGGATCAACCATAACACCCTCCTTAGTCACCACACAACCCAAGAAAGAAATAAACTTCAACAAAAACTCAAACTTAGAAAACTTGGCATATAACTTCTCATCCGTCAATCTCTAAAGCACAATCCGCAAATGCTCCCCATGCTCAACCTTAATCTTGGAATACACCAAGAAATCATTTGTAAACACAATAACAAAGGAGTCAAGATACGGTCGAAAAACCTAGTTTATCAACTCCATGAATGCAGCAAGGGCATTGGTCAACCCAAAAAACATGACCAAGAACTTATATTGACTATATCGAGCGCAAAAACCTGTCTTCAAAAATTCTGAAGCTCTAATCCTCAACTGGTGACAGCTAAACCTCAAATCAATCTTCAAAAACACCGCAGCACCCCGAAGCTGATCAAATAAATCATTGATGCGAGAAAAAGGATACTTATTATTAACCGTCACCTTATTCAACTATCGATAATCAATACACATCTTTATAGACCCATCCTTTTTCTTCACAAATAAGACAGGCGTACCCCAAAGTGAAACACTAGGTCGGATAAATCCCTTATCCAATAACTCATGCAATTGATTCTTTAGTTCTTTCAACTCTGCCGGGGCCATCCTATAAAGAGGATAGAAATTGGCTTGGTGCCCAGCTCAACATCAATAATAAAATAAATATATCAATCCAAAGGCATACCAGCCAAGTCTGTAAGGAACACACCTATAAACTCATGAAAAATTCGGATAGAATCCAAAGAAGAAGGCAAAATAACACTGCTATTACGAATATGAGTCAAGAACGATAAACATCCCCTCTCAATCAATTTATGAGCCTGAACATAAGATATAATGCTCTTAGGACCAGAATGAAGTGCACCCTTTCAAGATATCCTTGGCACACCCGACAAAGCTAAAGTCACTGTCTTGGCAAAACAATCTAAGATAGCATAAGAAGGATCCAACCAATCCATGACCAAAATAACATAAAAAATCGACCATGTCTAACACAAGAAAGTTTACCAAATTCTGATCACCCCCAGCAAAAGTCAGAACACAAGATCGATGCACCCAATCCACCACTTAAGAATCACCTATCGAGGTAGATACATGAATAGGCTTAAGAAGAGGCTCACTAACAGAATCAGACCCGAAGCAAAATACATAAACACATAGGGGAAAGTTAATCCAGGATCAAATAATACTAATGCAGGTCTAAAAAAATGGGAACGGTACCTGTAATCACTACATCAAAAGCCTCAGCCTCAGGTCTGGTTGGTATAGCATAACACTGACCATGACCACCAACTGCCTGGGTGGCCCCACGACCATCACTATGGGCTCCACCATCTTTACCTCTCGCATCTTTCGTACCTCTCACAGCTGAAATAGAAATAGCCCGAATCACCCAACAGGGACAGTTCCTGGCTACATAGCAAATCTCATCACACATATAGAAACCTCTATGACCAGCCTCAACAGGAGAGGTACAATTGGGCTCAAATAACCATCCTAAACTGCTAAACTAGAAGATCCACCATCTGAACTCTATAAAATCAGTTGTACTGGCCTACCATGTTATTCACGAGAACCTTTAAAATATCTACCTCGATAGGTCTGACTCCTGAACTCATGAAAACAGCATGCCTTCTTGGCGCCCCCCTGAGATACACTAAGAATATTCTTTGTCATCTTAGCATGATCCACTATACTCTGAAAAAGAAACCCAAACACAACCATGTGAGATGTAGCCAACTAAAGAGAAACATCCAAACCCTTCACAAACTTTCAAACCTTCTCAGACTTGATGGAAATGCTATCTTAAGAATATCTGGGCAGGGCATGAAAGTGTGCCTTATACTCAAAAACTATCATGGAACCCTGCTCCAAATGATCAAACTCATCTCACATACGATCTCTCAAACTGAAAGGCATAAATTTCTCTAGAAAAGCCTCGAAGGACTAATTCTAAGTCATCTCAGAAAAATCACGGGGTCTACAGATGACGAGTGACCTCCACTAATATCTCTCCACATCTCTCAATTTATAAGATGTAGTATAAGCCACACTATTCTCATAGAAAGAGTGAAACACAACTAAGAATACAAGGTATGAAAGAACTTCACACGATAAAGAATAATATAAGTGAAAGTTTTCTAAAGACATCCTATAGCCTCTCAAAGATATATACGTACGTCTACGTACCGATCCGCGATACTCTATTAGATATCTCATTCTTACACTGTTGATACCAATGAAACCTGGTTGCTCTGATACCAATTTGTCACGACCCAAAAATGAAGGTCATGATGGCACTTGTTGCGAAATACCTTAACAACTAAGCCTATCACCCAAACTAATATGAAAAGATAAAAAGATAGAAATATCCTAAGGTAAGTCTTTTAGAGCAAAGCCGAACCATATAAGTAATCATAACAATGCAGAAAAAACTTATCCAAAATACCAATCCTGCCAAAAACCAAGTCTCAATAGTGTTAGAACTCCTAATACAATCCAAGAGTAAATTACATTAGAAAAATAACCACAAAGAAATAATATTTGTCTCCAAATACTAATAAGGACATAACTACTATAGAAAGATAAAGGTGAAATTCAGACGCATGAATGTCCAACCACTATCTTTAAAGCTCTAATAATCACCCATGTCAAGCAAGCCGAGGCGCACTCGAGCTAGGACTGTCAAGTTTGATGGATACAAAGAAAAAAAGAGAAGCAATCCAAGAGAAAAAATTGAGTTTGGAGGCCAGCTTGAAGGATGCAAAGAAATAAAGAGAAGCAATCCAAGAGCAGAAATTGAGTTTGGCCAAGAAGTGTTTAGAAAAATCTAATTCTCTCGATTATTGAATAAATAGATGACTAGCAAGTTGCAACAGATGCCATATCTATTGGAAAATCTGGTACTATAGCATATATGGATAATGCAGTACTCAATACAGAACAATTTTCTAGTAGAAGCAAGTCTTAAGAAGATATAATAGTAATCTCTCAATATCAGCTTTCGTTGTGTCAAGCAGTTCTGTTGATATCTTGTCCTCTATGGGAGAAGATTGATCAGCAGAAAAATAAAGTGATTGAGATCATTTAATTTGTTGACTAACTCGAGCAAAGACGTCTTCTGGATTATCAAACTACACAGGGCAGTCTGGTGGTTCAATAACATCGGATGTCTTGCTTCTGGTATTAGCTAATGATGGGGAGATTCTGCCTTTGTCAATATCCTGAAAAGAAAAATCTCTCAAAATTAGATGGAGTAACTTAGTAACTCGACATAACGACACAAGATGAACTAAATCTAGCATTCAGTTTTTTCTTCCTATTCCTCCCTTTTTTATCTTCTTACCTTTTTTAGATCCAAAATTTTTCTTTTTTGGATACTTGATAATGCCTTGGAAATTGTTTTCTTTCTCCTCTTAGCTTTAATCTCTAATGGAGTGAATGAAATTGAAATCCTCTTTGATCGAATGAAATTACTGTTAGGTATCAATTCCTTTACATCAGCAGTTAATTCATTAACAGTATTAATCACTCCATCATGTTTTGCCTTGCACTCTTTATATTTGCATGCACAAGATAAGAAAGGAGGGGCAAGATCTCCAAACCTTTTCCCGATTAGTGAACAGATTAAATGATCTCACTATCTCAGCCTTTCTGCTAATAATTCTTCTCCCATATAGAGGACAACATATCCGTTATGCAAAAGTCTACACCATCGCTAGAAATGCTTGTCACAGCAAAAGTATGTAGAAGGCATGCCTAGTAATCTCTCAATATCGCTTTTATGACTTTTTAGACATCTCTTGCAATTATATTGGAATGGACATATCGAGCAATTGTGGTTAGTTTGGTTTGTCAGTTCCAATACAATTGGAAAAAACATCAAGAAAGTCATAAAAGTGATATTGAGAGGCTAATAATCTAAAGATTTCACTGTGGCAAGCATTTCTGGCGATAGTGTAGACTTTTGCATGGCAGTTATATTGTCCTCTATAAGGGAGAAGAGAGATCAACAAAAAGGCTGAGATATTGAGATCGTTTAATCTGTTCACTAACTCGGGCAAAGGTTTTAATAGGGTAACAAATATGTAGTTACGTAACATTTGATAGGCTTGGTAGAGTCAGTTTAGATCAAACATTATGTAACTCCTTGCTAATTAATTTATCAAAACCCTTAAATATTGGTTGAGCAAGCTGCATTGAGCAAGCTCGATAAAAGTGAGCTATTCAACTGTTGGGACCACATCTCCACTGTGCATCAACACATTTTGACCTATAAAACATACACAACGACCCTTCATGTATCCTTTAAGGCTTCTGAAGAAAGTGTTTTGAAGGGCTTCTATAATGGCATAACTTTGAAGGTAGTGTTCCTGATCGAGCTCACAAGAGATTAGGAACTCTATAACAAATTCAAAGATGGCAATGAAAAACTTAAAGACCAAATCGGCAAGCTTGAAAATTATTAGGATTCACATACTATAGCAAGCCTCTGATTTTCTCTAAGGAATGTTGAAAGCATGCTAAGGCTAGAAAACACAATCAATTATAACCATATTGCTAAGGAAGTAGTGATACTCAATCTGCCTTTCAATTATGTTTGTGGTTCCGATCAGGTCAACAACAGTGGACCTGATCAGAACCATAAACAAGAAGGCATGAGATGTAATTTAAAATTCAGAAATTGTCGGCTTCACTTAGATTCCTTACTTTAACTTCAGTTGCTGTTGGCGGAAGTTTTCTAGACTTACTGTATAACATTTCAACCCTTGATTCCCTTAAGGAAGCTTTATTGCTCTTCTGCTATTTTTTATCTAGGTGATAATTCCGACCATGCTACCTAGTCATAGCTCCATATAAAAGTGACCATCTGTATTATTTTTCTCTTAGAGAGACAACAAATGAATTTACATTAGCGGATACACTTACATATTTTCACTTGATACAGATTTCTCATGATTTAAGATAATTTCATCGGCCAAATTCGCTAGAAGTTACTTTCTACCCTATGTATCCTCTTCAATTAGCTCTCAGATGATATAGTCTTTCATCAACCACTTATTTTCCCTCAAAGGCATTCTTCTACTGTACCTTCTGGCATATAATCATCACCACGAGAAACCCAATTATATAAATTTGGGCAAGGGCAATAACTATATTGGTTTTCCATGCTTGTTAGATGTAAAGCTAGGCTTTAAAGGCCTTTTTAGAGTCCAATGCACCCTAAAAGTTAGTCCAATCACTATTGAATCTCTTTACAATGACACCAAAACTAGATCCCTTCACAATGCTTGAAAAATAAACATGAGCAACAACCGACATTAAATTTTAATAGGGCATCAGAACCATATTCATGGTTCCTTATCCTTATCAGTTTGGACCTACTAAACTTAACTTTTAAATTGTAGATATCTTCTTTCAATGATTATGACTAATCGGTAAAAACAACATTTACAAAATCAGTGTAATTTATGTGTGTTTCCATGATAACATTATCAGTAATACATACCTCCCACATAAGAAGTGGTTCCATCTGCATGCAATTTATTCCTACAAACCCATATTTACTGTAGCCTCTTGTGATGGTCGAACAAAAGTTGATCAACTTTCAGTTCCTTATATCCACAAAGAAGAGAAAAAAATAATATCACAGAAAGAACATTATCCATCTGTTACAACAAATTTATAGTCTGTTGCATCAGATGAGGAGTCTGTTACATCATATGAGGAGTCTGTTGCATCAGATGTGGAGTCTGATGCAACAGATGTAGAGTCTGATGCAACAGATATGGAGTCTATTGGAATACATAAAACCAACCTTGCTGGTGGTTTGATTTTTTCCAACAGTTGCTCCATCTGTTGCAACATCAACAACAACATAAACTACAAAGAAACAACAAATAAAATACATCAACAACAAAGAAAACAACAACATTTGTTCCAACAACATCATCAACAATAAAGAAGCAACATCCTATGTTCCAACACCATTAACAACACCACACCACAAGTTCCAACAATGCCAACAACACCAACAACATCAATAACAGCATCAACAACAAAGAAACAAACAAAATACATACAAAAAATGATACTACCAACAAGGCTTTTAAACTTCTCCCAACAGATGACTTTTTTCACATATTGTAATAAAAACTCTCTGTTCGTTTATTCAACAATTAAAAGTTCCTTCAAATTTTTTAAATATATATGATATGGGTAAATGGAAATTAAATAAAAAAATAGTTGTAAATAACTTGCAAAGAAGAAGACGAGAATAAAAGAGCAATAGTGAACCATACCTTAATGTCAAAAGGGGATCAAAATAATAATTTCAGTGGAGAAATCTAAGATATGGATCTATTTAGATACGAAAGGATCTTTATGAGAAAGAGGAGAGAAAAAAGGTTGTGATAACCCTAAATAGGAGAGAAAGAAAAAAATGAGAGATGGGTAAAATAAATTTAGGTATGAAGGAGAGATGAGATGATTTTAATTTCTAGATGTACTACCCTTAATATTAAATGACTAAACAAAGTATATTTATTGTAGATCTATAATCTGGAAAACCAACTTCTTGTGGATTTTAGTTCTATTCTTAGGGATGAGAATGATTTCTGGATGTTGAAATCTAGAATTAACTGGCTTATGGAAGGGGATAGGAATATTAGATTTTTTCTTACCTCTACTCTCAATAGGAGGAGAAGGAACACCATCAATTCCCTGAATGAGAAGGGTATTTGGGTCCATGATCAAGAGGACATTAATCATGCTATCTTCTCCTTTTACACTTCTCTCATTTGTACTGATTAGTCCACTGGTACTTTAGCTTTCCAATCCAATCCCTCTATCCATGGATTCATTAATTCTTCCAATCACTCCCTCATGGATTCCCTCGCCTCTATTACTGAGGTTAGATATGCTGTATTTTCTTTCAAACCATTTAAGACTCTTGGTCTTGATGGATTTCATCCCTTCATGTATCAAAAATACTGGGCCCCTCCTCCTTAACTTTTGTTCCACCTATTCTATGGATACTAGGTCAAACTCTGCCTACTTGTGCTTGATTCCTAAGTGTAAAAATGCTACAACCCTTAGGAACTTTAGGCCCATTGGTCTCTACAATACCCCATACAAGATTGTCACTAATATCATTGCCAATAGGATTAAACCCCATCTTCAAAACATCATTTGTCAGAATCAAGATAGTTTTCTCTTCTAAAGAAGAACTTCGGATAATGCTATCATTGTCCAAGATTACCTTAGACATTTCAAGTGGTTGAAGGGTAGGACCCACAATATACTCCTTAAGATTAATCTTGAGAAAGCCTTTAATAGGCTTGAATAATCCTTTATTAGAAAGGTTCTCTTCTTCTTTATCTTTACTCCAGGCCTCTCTAAACTCATCATGGCATGTATTTCCACCTCCTCTATCTCCATAGTAGTTAATGGTGGGAAAATTAATGTTTTTCTGTCTTCCAGAGGTATCAGACAAGGTGACCCTGTATCCCCCTGTTTGTTCATACTTTGTATGGAATTTCTATCTAGAAAAATTAACTATAAGGTTAATACCCTTCAGTGGTCCCCTATCTAGATTAGAAGGCGGGGTCCTCATATTTCTCACCATTTTTTTACTGATGACCTCACCTCTTTTGCCAAAGATGATAGGGCTAAACTGCACTACCATCATTAGAACCCTTGACAACTTTAGTAAATATTCTGGGTAAAAGTCAACCTCCTCAAATCCAAGGTTATCTTCTCTGGAAATTGCAACACCTCATCCAAGTATGATCTTTTTTCTTTACTGGGAATTAAGGCTAGTACTTCTTTTGGTAAATACCTTGGATTCCCCATGTTCCATACCCCAGCCAAGCTGGCTCATTTCAAGTTCATCCTGGATAATATGATTACTAAGTTACCTAGGTGGAAGACCAAGTTCCTTAACATATAAGGTAGAACTGCTCTAGCCAAAGCCCGCCTAAGCAGTGTCCCTAATCATGTAATGCAGTACATTCTCCTCCCAAGTAGGATTTGTAAGCTCATTAATAGGACTCAAAGTAACTTTATTTGGGAGACTACTACTGCTAAGAAAAGAATGTATATGTCTAATTGGGATACTATAACCTAGCCAAAGCATTAGGAAGGGCTTGGGATACAATCTGCTTCCCTTAAAAATGACACTCTTCTTTTAGTTAGGCTTGGAGGTTCCACTCTAACCACTCCTCCTTATGGGAAAATGTTTTAGCTAAGAATTACTCTGTTCACCCTCATAATAATTTCCATACTTACTCTCCTATTTGGAGGAACGTTTAAAAAGGGGGGCACTTTTTCCAAAATGCAATCCAGTGGTCCATTCTCAATGGCAAGAAGGTTAATACTTGACATGATTATTGGGTACCTTCTTTCCATCCCCTATCCAATATTATTCAAGGTCCCTTCCCCAATCTTTGTCCTACCTTAGACCTGGCTCCATATTGGCAACATGGTACTTAAAATTTTATCTCCCTCTCTTTCTGTATCCCGGGGGGTTAGAGCTAGAAGTGAGAGCACTTTTATGCCTGACCAAACTGTCCAATCAGATTTCCCTCGTTGGATTCTCACAGGTAATGGCATTTTCACCTGTAAGTCTGCTTATCAGCACATCTCCACTAAAAGGGTTGTTTTAACCAGGAGCAATCTCCATTTAGGTTCGATCTAGAAGGCCATAGTCCCTAACAAGCTTAAATTCTTTCTTTGGCTTGTCCACCATAAAAGCCTTCCTACAAAAGCCACTCTTGCTCATAGAGGTATCAATATTTCCTCTTTCTGTCATAGTTGTGATCATTCCCTTAAAGACATTAAGCATGCTTTCTTTGAATGTTGCCATGCTTCCTACTTTTGGATGAATCTGATCATGACTTACACAGGTCACATCACCATCTCCCTTAATCTTTTCAAACTTTTAAACTGGGAATCAACCTGAAATCTCCTGCATACAACCAAGTATGATAATGCTATCACTTGGTTTACACTTCTTTCATTCTGTTTGTGGACCATTTGGAAAACCAGAAACACAAATCTCTTTGAGAACCAAATCCACTATCCTTCCTTCAAACAAGTTTATGCTGAAGTAGCAGAATACTCTCATCTCCATCATACCCCTGCTTCCCAAACTCATACCTCTATTATTTGTTAGGGTTTTTGCCCTGATTTTCTTACCAAATTTAAGTTTTACTTTTCTTGAAAAAAAAATAAAAGTAATACCATAATTACTTTTATTTTTCCTGAAAGAAAAATATAAAACTTTTCCATATTTGACAAACCTCTTTCTTGGAGGAAAGGTTTTGGATCTCTATAAATAGAAGATCCCTCTTCTCATACCATAACACAATAACATCCACAATGTAGTCATTTAAGAGTCTTTATTTAGGGGGACATTTTCCCCCAATAGATTTTAATCTCTTTTATTTAGTTTTTAATATGTAGGTCGATTGTCCAAACCATATCATTAATATTATGCTTTTTAGTTTATTGTTGTATCATCTGAATTATCACCATATTAGTTTCCAAACTTGAAGCTTCTGCATGATGCCCTCTCAATTTCGAATCCAATAAGTGGTATCAAAGCCTATGGTTCAATGATCCAGTGGTTCAAATTGAGGACATGTTGAGATCAAAGTTGCAATAAATTTGATGATAATGAAGATCTTTGTCTAGCTACATATGGAGAAAAGTTTCAAAAATATTTTAACAATCCTGCTGCTAATCTATTTTTAAAACCAAATCAATTTTCAACCCATGTTTATGGGCTCCAACTTTCAATCCCTGCTTACTTTGAACGCTTGGTCTCCTTTCAACTCATGCATTTACTTTTAACGTATGAGCTCCTCTCTTAACATGTGCTCACTTTTAATGCACCTGCTTACTTTGAATGCTTGGGCTCCTTTCAACTCATGCATTTACTTTTAACGTATGAGCTCCACTCTTAACTTATGTTCACTTAATGCACAAGACTCCATTTTCAATCCTGTTTACTTATAACACACGGCTCCAATAATATCAACCCATGCTTTTATTTTTAATGCATAGGGCTCAATTTTAACCCATATCAACTTTTAATCACAGTAAGCAACAGTGATTTATGAAGATCGTGTAAAGAAGGAAGATGAAGTCAAGAAAATCAAGCCAAAAGGGGGAGATTTGTTAGGGTTTTTGCCCCTTATTTTCTTACCAAGTTTAAGTTTTACTTTTCTTGAAAAAAATAAAAGTAGTACCATAATTACTTTTACTTTTCCTGAAAGGAAAATATAAATTTTTTTATATTTGGCAAACCACTTTCTTGGAGGAAAGATTTTGGATCTCTATAAATAGAAGATCCCTCTTCTCATACCATAACATAATAGCATCCACAATGTTGTCATTTAAGAGTCTTTGTTTAGGGGGAGATTTTCTCCCAATAGATTTTAATCTTTTTTATTTAGTTTTTAATATGTAGGCCGATTGGTCAAACCATAACATTAATATTATGCTTTTTAGTTTAGTTTTGTGTCATATGAATTATCACCATATTAGTTTGCAAACTTTAAGCTTCCGCATGACGCCCTCTCGATTTCGAACCCAACATTATGGTCTCCTGGACCCCCCCCTCTCCCCTTTCTAGGAACTCCGACAAGCTTAATAATGATGGGTTTTGCTTAGGCAATCCTAGAAAGAGAGGTATTGGTGGTGTAATCAGAAACTCAAATGGGGACTGGGTTGGATTTTTCACAACATTTCCTTCATGCTACTAATAACTTGATAGAACTTACAGCCCTTGTGAGAGGCCTCAAGTTGGTACTGGATCATCAACTGTATCCCACTGAGATTATCATTAACTCAAAGGAAATTATACTTATGGTTAAAAATGGGAATCTTCTATATAACCATTTACTACATGAATACAGGTTGATGTTAAGCCGACTGGGTAGTCCACTTGTTTACCATAGCTACTAAGAGCAAAACATGGTTGCAGATACTTTGGCGAAATATGGAGCAGGATGAAAGTTTTTGACAACTGTAGGACTTTTGTAACCCCCCCCCCCTGTAGCTTAGACTGTTTGGGCGAATATGGATGGATCTAGCCATCAGGAAAGTTCCTGTACATTCTCCTGGGTATAGCCCAGTTTTTTTGCCTTAGAGAAGGATTGAGCTCTTTCTATATAATTATAAACTTTTATTAATGCAATCCTTGTTCACCAAAAGAAAAAAACATTTTTCTCCAAACAAACAAAGCAAACATTCACTATAATGAAAAGACTTGTAAATTCAAAAAAAAAAAAAAACATAAAATTAATCAAAATAGTTAAAAAATATCACACAATTTCCTTTTAAAATATTAAAGTGTCTTGTGTGCACATTTCTCGTTATAACTTGAACAAATTGAAATAGTTTTTTCTCTAAAAAAATTGTTGGCATCTTTAGTCAAAATTTATTTAGGTAAATTTAATTATGTTTTGTTTTTTTTTGGTGGAAAAGGAAATCTTTTTTTCAAACCTTTTTTTGGACCAAACCTTGTTCTAGTTGGACCAAATCTTATTCTAATGGAACTCTATTTAATTTTTAATATATTTATTATAGTCAATATTTAATATCATTTTTTTTAAAAAGATAAAAAGACGATATTGTCTATTATAGGGACTTTTAATGAAGGCAAAAAATTTAAATAACATTTTTAAGATTCTTGATACTTTTAATATAGTATAAATATAGATATCGATATAAGTTTTTTAATTTATTAATACTGAAAATATTAACAAACTTATGACAGTGTTGGAAAAAAATAATAGTCAATACAAATATGTGAAAATTGTGGGTATACAAGGAGAATTTTAGTAATTTAGCTATTTGAATTTTCAATCTTATTAATGAAATTTGGATATTTTTCACCTTTGTTATCCCCTCATCGATTTTCTTCTCTACCCTAATTGTCATTTTTTTTTTTTTCAAAAAAGAAGCTAGTGGTACATAACGTTAATTATGGCAAATATTTAGTCAATATGCTGCCAAACAATCTAAGCCCTCTACTTTAACCTACATCTGCGACTTTTCCAAAGTTTGAAAAAAAAAAAGAGTTAGATTGATCGATTATTGAGATGGGATGGATAAAAACACTCCATAGGTCTGAATATCTTATGTAATTAATTATCTCTTCCTCTATATGGTACTAATTCCACAATTTTCTTACAAAAATGTATTCCAAAACTAACTACTATCTTAACCCAAATGCAAAATAAATGAAATTTCACATTTATCTCAAAATTGTTATTCCTTACCCTAACAACCAAATATATCTGAAACCTAATTTGCTCGTTTCCTTTTTGGTATTGTACTTGGGAAAGGAGTTAAAGGCACCTCCCGATCTATTGTACAAAAATATTTCAATTTTATCCCCAGTTATACTATGAGATCATTTATATCATTACCTTATAAAATTGTCTCGTATTTACCCTTGACCTTAACGGAACAATCGAAGCTCCAAGGTGAATATTAATAAAAGCATAGCGCACGCAACTTTAAAACAGATGAAGAACAGAAAAAAAGATACGAATAGATAAATAAATTCCCCAGAAAAAACTACTACTCAAAACGAGCACACTAAGGCTCTGAGCCGGTGTTGAAAGTAAAAGGTATCTTGACCTTTTTCCCAAACTATTTTTACGGGAATAAATTATAATTCACTCAATTCGTATTGGAGCTTTACTAATTAAGATGAAGATAAAATATAAGACAATATGTTGATGAAAAGGGTACGAATGAACAATGTAAAAGCATTATGGATGGTAAAATTATGATATTCTATAGTAAAATAAAACGGTTAATTTAGACTGTTTCTCTTGTATTTGTTATACCGTTTCTTACTTTACTGTAAATTACAAATCATCCACCAACAGCAGTGGTGGCGCAGCGGAAAGGTGCTGCCCCAACCTACCCAGAGGTCGAGGGTTCGACCCTGGGTATGGACAAACACTCTGTTGGGAGCTCTCCCCCCACATGGGGCCCGACGCAGGGCGAATCCGGATATAGTCGGACTCCTAAAAAGCGGGTACCGAACACCGGGTGATTTAAACCAAAAAAAACAAAAATTACAAATCATCCGCATTAATAATTTTTTCTAGCGAGAGATGGAATCAATTTGTAGGCGTCCTAAATTCCATCAAAGGCAAACAAATAATAAGATTTTTTTTAATCTTCCTGTTACTTTTTCAGAGTTAAAAAATGGACATGTTTTTATATCTTCAAATTGAATATAAAACAATCAGATTTACTTCCTGAAGTTTTAAATCTTCTTACCAAGTAATAAATTAGAGTAGAAAGTCACACGAATTTTAACCTCCAAAGTAAAATGGAAGTAGACAATCACAAGATTCTAGTCTTTCCAAACCATAAAGTAAGATGAGTACATAAATTATTAACGCTAAATAAAATTTAATATTGAGCCAACAATTAATTACTTGTATTTTTTTAAGAAATTTAATTCTCACAATGTTTACTTAAGGTTTGGATTGATTCTTCTCAAAATAGAAAAAAAATACTATTCTGTAATAACGGCAATTTAAATTATAGAACTTTGGCAAATTTAACAAACGAAGCAAATCACAAGACTCTAAGATATTGTCCTTTTGAAAACAAATGCAGAGAACAATTTAAAGGGTTGAGAGAATTCAGATTTTGGTGAATAAAATTTGAGGCAAAACAGGTGAATGTATAGTCAATGAAAGAATGAGATGGAGTTGTAACTAAAAGATACTTTTTTGCTGCACTCCAAAAAATACCTTTCTGATTTTTGGCTCACATCTTAAAATCCAACAAGATTTTAGTAAAATTGTTTCGTTGGTAGGAATTGGGAGTCTTTTTTTCTCCTTTTTTTTGCGATATAATACTAGTCAAAGGGGATATTATTATTATTATTATTATTATTATTATTATTATTATTATTATTATTATTATTATTAAAGAAGTTTTTTCTTCTTTGCTAAAGTTTTGAAAAAATCATGTTCGGAACAATTCTCATCTAGGTTTATAAAATTCTTCAAAAATTCATTTTCTTGCCAAAGATCCTGGACTAAAATCAATTGGTTGTGATTCATTTTAAATCAGTTGAAAATTCCATTTCGGACTCAGTTGAATCCATATCAGGGATTGCAGTAACAATATTATCACTATCAACCTTGATGCTATTCATTCTAGTGCTTTCTCTAATCTGAGATGTAGGTCACAATATCGACAAAGGAGAAATTATTCCTATAAATAGAAGTATTGAATTTGCTTTTAAATTTTTTAATGAAATAACAGACAAAACTCAGTTGCAGAGATTTCTGGGAAGTCAGAATTATATATCTCCTTTTGTGGAAGATCTGAAAAAAGATACGATTATCTTGTATGATAGGCTAAAGAAAATCCTAAAGCATGGTCTGAGAGTCATACTACTGCGGTAAGAAATATTAAGGCTAAAGTTGAGAATCTACCATGCCTTACAGTTGCAAATTCCAATTGGACAAAAATAATTGGTACTGATGCATCTGACATTGGATATGGTGGAATTCTCAAGAAATATTCCCCAGAAGAAAAACTTGTTCATATTGTTCAATTCTTTTCTGAAAAATGGGGTGCCAACCAGAAAAATTATGCAATTATAGCTAAAGAAATTCTTGCTATAGTTAAATGTGTTCTTAAATTTCAAGGCGATCTTTATAATCAAAAGTTCTTAATTAGGATTGATTGCCAAGCTGCAAAATTTATCTTTAACAAGGATTTTAAACATGATGTTCCTAAGCAAATGTTTGCAAGATGACAGGCTTTGTTAGCCCCATTTGATTTTAAAATTCAATATTTAAAAGGATCGGATAATAGTCTACCCAATTTTTTAACTCGTAAATTTTTAAGCTAATGTTTTTCTTATGAATTTCAAGATGGCCTCACGAGGATCTTCTTCTTCGTTCAGAGGAAGAGATGGAAGAAATTTACCAAGAGGCAGAGGTAATGTCCTCGTCCAAATTGGAAATCAGAGGCTGATATCCTCAAGCATTGCAAGCTCAAGTTCTTCTAGTATGAATACAGATGAACAAACATATCAAGAATTTTTAGAATTCATGAAATTCAAGTCTAAGAAACAAGGGGATAATGAGGTCCCTTCATATCCGAGTATTATTAAAGATGACAATGAGAATACTGAGTTGTATGAACGCAACAAGACAGAGGAAGTCATAAT
Source organism: Capsicum pubescens (assembly GCA_030864215.1). NCBI lineage: Eukaryota > Viridiplantae > Streptophyta > Magnoliopsida > Solanales > Solanaceae > Capsicum > Capsicum pubescens. The sequence continues at coordinate 255,575,692 of CM061547.1, read as the reverse complement.
TTTTCTTGAAAATCATGATCTTCGATGGAAAAATAATCCTTGACAGCTAATGCAAAGGTATTTGAATTATACATTTTATGTTGCGGTATCTTACAAATATCACAAATATTATCAATCCATATTATCTGCAATGGGTTCTACAAAAATTCAACATTTATATGCTAATGAAGCAGTAAAAAAAGATTATAGTTATTGTAAAATTATAATCAAACATATTTTGACTCATGAAGAATGGGGCTTGAGTACTCTAAAAGAAAGAGAATATATACATTTCGAACAACAGAAAGTTGCTATAAAATATAATTACTGAGATTATATGAAAAGCTTTGATAAAATTTTCTTATGTGAGAATCCTAAGAGATCTCATTCATGGTTTGTGAAAATATGTGCAAATGTGCACAAACAAAGCATACCAAATTGGTTTGCTAAATGGTGGATCTTGCATGGTACCTCACCAAAGATATTGCCTAAGTCATTTAAAAGTTTGTACAAGGATTGGATAGAAGTATCACCAATACTTCTAAAAATACAAAAAGATAATATATATTTTGAAGGAATATCTATGATGTATTTCTTTATTGAATTTTCAATTCCATAGATCTTGAAGTTGTCAATAGAGGTAAAATCCAATACTGATAATTCACCATGTTTAATGCGAATTTATTATACAAAATTTTGGAGTAAATTAAATCAGCAAATCGGTGACGGTAATGTCCATAGTCACCAACTAATTGAATCAATAAAGATGACTGTTGCAAAATATAGGCAGCAAAAAGAAATGAAGTCTCCTCATGAACAGGAAGAACTTAGCCCTTTCAAGAACATCACTAGAAAGCTTCAAATGAAGAAGGGCACAATGTCCAAAGTTAAGATTTTGGCATCCTATATGGAAGAAGTCAAAAAAGATTTATTGAAAAATCTTGATCAGGAGTACAATTCAGATATGTCCATCTCTTATGCAGGGGATTGCTTGGCTGGTGAATTACAAACCTTTGAATAAAGTCCTCAAATGGATTAGATATCCAATGCCCAATAAGAAGGATTTATTAGATCATTTGTATAATGCTCTAATGTTTTCAAAATTTGATTTGAAATCAGGTTACTGGCAAATCCAGATATTAGAAACTGACAAATATAAAACTGCTTTCAATGTTTCAATGGGATAATTTGAATGAAGTGTCTTGCCTTTTGGAATGAAGAATGCTCCTTCAGAGTTTCAAAATATCATGAATTATATCTTTATGCCACACAGTACTTTTATCATTGTCGATATTGATGACATTCTAGTGTTCTCAAAGAACGTAGAAACATATTTTAAACATCAAGATCTTTTCAGAATCAACAGGAAATATGTATGAAGATGTTGATCTTGTTAATATCGATGATGTTGTAACACGCAAATCATCAATTCTGTTTAATAGAGGTAATGAATCAGAAAATCTGATTCGAACAGTACCATCAGCGGATTGTTCTACCTCTGAAATCTCTTCATTGAGATCAGTTTGAGGAGGAGCTGTATCCTCAAGGATCCATTCTTTTGAAAAATCAATTTCATCCCATTTTATAGGTCGTTTAGTAACAACTTTTGATCTACAAAAATTCATTTTCATTAAAATAGTTTCATTTTTAAAATTCATCACTCTACACATTGGATTTAAAGTATGAAGAGATTTATAATATATCCTATAACAAATACATATAACCTCAGTACCAGGCATGTAATCATATCCATGCAATTTAATACTCAAAATTAATGCATCCAAAGAATTCTCATCAGTGAGAGATATTTGCAAATTAGGATAAGCATTAAAATTTACTGGACCATAAGCCAAACTCTGTGCATAATAAAATAATTGCATTTGTTCCCTGGTTTATGGCCAAATATGTGGATAATTACATTTCCATGCTAGCTAGGGAGTTTAAATTACCTACTGGAGAAACTACTACTTCAGTATTCCCTCCCCAACAGTCCTTTCAAATCAAAAGGGACAACAAAGTAGTTCATTTTACATCTTTTCCTAAGTTGATTGATAATGATACTGCCCTAATAACTGCTCAAAATGCCAATACAATGTTAAAATAGCATAACTATGCTAATTATTATATGAGCATCTTGGGAGAGCAAATAATTTCTCTACATGAGAAAATTGATAAGGTAGAAATGCATATTATTCCCACTCAAAAAGGTCATTATACCATGACTGAAGTTAATAGACTTTTAAGGAAAAGACAGAAGGTTGAAACTATTCTAGCAACAACCCAGGACGTAAAGAATGAGATAGATAATATCAAGAAGGAAACATCTTTCCTTAAGAGTTATAATTTGGCATTAGACTGCTTACCAAAAAAATATTATAGTTATTCTAAAATTATAATCAAACAGATTTTGACTCATGAAGAATGGGACTTGAGTACCCTAAAAGAAAGAGAATATATATATCCCGAACAACAACAAGTTGCTATAAAATATAATTACTGAAATTATATGAAAAGCTTTGATAAGGTTTTCTTATGTGAGAATCCTGAGAGATCTCATTCATGGTTTGTGAAAATATGTGCAAATGTACACAAATAAAGCATACCAAATTAGTTTGCTAAATGATGGATCTTGCATGGTCCCTTGTTCTTTAAACAGAACATCCTGAGGAGTTGGTCTATGATAATAAAACATCTTTTGGGTAGGCTTTCTAGAAAATTTATCTGAGATCTTATTTATCTCAATAGGAGTAGCATGCCCACCATTGTCTCCTGCAAAATTTTCATCGTGGATAGAATTTATCTTTAATCCACGAAATTTTTCTTCTAGCAACTTTTCGATATTATCCAAGTCACTAGATAACTTGAGTCTTGATGGTAGGAGTAGCCAGAACCTCAGGGTCCTTAAGTTTAAGGTCTAGTTTCTTAGTATTACTAAGCTCTATCCTTTTTAAATCAGATAGGACGTTATAAATTTTCTTATGTACAAAAATTATTTGCTCTCCCAAGATACTCATATAATAATTAGCATAGTTATGCTATTTTAGCATTGTATTGACATTTTGAGCAGTTATTAGGGCAACATCATTATCAACCAGCTTAACAAAAGCTGTAAAATAAACTACCTTGTTGTCTCTTTCGATTTGAAAGGACTGCTGGGGAGGGAATACTGAAGTAGGTCACAATATCGACAAAGAAAAAATTATTCCCATAAATAGAAGTATTGAATTTGCTTCTAATTTTTCTGATGAAATAACAGAAAAAACCAAATAACTTGAAATCTTTGATTTCAGGGGGAGGCTGGATGGTAGGAGTAGCCAGGACCTACCGACTAAGGCCAGACCTTGTCAAATGAATTCTGACTATTTAGAATTATGTAAAAAGGAATTTTTTTGCTTTATTTTGTTGAATATAACATTGATAGTATAATTTAATGAATTAGACTAAGATCTCACAATTGTTAATTTCTTTGTTTTCGTGGGCTCAATTTACCTACCTTATGTTGCTTCATAAAAAAATGGAAAAATTACAAAAAATAGCATACTTAGGACTATAATTACAATAAATAACAATACTTTTGTAAAATTACAGTTTATAGTAAGAATAACATTATTTTACTCATTAATTAGGCAAGTGCATGTTTTACTCTCATCAGTTTACATTTTTCTATTTTCACTCCATAATTTCACCTCCCCCAAATATAGTCATATCTTTTATCTCTTTTTTTTCATCTTATTTTTTTATCATTTTATTTTTTATTTTCATTATTTTAATTCGTTTTCATTTTTTTTAGTTTTTTACTTTTTGTTTTCTTTTTTTATTTTTTTATTTTTCATATTTGAAGATAATTATCTCCATGATCTTCAAGATTTCAAAATAAAATGTTTTTCACTCTCTTATGTCTCTACCTTTTTCCTTGTTAGTTTTTTTTCATATTATTTTTTTATCATTTTATTTTTTTATTTTGATTTCTTTTTTTTTTATTTCTTTCTTTCCACTTTATTTTCTCTCTTCTATTTCACTTTTTTTTCCTTTTTCGTTTTATTTTTTTTCCTTTCTCATATCTTTTTTTTTCTTTTTCTATTTTCATTTTCTTCTTCTTCTTTTTTTCTATTTTATTTTGTTTCTTTTTTCTTTTATTTTTACACTTCTATTTCTCTTTCTTCCTTTTTTTTTCTTTTTTACTTCTCTTTTTTTCATTTTTTTTTTTTTTTTTTCGTTTTTCACTCTTCTATCTCTAACTTTTATTTTTGAAAAGACAAATATGTATATCACATATACATGTTCAAAAAATATACAAAATACATAGTCATACAGATCTGGATATGTATTTACAGTACAAAACATACATATGTATTTACGAAATACATATTATATTCATATTAAACAGTAACAAACATAACTATACTATATATCTTCATATGTATTTGCGAAATACAAAGGTGTCTCATATAAAATAAGAATATACCTATGGATCAGGTACGTATTATGTAAATACATATGCAGAGCTACATGTATTTTATACGCTGTTGGATTTATCTTTGAACTGTACATACTATATCATTTTAGAGGGTAATTTGTACTTATTTATTTTCTTTTACTATTTTAAGATATGTATATGTATTTTTTTATTACCTATAAGTATATGTATATAATTTTCATTTTTGTTATAGAGATTTTGGGTCATATATGTTTATATATACATGTGAGTCAGATATGTATTTCTATAAATACATATGCAGATACATATATATGTTTTTTTACCGTAAATACATATGCAGATCTGTATGTCTATGTATTTTGTATATTTTTTTAATATGTATATATGATATAGATATTTATCTTTTAAAAATAAAAGACAGAGATAGGAGAGTAAAAAAAAAAAGAAAAAAGAAAAAACAAAAAACAGAAAAAATAAAAATTCAAAAAAAAAAGAAGTGAAAAAGGAAAAAAAAAGAAGAAAGAGAAATAGAAATTAGAAATAGAAGTGTAAGAACAAAAGCGAAAAAAAAAGCGAAAAAAAATATAAGAAAAGGAAAAAAATGAAAAAATAAAAAAAAGGAAAAAGGAAAAAAAAAGAAGTAGAAGAGAGAAAATAAAGTGGAAAGAAAAAATGATAAAGAAAAAAATTAAAATAATAAAAAAATAAAAAATAAAAAAACTAACAAGAAAAAATAATTAGAGATATAAGAGAATGATATTTTGAAATTTTGAAGATCATGGAAATAATAATCTTCATATTTGAGTTTGATTTGAAAAACAAATCTACTAATTTAAATAAGAGTAATTTATGGAAATTTAATTAGATGGAATAATTATTCCTTATTTAAGTCAACTAATTTGAGTAAAACAAGGAAAGTAAATCTTGTTGTATATGTATTTGTATAGCAACAGTTTACTAAAATACAAAATACAATTTGTTATTTTTCGTAATTATGAAACTGTTAACGTAAAAGTTACAATTAAGACTCTATTGTTGCTATTTCTGAAATTTTCCCTAACCTCAATAGTGGGTGACTTTAGTTTTTTGTCTCTCATAAGAAAAGTCTTTATAAATTAGTCTTCCTTCCTTTTTATAGATAGGACACCTACATTTTTGCCCCCCAACGCCTTCAATATTTTTAAATTTTCCATGCTCATTTGTCTCTCAACTTCTATTTTATTTCTTTTTTTTAACTCTTTTATTTTATTTTTTATTTTATTTTTTATTTTAATTCATTTGTCTCAACCTTTATTTTGTTTTACTTGTTTTTTCTCTTTTTTCTTTTTTTCCTCAAACATTATTTATTTCTCCATTTCTCCATTTCTCTATTTTTTTAATTCATTTATATCAACCTTTATTTTTATTTTTATTTTTGTTTTATATCAATTCTCTTCTTTTTTTCTTTGTTTTCATTTTTTTCAAACTTTCTTTTTAATTTTTCTTCTTCTTGTGTTTATTTTTCTCAATCATTTTTTAAAAAATATATATTTTCTATTGTTTTTTCTTCTCTTTTTTTTTCTTTTCTTCTCAAACTTTTTTTCTTTTCTCTATTTTATTTCTTCTCTTTGAAAAATATTGAGCTAAGTTTTGCCTCTAAGACAAGAGTTATAGAACATTTCATGAATCAAAACACAATGTGGTAGTGTCAACACTTGCCCATTGGGCGTCACTTTTTCTTTGGGTGGTTCTTAGGCTAAATCTTATCTTATAAGCAAGACTAATAAAGCATCACATATATCTACACATAATATAGTAGTATCAAATCTTGTCCATGGGCGTAATTTGTAGGCTAAGACTTGACTCAAAGGCAAAAATTATAGAACATTTCATAAATCAAGACACGATGTAGTAGTTTGAACTCTTGCCCATAGGGTGTAACTTATTGTTTAAAAGTCTTTAGACCAAGTCGCAGAACATCTCATAAATCAAGACACGATGTGGAAGTGTCAACTCTTGTCCATAAGGCATAAATTTCTATTGAAAGTCCTTGAACTAAGTCGTTCCTCTAAGGCAAGAGTTATATAACATCTCATAAATCAAGACATAATGTGGTAGTGTCAACTCTTACCCATAGGGCATAACTTATTGTTTGAAAGTCCTTAATTTATAAAACATCTTATAAATAAAGACACAATGTAGTAGTGTCAAATCTTGCCCATGAGGCTTAACTTGTTGTTTAAAAGTCCTGGGAATAAGTCTTGCCTCTAAGGCAAGAGTTAGAGAGAATCTCATAAATCAAACAATGTGGTAGTGTCAACCCTTACCCATGAGGCGCAACTTGTTTGAAAGTCCTTGGGTTAAGTCTTTCCTCTAAGGAAAGAGTTATAGAACATCTCATAAATCAAGACAATGTGGTAATGTAAACTCTTGTTCATGGTGCCCAACTTGTTTCTTGAAATCCCTTGGTATAATTCTTACCTCTAAGGGAAAAATTATAAAGTATCTCATAATCAATACACAGTTTGGTAGTGCCAACTCTTACTCATGGGGCATAACTTATTGTTTGATGGTCATTCAACATTTTATAATGTGGTAGTATTGACTCTTGCTAAATGAATGTAATTTGTTGTTTGAAAATTCTTGGGATAAGACGTGCCTCTAAGGCAAGATTTGTCAAACATCTCATAAATCAAGACATAACATGATAGTGTCATCTCTTGCCCGTGGGGCATAATATGTTGTTTGATGATCCTTGAGTATTTCATAAGTAAAAACACAATGTGGTAGTATTGACTCTTGCTAAATGTATGTAACTTGTTATTTGAAAATTCTTGGGATAAGTCGTGCCTCTAAGGAAAGAGTTGTAGAACATTTCATAAATAAAAACATAACGTGATAGGGTCAACTCTTGCCCGTGGGGCATAAGTTGTTGTTTTAAAGTCCTTGAGCTAAGTCTTGTCTCTAAGGTAAGAGTTATAGAACATCTCATAACACAAAACACAGTGTGGTAGTGTCAACTCTTGCCCATAAAACGTAACTTGTTGTCTGAAAGTCCTAAGTCTTGCCTCTAAGGCGAGATTTATAGAACATATCATAAATCAAGATACAATGTGGTAGTGTCAACTCTTACCCATGAGGTGTAACTTGATGTTTGGAAGTAATCGAAGACAAAAAAAGAAAAGAAGAAAAACGAAAATATATTGAAAAATAAAAAATAAAAACGAACAAAGAAAAAATATTGAAAAAGAAGAAATAAAAATTAAAGAAAAATAAAATCGAAAAAGAAAGAAAATATAGAAGTTGCGAGGAGAAACGGAAAAAAATAAAGGTTGAAAAAAATTAATAAAAATAAAAATAAAGGCCGAGAAAAATTTAAAAAGAAAATAAAAAAAAAACTTTTTGAAAAAAGTAGACATCGAGAGGAGTAAAGGAAAAAAGTACGGGTTAAAAAAACTAAAAGAAAAAAAAAGAGAAATAAAAAATAAAAAAATCAAAGTAAAATAAAAAGGAAAAAAAGAAGTTGGGAGGAGAAAAGAGAAAAAAGTAAGGTTGAGAAAAATTAAAAAGAAAAGGAGAAAATAAAAAATAAAAATTAAAGTAAAATAAAAAAGAGAAAAAAAATAAAAGTTTAAAGATAAATAAGTATGAAGTTGGTTAGAAATATATGAGATACAGAGGGACAAATAGGTAGTTGTTATATATATATATAAGAGTAGTATTATGTAGTTTACATGTCAGGGGAAATATTGTTCAAAAATATTTCACTTAATAGTTGAAGGCTAGCTATTTTTACTAAGTTTTTTTATTTGAGGTCAAAAATTGAAAGCCACCTTATTTTGGAGCTATTTCTATAGTTTCTCCGTTGGACTAACTCGGTCTTGCCTGTAATTTGATGCGACTGGACTTCTAATGTTGCAACCCATTTGAGAATAGGGTTTTTTTAGTCCGACTTGAATAAGCCTGTTGGCCCATTGGGCATGAGCAATGGGGGACAGACTGACCCGTCGGCAAAAAAGTAGTTAAAAATTTAGAAGGAAAAATTTCACAAAACCACAACTTAAGATTAAAAATTCCTTCACTTAATAAAAATTATAAATATCTCTGATTTCTCTTTCTCTCTCTAAAAAAGTCTGATACATCACAACTCCCTCCCCGCTTCTCAGTTGCTCCTATTTTATAGCCCAAATATTTGCTAATTAGCAGATATCTGATTCTTCCTCAATTCACTCGACCTCCATCTCACTTCATCGTCAATTTCTCAATCTTTATAGACTAAAAAAGTGAGATATAGATAGCCAGCTCCTAAACAAGATGCAGTAGGTTCTGTGACGATCCAAAAATAAAGAGCGTGATAGCACTTGTCGCGACGTACCTTAACAAGTAAGCCTATCACCCAAACCGATACAAAAAGAGAAAAAGATAGAAATATCACAAGGTAAGGCTTCTAGAACGAAGCCGAACCATATAAGTAATCATAACAAAGCGGAAAGATCTTATAAAAAATACCAATCATGCCCAAAACCAGGTGTCAATAGTGTAAGAACTACTAATATAATCCAGAAGTCAAATACATTAGAAAAATAACCACAAAGGAATAATAACTGTCTCCAAATACTAATAAAAACATAACTACAATATAAAGATAGAGGTGAACTTCGGACACATGAATTTCCAACCGCTACCTTGGAAGCTCCAACAATCGCTCGAGTTAAGCAAGCTGAGGCGCACTCGAGCTAGGACCTATACCGAAAGGGTGCAATAGCATGAGTACGATCCACTTATACACAATAGGTATCATAGACCGACAAAATAAAGTAGTAAATAAAGAATACAAAATATACACTAAGGGCACGTCACCTGCAATCAGAAAATGTCCCACAACGGTAGCCCACATCATTTGCACTAACAGTTCTAATATATCTCACATATATTGCAATATCACACCAATATAGAACAAAAGTACGTATTATATCATATATAAGAAGAACAAAAGGGAACATGCATATACAAGATCATCAAATACAAGTAAAAGAAGATACGATAAATACATAGATGACAAGTCAATATGGCAATACAACACAACATAACACAATAAAGTAAGTGCAATGTATATGATGATAATGATGATGATGATGCACGAGGTCATGGAGCCCTGCTCTAAATGATCAAATCCATCCTACATATGATCTCTCAAACTGAAAGGCACAAATCTCTCCAGAAAGGCATCAACAAACTGATCCTATGATAACTCAGGAGCATCAATAGGCCTACAAATAACAAATAATATCCACTAATCTCTCACAACATCTATCAACTGATCTGTAGTATATGCCACACCATTCGCGCAGAAAGGGTGAAACACAACTCAGAACACAAGGTATGAAAGAATTTACACGATAAGGAATAAAATGAGGGAGGTTTTCTAAAGACATCCTATAGCCTCACAAAGATAGATACAGACATTTACGTACCGATCCTCGAGACTCTATTAGACATTCCATTCTTACACAGTTGGGACTAATGAAACCTGACTGCTCTGATACTAATTTGTCACTACCCAAAAATAGAGTTCATGATGGTACTTGTCGTAGCGTACCTTGACAAGTATGCTTATCACCCAAACCAATATAAAAAGAGAAAAAAGATAGAAATATCCCAAGGTAAGGCTTCTAGAACGAAGTGAACCATATAAGTAATCATAACAATGCGAAAAGAACTTATCCAAAATACTAGTCATGCCCAAAAGAAGGTGTCAATAGTGTAAGAACTACTAATACAATCCAGAAGTCAGATACATTAGAAAAATAACCACAAAGGATTAATATTTGTCTCCGAATACTAATAAAGATATAACTACTATAGAAAGATAGAGGTGAACTTCAGACGCATGATTGTCCAACCGCTACCTTGGAAGCTCCAACAATCGCCCGAGTCAAGCAAGCTAAGGTGCACTTAAGCTAGGACCTGTACCAAAAAGGCGCAGTACGCATGAGTACGGTCCACTTGTACTTAGTAGATATCATAAGCCGACCAAGCAAAGATTAAATAAAGCATACAAAATATACACTAAGGGCACGTCACCTGTAATTAGAAAATGTCCCACAACAATAGCCCACACCGATTGCACTAACAATTCTAATAAATCTCATATATATCAATATCACACATATATTGCAATATCACACCAACATAGAACAAAAGTACTTACTATATCACATATAAGAAGAACAAAGGGGAACATGCATATATAATATCATCAAATACAAGTAAAAAAGATACAATAAATACATAGATGATAAGTCAATATGGCAATACAACACAACGTAACACAATAAAGTAAGTGCAATGCATATGATAATGATGATGATGATGTACGAGGTCGTCGCACAATCTTTAAGATCATCATACAATCCCTATACACACCTACGAAGGCAAGCCTCCCAACGCAAGACCCATGGGGGGGGGGGGTCATCAGCCCGTATACAATCTACATATCTCATATCTCCTTTTCATCACATCCTTCGAAAATGGTTTTATAAGGTGTTATAATATCTCCTCCCCAGCACATCCCTCGAAAAGGTTTTTAAAAAGGTGTTGCCAATGTTTCTCAAATGTTGCCACGTTCATACCAATGTTTCATGAATGAGTATGAAAAGGGGATGTAATGCTCACAATCAATCACAATGAGTACTTTCACAACCGGTTACATGATATATTTTTACAACCAACCACATGATATATTTTCACAACCAACCACATTGATTTATTTCCACAACCACGTGAGCCAATATTCAGTCATTATTTCAGTTTCATCCACGAATTTCCACATGTCTCATATGCCAATAAAGTATGAATATAATCACAATACACTAGTGGTACCATATTAAGCATCTTAACAACACAATAAAATTATTCACATGTATTCAAGGCTATTAATATCACATAGGACCCCACACAGTTACACATATCACATAATAACTCAATTTTGACAATTACATCACATATAGGCCCCCACACGGGCACAACACATAAATAGCCATTTTTCATTATTAGTTCTCACCCTTAACATGCATTTTGTATCATTATTTACTACCCGGCCCAGTCTGAAAGAGTTAAGCCATAACCTAACTCAAAAGCCAAAATCGGTGTGCTACACTTCGAACCCACGACCTTATTTTTCACGAAAAATCTCAAAATCCACTAAAAATATCAAATATGGAATCTACGCATCAAAAAAAAATCAACGACACCCATATTGACTATTGTTTTTGGGTCAAAATGGACCCTCGGAATGGGTTTTCGAAAAAGAAGGACAAAATCAGAACTTTACTTCGAAAACATGTTCCCCATATTCTTAGAAATCTATAGCTAAAAACTCAAGTAAAAAACGAGGTTCAAATTGAAGAAAAAATATCTTTAAGCTTTATCGGGTTAAAATCAAGAATCAAAGTTGTTTTCATGGTTAAATTGATAAAAAAAAACTAGTAATTATAAGATAAAAACATTATTCAAGTGAAAAGGAGTGAAATTAAAGTTTAAAATCAAGCCCTACCATTTTTGAAGTTTTGAGAAATTTATCAAGAAATTACTAAGAAAATGGTGAATTCTTACCTTAAATCCGTAATAAAACCAAGAAACGGGTGTTAATCTAGCTTTCAAAGCTCTCACAAACTTTAATTTTAAGCTCCTACACTATTTTAGGGTTTAACTCTCAAGAGCCAAGATGAAAAATGAGCAAAATAGGCCGAAAAAGTTGCTTAAATAGTGCAGATTTACTGCACTGTTATAGCTGAAAAAGCTGGGTTTTATTCTTAAGTCCAATCTGGACTTCGACGGGGTGCCCGGAATTCGTTTGGAGTCCGATATATGCAAACGAACTATGCAACCACACTAAATTCGACGTTCTGGACGTGTTGGCGAAGTCGTATTTTTAAAAAAATATCATTTTCAAAAAGTTAATCCCCAAAATCAGAAATTATAATTTTCCAAACCGAGGATTAAAATGAGATTTAAAATCCATAAAATCATACCAAACAAGCTAACACCCTAAAATCAACATTTTGGATCTGCTAGCGAATTCAAATTTTCCATCCGGGGTCGTTTTGATCAAATATGGGTCCCACACTCATATTTCTAATTTTCTAACTTTCCGACCAATAGATCGAAATGAGCTCGGGTGCGTCGGGACCCGAACCAAAGGTCTACCTAGCCTAAGATCTATATTTCGGAGCTGCTGGCTTAGTCCGTTCATCCATTCGTTGCACGGATCAAAAGATATCCCTATAAGTCTAAAATAAGGCTTTCGAAGCCATCAAAAACCACACTATCGTATAAATGATACTAGAATGCATCGGAAAACATGCCAATAACTCTCACACCCCAGAAATACCATAATGCAACTACGAAGAGGGGTAAAATAGTCAAATCATACAAAATCACAAATTTTATCAAATTTTTAGGTCGTTGCATCATCCACCACTAAAAATCTAGTTCATCCTCAAACTAAGGCAAAAGAAATACCTAAATCAACAAAGAGCTGGGGATAAAAACTATGCATTTCAGACTCAACCTCCCAAGTAACCTCATCTGCAGGTCGATGTCACCACTGGACCTTAACCACAGGGATCACTCTAGAGCATAACTGTCTAACATCCCTAGCCAAAATGGAAACTTGCTCCTCAACAAAGGACAACAGCTCATCTAATTGAACCGACTCCCAACGAATAACATGAAACTCATCACAAATATAACACCGAAGCATAGAAATATGAAAAACTGGATGAACAACTGATAGATCAAGGGGCAAAGCCAACTCATAAACCACATCACCAACAGTCAAAAGAATCTCAAATGGACCAATATACGCGAGGCTAAGCTTGCCTTTCTTCCCAAACCTCATCACACCCTTCATGGATGAAACTTAAAGAAAAACATGATCTCCAATGCCAAATACCAAGGCACGAAGTCTACAATTAGTATAGCATTTCTGCTTACTATGAGCAGCTTTAAGTCTATCCTGGATGACCCAGACTCTATCCAAAGACTCACGGAGCAAATCCACACCTTGAGGTCTCATCTCTAAAACATCAAACCAATCCACTGGGGAGAGACAATACCTACCATACAATGCCTCAAAAGGAGCTATATCAATACTGAAATGGTAGCTATTATTACATGCAAACTCTGCTAAAGCCAAATGTTGCTCCTACTGGCCACCAAAATCCATCACATACGCGTAGAGCATACTTTAAAACTTGTATAGTCCGCTTTGGCTAGCCATCAGTCTGGGGTGAAATGTTATGCTACGATCAACCCGAGTACCCAACTCATCCTGAAAAGTCTTTCAAAAGTGAGAAGTGAACACAGAACCTCAATTTGAAATAATGGACACCGGCACACCGTTTAGATGTACAATCTTAAGAATGTAGATACGGGCCAACCTCGTAGCACTAAATGAAACCTGAGTCAAAATAAAATGAGCTGAATTGGTCAATCGATCCATGATGACCCAAACATTGTCAGAGCTATGAGATGTATGAGTCAAACCAGTCAAAAAATCCATGGTGATCCGTTCCCACTTCAACTCAGGAATGGGTAACCTCTGAAGCAACCTACCAGGCCTCATATGCTCAGCCTTCACCTGCTGACAACATAGGCGACGAGCCACTAAATCCGCTACATCTCGCCTCATACCACCCCACCAGTAATCTTTCCTCAAATTATGATACATCTTAGTCACACCTAGATGGATAAAATATCTAGAACAATGGGCCTCCTCCAAGATCAATCTAATTTAGTTACCCAATCTCGGCACAAAAACTCGGCCTCCAATCTGCAAAACTCCATCTAAATTAAGTGATGCTTCCTTAGCCTCCCCACTCAATACCTTATCTCAAATCGACCTCAATCCAACATCATCAAACTGATGAGCTCGAATCTAGTCCATCAAAGAAGATCTAGCATCCACAAATGCTAAAATATGCCCCGATGTGAAAATATCAAGCCTAACCATCTGGTTATCCAAAGACTGAACCTCTAGGCCAAAGGCCTCTCCTGGGTCAAAGTAAGTGCCAAGCTACCCATGCTAGTCAACTTTCGGCTCAAGGCATCCGCAACCACATTAACCCTGCTCGGATGATAGAGAATAGTCAAGTCATAATCCTTAAGCAACTCTAGCCAATGGCACTACCTTATATTAAGATCTCGTTGGGTGAAGAAGTACTAAAGGCTACGATGATCTGAGAAGATCTCAAAACGGAGTACATATAAGTAGTGCCTCCACAACTTCAAGGCAAACACAACTGCGTACAACTCCAAATCATGGGTAGGATAATTCCTCTCACGAGGGTTCAACTGATGGGATGCATACGCAATTACCTTGCCCTCCTGCATCAACACAATACCTAACCCAACACTTGAAGTATCACAAAAAATAGTAAAGACCATGCCCTCCTTGGGCAAAGCCAATATAGGAGCTGAAGTTAACAAATCCTTGAGCTTTTGAAAGCTCACCTCACAAGTATTGGACCACTGAAAAGAAATCTTCTTCTGGGTCAACTTGGTCAATTGAGCTGCAACGGATGAAAAACCCTCAATAAAATACCGATAATACCCGATCAAGCCAATAAAAGTTTGAATCTCGGTGGGCGAAGTAGGTCTAGCCCAATCACGAACCACTGAAACCTTGCCTGGATCAACCATAATACCTTTCTTAGTCACCACATGACCCAAGAAAGAAACAGACTCCAACCAAAACTCGCACTTAGAGAACTTAGCATATAACTTCTCGTCTCTCAATCTCTAAAGCACAATACGCAAATGCTCTTCATGCTCAACCTCACTGTTGGAATGCACCAATATATCTTCTAAAAATACGATAACAAAGGAATCAAGATACGGTCAAAACACCCGGTTCATCAATTACATGAACGCGATAGGGGCATTAGTCAACCCAAAGGACATGACCAAGAACTCATAACGACCATATAGAGTCAGAAAAGCTATTTTCAAAATATCTAAAGCTCTAATCCTCAACAGGTGAAAATTATATCTCAAATTAATCTTCAAAAACACTGCAACACCTTGAAGTTTATCAATAAGTCATCGATGTGAGAAAGAGGATACTTATTCTTAACTTTCACCTTATTCAACTTTCGATAATCAATGCACATCTGCATAGATCCATCTCTTTTTTCTTCAAAAACAAGACAACCGCACCCCAAGGTGAAGCACTAGGTCAGATAAATCCCTTATCAAACAACTCTTGCAACTGATCCTTCAGTTTCTTCAACTCTGTTGGGGCCATCCTATAAGGAGGAATGGAAATGGGTTTGGTGCCCGACTTAACATAAATAATAAAATTAATATCTCGATCCAAAGGAATACCAGGCAAGTCTGTAGGGAACACATCCATAAACTCACAGACATAATCCAAGAAAGAAGGTGAAACAACACTGGTGCTATGAATATAAGTCAAGAACAATAAACATCCCCTTTCAATCAATTTATGAGCCTAAACATAAGATATAATCCTCTTAGGACCCGAATGAAGTGTGCCCTTCCAAGCTATCCTTGGCACACCCGGCAAAGCTAAAGTCACGGTCTTAGAAAAATAATCTAAGACAACATAATAAGGAGCAACCAATTCATTCCTAAAATAACATCAAAATCAAACATATCTAATCAAAAAAAATTACCAAAGTCTCACACCCGGAAAAAGTCATAACACAAGATCGATACACCCGATCCACCACTAAGGAATCACCTATCGGGGTAGATACACGAATAGACATGCAAGAGGCTCACTAATGGAATTAAAATATACAGACACATAGGAGAAACTCAATCCGGGATTAAAAAATACAGATGCAGGTCTGAAACAAACAGGGGAGATACATGTAATCACAACATCCGAAGCCTCTGCCTCAAGTCTGTATGTATAGCATAACACTGACCACGACCACCAACTGTTTGAGTGGTCCCACGACTACCTATTGCCTGGGTAGTCCCACGACTACCCCCTCGAGCTCCACTACCTCTGCCCCTCGCACGTCTGGTAGCACCCCTATCCCTCATAGATGGAATAGGACTAGCCTGAACCACTCAGTGGGAATATTCCTTGGCTATATGGCCAATCTTATCACACATATAGTAACCTCTACGAGCGGTCTTAACAGAAGAAGGTACAACTGAGCTCGAATGGTCACCATGAATTGCTGAACTAGAAGATCCACCACTTGAACTCTATAAGGATGCCTGTACTAGCCTACCATGGTATCCATAAGAACCTCAAAAATCTCTACCTTGAGAGGTATGACCCCTGAATTTACCAAAATATCGCACCTTCTTAGCGTCTCCCAAAGATGCACTAAGAATACGCTTTGTCATCTTAGAATGATCCACAGTACTCTAAAAAGAAGCCTCAAACATAACCATCTAAGACGTAGCCAACTGAAGGGAGACATCCAAACCCTTCAAAAACTTTTGAATATTCTCAGACTCGGTGGAAATGCTATCGTAAAAATATCTGGATAGGGTATGGAAACGTGTCTCGTACTCAACAACTGTCATGGAGCCCTGCTCTAAATGATCAAATCCATCCTACATATGATCTTTCAAACTGAAAGGCACAAATCTCTCCAGAAAGGCATCAACAAAATGATACTATGATAACTAAGGAGCATCAATAGGCCTACAAATAACAAATAATATCCACTAATCTCTCACATCATCTCTCAACTGATATGTAGTATATGCCACACCATTCGCGCAGAAAGGGTGAAACACAACTCAGAACACAAGGTACGAAAGAATTTACATGATAAGGAATAAAATGAGGGAGGTTTTCTAAAGACATCCTATAGCCTCTCAAAGATAGATACAAACATTTACGTACAGATCCTCGAGACTCTATTAGACATTCCGTTCTTACACAGTTGGGACTAATGAAACCTGACTGCTCGGATACTAATTTGTCACGACCCAAAAATAAAGTTCATTATGGCACTTGTCGTAGCGTACCTTGACAAGTAAGCTTGTTACCCAAATCGATATAAAAAAGAGAAAAAAATAGATATATCCCAAGGTAAGGCTTCTAGAACGAAGTGAACCATATAAGTAATCATAACAATGCGAAAAGAACTTATCCAAAATACTAGTCACGCCCAAAAGAAGGTGTCAATAGTGTAAGAACTACTAATACAATCCAGAAGTCAGATACATTAGAAAAATAACCATAAAGGATTAATATTTGTCTCTGAATACTAATAAAGATATAACTACTATAGAAAGATAGAGGTGAAATTCAGACGCATGATTGTCCAACCGCTACCTTGAAAGCTCCAACAATCGCCCGAGTCAAGCAAGCTAAGGTGCACTCAAGCTAGGACCTGTACCAAAAAGGCGCAGTACGCATGAGTACGGTCCACTTGTACTTAGTAGATATCATAGGCCGACCAAGCAAAGAGTAAATAAAGCATACAAAATATACACTAAGGGAACGTCACCTGTAATTAGAAAATTTCCCACAACAATAGCCCACACCGGTTGCACTAACAATTCTAATAAATCTCATATATATCAATATCACACATATATTGCAATATCACACCAACATAGAACAAAAGTACTTACTATATCACATATAAGAAGAACAAAGGGGAACATGCATATATAATATCATCAAATACAAGTAAAAAAGATACGATAAATACATAGATGATAAGTCAATATGGCAATACAACACAACATAACACAATAAAGTAAGTGCAATGCATATGATAATGATGATGATGGTGCACGATGTCGTCGCACAATCTTTAAGATCATCACACAATCCTTGTATACACCTACGAAGGCAAGCCTCCCAACGCAAGACCCATGGGGGGGGGAGGGGGTTCGTCAGCCCGTATACAATCTACATATCTCATATCTCCTTTTCAGCACATCCTTCGAAAAGGGTTTTATAAGGTGTTATAATATCTCCTCCCCAGCACATCCCTCGAAAAGGTTTTTAAAAAGGTGTTGCCAATATTTCTCAAATGTTGCCATGGTGGTACCAATGTTTCATGAATGAGTATGAAAAGGGGATGTAATGCTCACAATCAATCACAATGAGTATTTTCACAACCGGTTACATGATATATTTTTACAACCAACCACATGATATATTTTCACAACCAACCACATTGATTTATTTCCACAACCACGTGAGTCAATATCCAGTCATTATTTCAGTTTCATCCACGAATTTCCACATGTCTCATATGCCAATAAAGTATGAATATAATCACAATACACTAGTGGTACCATATTAAGTATCTTAACAACACAATACAATTATTCACATGTATTCAAGGCAATTAATATCACATAGGACCCCACACGGTCACACATATCACATAATAACTCAATTTTGACAATTACATCACATATAGGCCCCCACACGGGTACAACACATAAATATCCATTTTTCATGATTAGTTCCTACCCTTAACATGAATTTTGTATAATCATTTACTACCCAGCCCATTTTGAAAGAGTTAAGCCATAACCTACCTCAAAAACCAAAATCGGTGTGCTACACTTTGAACCCACGACCTTATTTTTAACGAACAATCTCGAACTTCACTAAAAACATAAAATATGGAATCTACGCATCAAAAAAAAATCAACGACACCTATATTAACTACTTTTGGTTCGAGGTCGAAACGGACCCCATAAATGAATTTTCGAAAAAGGACAAAATCGGAGTTGTTTTGATGGTTAAAACTAGTAATTATAAGATAAAAATATTATTCAAGTGAAAAGGAGTGAAATTGCAGTTTAAAATCAAGCCCTAAG
Source organism: Capsicum pubescens (assembly GCA_030864215.1). Lineage (NCBI taxonomy): Eukaryota > Viridiplantae > Streptophyta > Magnoliopsida > Solanales > Solanaceae > Capsicum > Capsicum pubescens. Next base: position 255,556,451 of record CM061547.1, on the reverse strand, counting down.
ATTTTTGAGATTTTGAGAAATTTATCAAAAAATTACTAAGAAAATGGTAAATTTTTACCTTAAATCCGTAATAAAACCAAGAAATGGGTGTTAATCTAGCTTCCGAAGCTCTCACAAACTTTAATTTTAAGTTCTCACACTATTTTAGGGTTTAACTGTCAAGAGACAAGATGAAAAATGAGCAAAATAGGCCAAAAAAGTTGCTTAAATAATGCAGATATTTTGCACTGTTATACCTGAAAAGCTAGGAGGGGGTCTTAAGTCCAATTCGGACTTTGACGGGGTGCCCAAAATTCATTTGGAGTCCTATATATGCAAACGAACTATGCAACCACACTAAATTCGATGTTCGGACGTGTTGGCAAAGTTGGATTTTCGAAAAAATATCATTTTCAAAAAGTTAATCCCTGAAACCCAAAATTATAATTTTCCAAATTAGGGATCAAAATGAGATTTAAAAGCCATAAAATCATACCAAACATGCTAACACCCTAAAATAGATATTTCGGATCTTCTGAAGAAGTTGGATTTTCCATTCGAGGTCGTTTCAATCAAATGTGGGTCCCACATCCATATTTCTAATTTTCCAACTTTTTGACCAACAGGTTGAAATGAGCTCGAGTGTGCCAGGACCCGAACCAAAGGTCTACCTAGCCTAAAATCAATATTACAGAGTTTCTGGATCAGTTCGTTTGTCCATTCCTCACACGGATCAAAAGATATTTCCATAACTCTAAAATGAGGGTCTCGAAGCCATCAGAAATTACTATATCGCATAAATAATACCAGAATACATCAGAAAATATGCCAATAACTCTCACACTCCAAAAGTACCATAATGCAACTACGAAAAGGGATAAAATAGTCAAATCACATAAAATAATAAATTTCACATATTTCATTAAATTTTTAGGTTGTTACAGTTTCTCCAACCACCAACACCACGACATCACCACCATTAATGGTTTTTTTATGTTTCTCTCCGCCAACTTTTATTCATCCAATTTTTCACTATCAACAATATCCAAACAACCACCAACACCACAACATCACCACCATCAGTGATGAAAATCGATTCAGTTTCTGATGTCGGAAGGCGAATAAAGAAGATATATTATAATCGGATACATTAATATACTTGAGATTTATTCAAAGGAGATAAATTTTAATGATGGATATGTTTGAAAATATGACAAAAATTATATATATGACTTATGTATCGAAATGAGATCTGTGTTGCTGATACATAAAAATTATGTATCAGTTGCAGTGATTTTGTACGTTCTGATTGAGAAGAGGAAATTATTGTATCTCTTTTTACCTTGAGACTATTACATAAGGATAATTTGGTCTCTCTTATTATTTTTAGTCAGTTACATATGCATAATTTTGTATCCTTCGTTAATTTGAATTTGTTAAATATGCAGAATTATGTATCTCTTGTTAATTTTAGTTCTGTTACATATGCAAAATTATGTATCTCTTGTTATTTTTAGTTCTGTTACATATGTTATTTTTGTATCTCTTATCATTTAACTCTTTTACAGATGCAAACATTTGTATCTATTAATTTTTAGTTCTATTATACTGCAGTTTTCTTGTATCATTTGTCTTTAACATTAGAAATTTATTTAGCACGTAAATATTTTAGCCTATTAATAGACGATACATTATGCATGAATTGTGGTCTATTCATTGCTTTGTTTGTTGAGTTTTTAAGTGATGGACTACAAGTATCATATTCTGGTATTGATGTTGAATTTCTCTAAATGAAATATGCTTTGCTCTTGTGCAATTATGGACATGTCAAGGCTGAAAATGGCTATGTTAGTGCCAATAAAGACCCGTCAAGACCTAAACCCAGCTTCATTACTCCATATGAAAACAAAGTGATTTCAATTGAGTAGATTTAGTTATGTTGTTTTAGGTACAAATATCTAAACACTATTAAGTATTTGTATAAACAAATTGGTGACTAATTTTTGTTGTTGATCAAATTATGTTTTATATAAATTCTTCCTGTTCTATTAAGTGTTCTATGATATGTCCAGATAAACAATAAATATGCATGAAATACACAATGAATAAATAAGAGATACAAAGTTTTTCTAATATATTAAACACTAGATACATCTACTTAACATATATCTCATCAACTCTTATGAATTAGCTGAATCAAATTTGTTGTAACATATAAGAGATACTTAATGAATAAATAAGAGATACATAATTCTTTATAATACATCTGACTGCCATGTATCTCAGAAGTTACAATCCCTCAATCAACATATCCCTCTCATCTTTATCGATTGTGGTTATGCACATGGATACATCTCAAAACCTAACACACTTTTTCTAACATCGAATAGCTTCACCTCTATATCATTACGAATCAATAATAGAGCTGAATTTCTAACAACAATGTATCGTGCTTTAATTTTTTTCCTTTTCTCGTTAATTTCAAGTTCTGCTGCAATGACAGAAATAAATTTTTCATAGGTTACATGTTCGCCGATTACATATGTCATCACTCTTATATCTTTCGTACTTGACATCGGTAATCCAAACACCAAAATAATGTAATAACACTGATAAATTCAGTGCAAATTGTTAAAAAAAATAGCACCAAGAAGAAAGAGATAAGCAGAAGAAGAAAGAATCTGAAAGATGAATATGGAGAAAGAATCAGGAAGATGAATATGGAGAAGAATATTTTCAAAAATCAATAAAATAACTGATTTTGGATTTTTGGAGATTTTTTATTATTTGTTTAATGTTAAGTAGTGTGATTTATTCCTCATTAAATTCAATATCTGCTATTTCCTTTTCTAATGTTGTAAATCTATTGCTAATCTCTTATATTAACATGTATCTGAAAATAGAAAAATCAAAATTTCATGTAAGTTTTTCAAAAAGTGGGATAACATGTAAGTAAGGGCAAATATCGAGGGATTTATGTAAGTTTTATAATTAAAAATAATATAAAGTAGTAAAAATAACAACAGGAGCTCGAATTCAAAATTTACTTAAACCATCATAAATATGAAAACATTAATTATGCTTATAAAATAGGTAACTAATCGATATACAAAATCCTAAAGTTTTTAAGGAATCACTATTTACTACTATATTTAGATTTAGTCACTTTTCACTCTCAACAATGACAATTGTCTTCTTCTTTGTAGTGTAGACCTTACTCATTATGGCTTAGATCTTTAGTATTATCCTATTTATTACTTGTATCTACTATTTAAGTAAAATATTCTTATTCATTCTTACTAAAAAAATTGTAAGAAACCTAATCTCATTCTCCAATATTCAAAGTTTACTCCATTATTGTTGGAACCAAATTAGGTTAATATTTCTATTTAACTAGTTATATTATTACACATTAACTATTTAGTTTGCGTATTAATATATCTATTTGTTTCAAACAATATCATCTCAAAAGTTATTCAGTTTCTCTGATTATAAGATTTTTTTTAATGAATTTGAAACTTGATTAGCAAGTAGTAACATCATGTAAATATTTATGTTATTAATATTTTAAATTGAAAAGATTATAAAAATAATATTTTTTTTAAAAGTGGGCTGATGCATCGAGGCCTGCAGCCCACAGAGTGATGGCTAGCTTGTTTTTTTTTTTTTTAGAAAAAAGGACACTCTGTAGCATTTCTTAAAACAAATAGCCTAAGTTTGATATTTTTTCAAAAAGTGGTCAGTCGGGTATACTATTTCCACTTTATAGCCATTTCCTAATTTGGATCATTTTGACCCATGTTTCAGATACAGTCCATATACATTATTGATACAGTTTTCAACTTGAGTCATTCATGTTGACGCGAAGTATTCAAGGTAAGGTGTCTTGGTGTATGTTATTTGCATATGATGTAGTACTGATTGATGAGACGTAGGAGAGGGGGGGGGATGAGAAATTGGATGTTTGGAGGCAAATCCTTAAATCTAAGGGGTTCAGGTTGAGTAGATCCAAGATGGAGTATATGGAATGCAAGTTTAGTGACTTGAGGCAGGAGGACGAAGTGGTGGTGAGGTTGGATTCCCAGGATGTTAGTAAGAGGGATAGTTTTAAGTATCTTGAGTCTATGATCCAGGAAAATGGCAAGATTGATGAGGATGTATCTAAACGTATTAGGGTGGGTTGGATGAAGTGGAGGCTCACCTCGAAAGTGTTGTATGATAATAAGGTGCCTCTAAAACTTAAAGGCAAAGTCTATAGAGTAACAGTCCGTCCAGCCATGTTGTATGGAGCGGAGTGTTAGTCAGTCAAGAACTCCCACATTCAAAAATTGAAGGTGGCAAAAATGAGAATGTTGCTTGGATGTGTGGGCTTACTAGAGGGGGTAGATTTAGAAACGATATTATCCGAGAGAAGGTGGGAGTGGCTTCGGTGGAAGAGAAGATGTGGGAAGGAAGACTGAGATGGTTTGGGAATGTGATGAGGAGGAGCACAATTACCCCAGTTCATAGGTGTGAGAGGCTAACTTTGGACTGCTTTAGGAGGAGTAGAGGTAGGCCGAAGAAATACTGGAGGGAGGTGTTTAGACATGACATGGAACAACTATAGCTTACTGAGGACATGACCCTAGATAGGAAGGTGTAGAGGTCACAGATAAGGGTAGAAGGCTAGTGTGAGTGTGTGGGTTGTAGCTAGTAGTTAAGAGAGCTCTTGTGTAGCCGGATTAGTAATCTTAGGACTGTGTCCATAGGTAGGAGTCTCTATCTAGGACAGTTTGGGTGGGGTGGGTGTCTTTGGGATTGTGAATATATGTTACTACTAGGTGGGTGTCCTATTTCTTATTTCTTATTTCCTATTTTGTATTGCTCGTATTTCTCTTATTTCGTATTTCTCTGATTTCTATTGTATTATTTCTTATTCATTATTTATGTTATGCCATCCATCCTACTTCATGTTTCATTACGACCTTGATTACTATTCTTTATCTTGAGCCGGGGGTCTATCGGAAACAGTCTCTCTACTTCTTCGGAGGTAGTGGTATGGACTGTGTACATTTTACCCTCCCCAGACCCCACTTTGTGGGAATACACTGGGTTTGTTGTTGTTGTTGTTGTTGTTTTTTCTATTTTTTTAACTAAAAAAATATTATACTTTTTTTAGTATTTAGAAATAATAATTAAATATAATTATATAAAAATGATATAATTGTTATATAGAATATGTATCTATATAAGATATATGTATAGAAGTTGTATAGTTCTATCAAATATGTATATGTGTAAAATATATATAAAAAATATATAGAAAGTGTATAAAAATTATATAATTGTTGTATAAAATGTATAAAAAAAAGTACAATTATTATATAAATTGTGTATCGAAACTGTATAATTTTTTAATAGAATATTTATAAGTGTAAGATATGTATAGTAACTGTATAGAAGGTGTGTAGAAATGGTATAGGGCAAGCCAACAAATTGAAATGGCCAGAAAGTGGAATTTAAATTCCATGGTCATTTTTGTGAAAATAGTTTAATTTGAAGTGTTGTTTCTGTCTTTTCTCCATGAAGAAATTCCCCGTCGATTTTTGAGGTCTGCACAAATAAAAAGACGGATATTACGTATATAAATACATAATAAAATAAATAAATTTGGGTGATGACAAAATTTTTATAACAACGCAAAAGATTTTACGATTCGTATCTTGGCAAGGCAATTTAGGACGACTAACAAATTGAGCAACCACTTCGTAGCCATGACGTATTTAAAATTTAATTCAAGTCCACATCTTTTAGCAAAAAAAATTATATTTTTTATACATATATGCGCACATACCTTTTAAGTTTATTTTGATAATTATTTATTTGTTACTAATATTTTTATTACAAGTATTTGTACAGGTTCTCAAAAATACTTGTCCAAAAGGGCACTCAAAAGAAGAGTTCGAGTATTTATGTTTGTATTTTTTACATTCTTGCAATTGTACAAATATTATTATACTGAAAACTTTATTTTTGGGGTGTTGGGCGGGATATTCTTTATTTATGCAATTCTCACCACGCGTTAGATAATTTTAGGTCGTTAATATTTATATTAAAATTGATTTAGATAGTTAATCAAATAATTCACACTTTTTTACACTAAAAATATTACATAGTCTTTTCTTTAAAACAAGTTTTCTTTATTCGATTTAGTCTATGCTTTACATCCATACATTAATATACTTTTGTTTATATATTTTACGACAGCATATGTGTTATATTATTTAATGCATATATTTATATTTAGAAACAATGATTTTTTTCTTTATATTTTAATAAACCTAAGTTTGGTCGGAAATCACATTTGTGGATTCTGAAGGGTGTCTAACTCCTTCCCTTTGAATAATTTGAGCCCTTATCTAGAATTTAAATTAGTTTTGTAGATTAGAATAAAGTTATACTTGTTAATAAATAAATAGGTTTCCTATTTTTCCTTAAAAATTAGGTGACGACTCTGTACAAAATCAATTCTTTTAAAATCATAATGTCGTGCTCGTTTTGACGTTAGGTAAAAATAGGATATGATAAAAATTTTGTGTTAAAATATTAGAATTTTCTATAATTAAGCTTCAAATTATCAAAATTTATGTTGTTTGCCCATATATAAACATTTTATCCTTTGCAATCTTTAGCCGTTTGAGAAGTCAAGAGCTGAAAGTTAACTCATACTAATTACCAAAATTTTGACTTACTGTACTATCTGACTTCAATCCAATCCACAACAAGAAGTTATTCCACTGGGAAGATGACGGCGAGTTCTATTATGATGAAAATAATATGGTAATTGGAATTGGAAACATTATAAAATCGGTGTAGCCTAATTCATGCAAGCTTTGAAATTTAATCCAGGGAAGATGACGGCGAGTTCTTTTATGATGAAAATAATATGGTAATTGGAGTTGGTAACATTATAAAATCGGCATAGCCTAATTCATGCAAGCTTTGAAATTTGACGGATCAGGCTAGGCGAAAGTTCAATTATATATTGTTTGAACTTCCTCGTGGAGCAATTTACCTTTATTACCCTCGGACTCATCTGTAAATTTAGACTTCTTGGTTTTTTTTTTTTTTTTTTATAAGTTTAAAGTGGTAAAGGTAATTTTGTTATTTTAATCTTTGTATCATTAGATACACGCATTGTTACACATTCTATCCCGCATATCACCATAAAAATAATACATGTTATGTATAATTTATACCAATATTATTTATGCCAGCAAGGGAAAAACAAAATGTGGTCTAAATAATTCTAAATTTTGTACATTGTACAAATAGGAAATGAAAACCAAACAATAATGGATGATTCAATACAAAATTTAAGCTATATATAAGTTAGTTAATTGCAAATGAAATATAGGGGCTATAAGCAACGGAGCCATCATTTTCATAATATTTCTGGCACGTAATCTTTTTGCATCATTGTTGAAAAGGATAATCAAAACTCAATTATATTATTAGCCTTGATTCAAGGATTCTTCACAACTGTGCCATCGTTTCCTGCAAGAGCCATATACTTATCCTTCCTGGTAAAAGTAGTACACTCATATGAAAGAGCTTCAGCAATAACCTTCTGAATGTAATTAGCCACTTCATGACTTGATTTCCCAGACTTACAAGTGAACTCGTGTGATAATTTATTCAAGAATGTAATTTCATATGTAGGACGCGGGTTCATGAAAAAGAAAAACATGTCCATCCATTTCCACCCTCTAGCTGTTGTACCATGAAACATGCTCATCTTATTCACCATTGCCACTGGCACAATCTCATCAGTTAACTCAGCAAATAATGATGAGAACCTAAGAAGATATGGTTCACGACTTGTAGTACCCTCTGGGAAAATTGTGAGATCACCTTCTTTTAACAGTTGTTTTATAATGGATGTATCAGAAGCTCGTTCTCTTGTGAGTCTAACTGTTTTAATGGGTGCAATGATCTCAGAAAATCGTGAAAGAGAGTACGTAACAGCTGTGATAGAGCGACCCAATGCTGCAGAGAGAAAAACAGCATCGCAAAGAGTCCTGTGACAGCAAACAAAGAGTACGCCTGATTGGTCTCCAGATTTCATTATAGGGGGTGGTGGGATGCCCTTAATGGTAAGACGGATGCCGATGACCCAAAATGCATAGCACTGAAGATGCATAGGGAGGAGTGACATGGTACTAAGCCGCACACATGCAAGGAGAAAGCCGAATGGGATCCAAAAAATGATGATAAGAGCCATTAAGGGTGTTGGTCTTTGGACCAGGCGACCGTCATGGAAGATAATGGGCTTGTTAAGCTTATTTGTAGTTACAGCCTTTACTTTCGGCTTTGATAGAATCAAGTAGCACTCCTTACACAAAGTCATGAATGGAATATCACTATCAGAATCACCCAACCCAATCTCAGGTTGAATCTCTCCATAGGCCTTTCTCAGAGCATCGGCCTTTTTCTTCCCAACAAGAACTCCTGGTGACCTAACAAAACCAGTTTCCCTACCTTTATATATTTCAATCTCAGTTCCTAAAACCATATCTACCCCCAAGTAATCTTTCAAAAATGGTTCCACCATAATCCTAGGGTTTGCCGTCAAAACACATCGTGTCCCACACGATGAGAACACTCTACAAGACTCAGGATGAAGGTCCTCTGAATAGAATTTTGGCAGCACAGAACGTGCTGCTGATTCTATGTCAGAAACCTTCATCCCAGCAAACGTTGCAAATATAAGAACTTGAATTCCAGCTGACTCCGAGATGAAATAATAAAGAATCCCGGCCAGAGGTGAAGCTAAAAGAAGAAATAGTAACCTTAAGACCCCACAAAGATCAAAAGCAACCAGGGCAAAATAAGGGAAAGAGCTTCGACTTCGTAGCAAAGTTCCATCAAAGTCAGCTACTACTGTATCCTTTTCTCGTCCTTCTGATGTGCACTTCTCAATAGTGGCAAACATTGTTATGCCCATATTTGTCTCTACCAAGAATATAATTCCTTAATGAATTCTATATTTATACCGCCAATCTTGTAAAACTATATTGATTGAGATAGCTTGGTATTTAAAAAATGGGATAACTACCTGTTGAATTAAGTTTACCCTTATTAATGCTTCTTGGAAATTCTTAGAACCAACATAAGATAGGTTAGTTAAGCCTACGAAAAGAAATCAACAATAGTGAGCACCTCAACGGTAAACCAAAGAAATCATCAATAGTGAGCACCTCAACATTAAACCAAACAGATATATTTTTGATGCGATTTTTGGTGGTCCTCAAAATTGATTGCATCCCTCTCCAGAGAAAAAAAAACTAGAAGAATTTTCTTTTTAATTAAAAAACTAAAAGGAATGTCTAAAACGGCTGATTTTCAATTTTCTACTATATAGAAGAGTGAAAGTGGGACGACCAATGGAAACTTCATTATTAAGTTCAATATACATGGGCAACAATTAAATATCAACAAAATATCTACTATCCTCGAGATAATCCTGGAAATCTCCATTTACACTTTCATTCTTCTTGTGTTTTTCCCTTTCTTCTACTGCTACAGTGAATAATAATTTTGTTTTAGGGAAAGCTTAGTGTATGGGAGAGGTACGACTGATTTTGGAAAATGATTGTTTATGAGTCAAAATTATTTTAGAAGAAGAAGGTTGAGAGGAAATTTTTTGAATGAGCCGTAGATTTGTTTTAATTTGTTTTCCTAATTTAGTTGAAATCTTAGGGTAGTTTCATCTTCTTAATTATAGCTTCATCATTTACTTACGTCTCTGCTTCAACTTTAATTTATCTCTTTCACCGTTCTTCTCCACATCTCTAACACTCTTGTCATACAATTTTCCGCTATGAAAAAGTTTTGGTCAAAGGCATCGATAGACACTCAAACTTGTTGTCAAAATTCACTTAGACCCCTAAACTATGACTTGTACCTATCAGGCTCCTAAACCCCCCAAATTTTGTTCCAATTGGGCATTTTTTGCCTACATGGCACTGCGCGTGTTGTTTAGTCGCGGGTGGCGCGTGACTCGTGAAAACGCTGTCTATGTGGCAAAAGTTAATGTTATTTAACATATACTTTTGTCATCCCCTTCAATTTCCCTCTATTTTTAACCTAATTTCCTCTTCTTGTTTCTTCATTCTCTCCTCCGTAGCTGATTTCTCTCTCAACTTCTCTCATCTCACTATCAAATGTATCTCATAATTTCTCTTAAATCAATTTTTCTCTCATTTTCGATGAGAATGTCGAAAAATTTCGTTAACATTGAGGTTCCCGATTTGTGTTATTGTTCCGAATTTTGTCCATTAAGAACTTCAAGGACTCCATCAAATCCTAGTCATATTTTTTGGATGTAAAGTTCCAAAGGTTTGTATCATTTTCACAGATTTTAATTTTATTTTTTTGGTGATTTTTTTATCATTCTATGGTTTTTACATTTTAGGAAAATGGTGGATGTGGGTACTTTAGATGGATTGATCCAAAATCTTCAATTTCTGTGCATCAATATCCTGAGGTAGAATCGAGCTTAATAATAAAGTGCGAAAATAGTGAAAATCTGAGTGATCAATTGAAGCAAAAACCCAAAGACGTTGAACAAGAGAGGGAGACTTTGTGTGAGAAATTGAAAGATAGTGAAGAGAAGTTGATTGCATTGAGGCAACAACTCAAAAAAGTTAAACTTGAAAGGGAATGTGCTAAGCTCAAATTGAATAGACTTGTTCTATTTCAATTCCCATTGTTCTTACTGTAAATTGGCTCTTTAATATGGTGTAATGGTTAGTTTGTTGTAGTTGTTTGATTAGTTTAGTTCATAATGGATTTGTAATGGTTAGTTTGTAGTAGTAGTATTAGTTTCTTGTAGTTGTTTGGTTAGTTTATAGTAGTAGTAGTAGTTTGTTGTAGTTGTTTGGTTAGTTTGTGGTAGTAGTAGTAGTTTGTTGTAGTTGTTTGGTTAGTTTGTAGTAGTAGTAGTTTGTTGTAGTTGTTTGGTTAGTTTGTAGTAGTAGTAGTTTGTAGTAGTTGTTTGAATGAATTGACATGTTTTGTATGACAATCTCATTGTCAATTGGCTACTTTGTGTCTAGTTGTGTAGCCACTTAAGTTAACCATATAGCCTATTTGTAACTACTAAAGGTATTGATAAAAATGAACTATATTAGAAACAACAAATCATATTAAAATTGCTCAAGATTGAACTAAAAGTGCAAACAGTTGGATATCATATTAATACAGCTCAAAATTGAGCTAAAAACTGCATACAGTAAATAAGGTGTTCAAAAAAAGCACAACACTGAGCATAATAGTGTTCACTGCAGCATACACCAAAATCATTAACTGCTGCCTAAGAAAAAGTTGTTCAAAAACTAGTAACACAATTTGTTCAAAATCATTAACCTTCATTACAGTACAAATCATTTCTAAATGAACTACTTCTTTGAAGATCCAACTGATGAAGAAGACTTGGCTGCATCAACTTTTTTTCTCTTATTTGCTTTCATTTGTTGCAATTGTGTGTTGGTGACTGCATCTTTTCTATTCCACTTTAGGCCACTAGGTTTAAAATCAATATCTATATTGGTTGGTGAAGCACTCTTTAAATTTATACCTCCATAAAGAACCCTCTCACTTGATGTACCAGGCTACAAAATTAGACATAATTATAAGACAATGAACATTGAAAGCTTGAATAAAAACATTATTATAGGTAAATAATGAGATAGAGAGAAATACATTGTACACTTGGGTTCCAGTTGTTGGATTAGAGTAAACACCAAAATCAGTTGCAGGCCTTTTGTATCCAGTAGCAACAACAAATGAGGTAGCATTGTATGGCCTCTTGTTGGTTGGAAAAGGTGGTACTTGACTTGAAGAAGCATTTCTTCCACTTTCAAATAGGGTCCCTCTTGCATTGGCTATTTTTCTTGCCAATCCTCTACCAATCCCTCCTTGACCTTTACCAGAACCACCTCCCATCTCAACACCACATTGACCCCTACCGAAATCATATTTACCTCTACCAGCAACACCTTGACCTCTACTAGAAGCACCTTGACCTCTACCAGCAATACTTGACACCTTTCTTTGAGGTGTTCTTGGCACAATAGTTGTGTCAGCACAAACAGATCCTAATTGACTGGATTGTGTAGTTGCATATACATGAAAGGTGAAGCTTAACTGTGAATAAATGCAACATAATATTTTTAATATTTTTCAATAATAATATCAAGTAGGAGAAGAATATTAAGGCAGCAGAACATATATAACTTACTCTTGCTGTCTGACTTTGAGTGTAGGTATATCTTGCCATTGCACTGGTGTCACCACAAATAGAACTTGATTGTGGTGGAGGTGGATTCCATGAAGTTGTAGGCTGAGTTCTAGGTTGACTAATATTACTGCTCTCATACCATTCTAACATACAAACAGAAATATGAAAAGTTAAGAAATATGTTAACTTTACAAAGTATTATGAAATTCATTTAAGGCTTACCATTTTGGCACACATAGTCTTATTATGGCCAACTTGCTTGCACCTTGAATAGGTGATCTTGACACTTTTTTTTTTGAGAGTTTGCCCCACTTTTTTTTGGCTCATCCTTGCTCTTCCTTCTGTTTTTGCCAGGTCTGCTTGGCATTTTTCTTGGTTTTGGAGGTTCAATTGATGGGTTTGTGGTTTCCGGCCACATTCTCATGTTGATAATTGGTTGCATGAAATGGCTATAAGACTTAAGAAAGGTTTGCATGAAATGACTTGCATGAAAAATTTGGTGGCTTACCTTTAAGTATCTCTAGAGCAAATAGGTTTTCGAAGTGCCTCGAGTACTGCCATATGGTTGACCTGGGCTACTCTGGTAGTAAATACGCGTGGTCAAACTTGTGCGGGAATAACAAAATTATCCTGGAACGCCTTGATAGATGTGTTGCGAACAATGTCTAGATTCAGTTATTCCCAGAATCATCAGTTAGACACCTTCCCCGCACTCACTCTGATCACTGTCCTTTACTTCTTCAATTAACTACCCCGATAGCCACATCTCATAAGCCTTTTAGAATGGAGACCAGCTGGACTACTCACCCTCAGTTTCCTACGGTCATTAGGAACTCTTGGATTAGAATGAATAACGACCTGCTACCTTCTATCTCTTGCTTTCAAACTCAGGTATCCATTTGGAATAAAGAAGTTTTCGGGAATATCTTCTATAAGAAAAGACGCATCCTAGCTCGGTTAGGTGGAATCCAAAAATCCCCTCACTACCCTACGAGTAATTTTCTCCAACATCTGGAGAGTTCTCTTACTCAAGATCTCAATGAGCTTTTTCATGTGGAACAGGAATTTTGGAAGCTTAAATCTCGTATCCATTGACTTAATGAGGGAGACGCAAATACTAAATTTTACCATATGTCCACCATTCACCGAAGGTGTAAAAATAGGATATTTGCTCTGCGAGATTCCATTGGAAACTGGAAAGATGATATGCAAGAAGTTAGAGACCTTATCATTTCCTTCTTTTCAGACCTCTACTCCACGAACCTTATCCATTCTAATAGGCAAGCCCATCAGGCCTTCAACCACTTCATCACTAAAGTAGACACAGACTACTTAGAAAGGCCGCTCTCCCACAAGGAAATTATGGAATCGGTCTTATCTTTTAAGCCCTATAAATCCCCAGGTCCTGATGGTATTCATTTTTTTTTCAGAAATATTGGGACCTGGTTCGACAATCAATTAAAGAGTTTTGCTTCTCCATTTTTACTCGTTGGAAAATCCCCGAGAAAATAAATAACACATTTATTTGCCTTATTCTAAAGGTTTCAAATACCGAGTCCATCACCCAGTATTGGCCCATTACTCTCTGCAATACTACTTATAAGGTTATCACTAAGATTATTGTCAGCAGGATCAAACCTTTTCTTAAGGATCTTATTGATCCAGATCATTCAAGTTTTTTGAAAGACCGTAGAGCATCTGATAATGCTATGCTTGTACAGGAACTCCTATGCCACCTTCGGAATTCCAAATGTAGGAAAGGTTACATGTTGGCAAAAATAGATCTAAAAAAGGCTTTTGACCGATTGGAATGGTCATTCATTCATGAAACTCTACTTCACTTTAGATTTCCTCAAAATCTGGTCACTCTCATCATGTCTTGTATATCCACTACTTCGGTATCCTTGTTAATCAATGGATCAGCAACTCTTTTCTTTACAACTTCTAGAGGAATCTGCTAGGGGGATCGTCTGTCCCCATATCTATTTATTATGTGCATGGAAAGTCTCTCTCGTAGAATCGACTCAGCTGTTGAGAATTATCTCTGGACTCTTATTAAATTATTTGTGCGTGCTCCTCCTATTTAACATTTACTTTTTGCCGATGATATTATTCTTTGTGCTTCTGTTGACTCTATCTCTTGCAACTCTATGGCACAAGTTTTCAAGTATTTTGAGTTAGTTTCTGGTCAAAAAATTAATCTGCACAAATCTAAGCTCTTTTTCTCTAAGAATACTCCTGTCATAGCTAGGGATAAAACTGTTCATGACCTCAATATTCTGGAGGGTCAAAAATTTGGTAAGTACTTAGGCTTGCCAATGTTAATGTCTAAGTCCACTAAGATTGACTACTAATTTCTTCTAGAAAACTTTAAAAGTCGTTTGTCTGGCTGGAAAACTCTATTGCTTACAGCTGTGGGGAGAGTTACTCTTATCTCGTCAACTCTTAATACCCTTCCCAACCATGTCATGTACCTTTTACACCTCTCTAGGTACGTCATTAGAAAAATGGAAGCCTATGAATGAAAATTTCTTTGGGGCGACACTTCTACCAAATGTAAGCTTCATCTCTTAAAATGGCAAGATGTTACTACTCCTAAGGATACTGGGGGCCTTGGAATCCAACGTCTCACAATCAAGATCCTTGCTCTATTAGCATCTTATGCATGACGTATTTTTCATTCAAGCACACTCTGGGCTCAAATACTCAGATCCAAGTACCTTGGGCGCAAAGGGGGCAACTCCACAATTTGGAAAGCACTTATGACAGGTTGGGTTCAATGTCAAATTGGGCTCAAATGGCAACCTGCAGACAGAAAACATGTCCTCTTCTTTTCTGACCCTTGGATTGGGCCAAATTGTTCTATCCATAACCTAATTTAAGGGCCTCTTCAAATACATGAATCGAAAGGGAAGATTGACTCCTACAGAACTGATAATCAGTGGACTTTCTCTGAACTTTCGTTTGACTTTCCCAGATCATCTTCGCTCGTATTAAATCTATTTATTTCCCCTTCCATAAGGTATCCAAGATTGACCGAATCATTTGGGGTCTTACAAATAATAAAATATTTTTAGTCGTCTCTTGTTACAATGCCCTTCTCAGAAAAGAAATCAAGAATAACGAGGACGCTGATTTCTTATGGATTTGGAAGATAGATATCCCTCCAAATCTTAAGCATTTCTTATGGCTTCTACATTACAACAACCTCCTTCTTGTATTTTATAAATTGTATTTTCTCACCTCTCTGTCTTCTTTGCTACTCCTTCCCTGAAACTATTTCTCATCTTTTCTTACATTGCAAGTCTATAGAGCCACTTTGGGTTGAGTTAGACATCTCTGTTCAAATAAATAAAACCATGTTAGCTACCATGGATCACCACCCCCAACGATGGCTCCGTAGGATCCTAGAAATAAATTTAACTAACTCTAACTTGCCCCTACCCCTAAGCCGGTCTACTATTCCCTCAAAAGTTTTTCTCAGTTACTGTTTATGGTCTATTTGGACTGGTCATAATAAATGTATCTTTGAGAAAAGGCCTTTTAATATAAACCTAGCTTGTGTCTTACCAGCCGCCTTTGAGTTCTGGTACTTGGTAGGAAAAACAAATCCTAAAAAGCACACTTTCCCTCTATATGTCAAATGGAAACCTTCGGCACCCGATAACATTATGCTTAATTCGGATGCAACCTTTACGCATGGTACCGGTTATGCTGCTATATCAGAAATTCTTAGAAATCACAATGGAGACTGGATTTTAGGGTTTATCGATCACATATTCACTACTAGCCCTTTGGAGGAAGAAACCCATGCTCTCATGCTAGGGATTTCTATTGCTCTTCAATACCGATTCCACCCTTTAGAAATAAATGTAGACTGTGATCATCTAGTAAGACTACTACAAATTCCATCAAATGTTAACTCATCTGTATTAATTGATTGCAGGTACCTACTATAGGCTCTGGATTAACTGCAAGTCATGCATGTTAGCAGGGAACAAAATAAGTTGGCGGATGCGTTAGCAAGAGTGAATGTATTTTGCAAGCTGATAAAAGAGGAGGCCCAATTACTAGACGGAGAAATATAATAAGTGCAGGGGTTTTGTATAATAGTTTGTATAATAGTAAAGCTACTACTGATGCTAGCGCATATACAATGGCTCTGCCACAAACTACGTCCCTGTAAGATTTGACTTGTTTTATGACTATATCGACTTTTACCTTGAATTTTTTATTTTATTTAGCTAATTCTTTTTGGAAACTAAAGATTTTTATTTCGAGAATAGAGGTGTTTGGTCAAGTTTTAGGAACAAAATAAGTGTTTTTAAGTAATATAGAAATCGTTTTAAAACAAACTAAGAGAAATTAGCTTTCCTAGAAGTATTTTAAAAATTTTGACCAATTAAAAAGAACTCATATGAAATATAAAACAAGAACCAGAAAAATGAAGAAAAGAGAGAATAATTCTTTATTTCTCAATAAGAGATTGATGGATGAGAGAGATGATTTACAATGACGAGAACTCCTCTATTTATAGGGAAACTCCAAAAGATAGTCATTTCATTTCTTGATAGATACTCAATATATCTAGATAGATATTCACTATATCTTGATAGATACTGAATATTTCTATATAGATATTCACTACATCTTGATAGATACTCAATATATCTTGAAAACATTCACTATAATGTAAATATATTTATAACACTCCCCCTGAATGTCTAATTGATAGATAATGTGCCTCGTTAAAACCTTACTAAAAACAACCCAGTGAAAAAAATCTAGTGAAGGAAAAAGAGTACACATTTCTAATAATAAACATTTCGTTTTCCTCATTAAAAATCTTACAAAAAATTCAGAGACAAAACCTTGAAAAGAAAAAAGAGTACAGTGCGTATTTGCTCCCCTGATGAGAACATCAATTTCGAATCTTGAATGTTCATATTTCAATCTTATGCATCATCTTTTTGAAAGTTGAAATTGATAAAGACTTTGTGAATAATTAGTCATATGATCACTCGAAGGAATTTATTGCACGTTGATATCTGTTGACACCCAATTTTGGCTCACTCTTTTTTCTTTAATTACTCTTCTATGCTTCTCAGTCCTGATTTTTTTTTTGAAATAAATTCATACTTTAATTTCAATAAATTCTTTACAAAAATTAAAAAAAAAAGATTTTTCTCATTCTTCTTCTTTTATCACGTTTTGAATATTCTGATAACATATAATTAGTTATTTAATTTTGAAAATCACAAAACAATTCTTGATACTCGCATTCATATTTTTTCTTATAATTATTTTCATGCTATTAATATATATATATATATATATATATATATATATATGTGTGTGTGTGTGTGTGTGTGTGTATATATATATATATATATGTGTGTGTGTGTGTGTGTGTGTATATATATATATATATATAAAGAGAGAGATCTTTAAGTTACAAATTATTAAATTTAAACGCGTATAATTTACATATGTATATGTAAAAAAAAACTTTGGGACGATAAGAAACATTGTTAAAATTTATTTTAGGAGAAGAAGAGTATTTGGACTATTTTAATTGAAATCCAATTACGCATATTCAAAATCAACTCATTCATCAATTTTCAGACCAAAATAGCACATCTCGTCAGGCCAAAGGGAGCCCAACCCTTCAAGGGATTTTTCTTGCTCTCCATCCCAGGTGGCATCCATGCGGACGCCACCTCTATGCCATATAACGTGCCAACATCACAAACACAAGCCAAGACACACACAAGCACATACACTCCACACCCTTGCACATCCTTTGTCACATGTCACTTTTCTAGTGGTTGGTCAAATCCAACTCAAATTTATTTACCTTGAGCTACCAATTCTACCCCCACTTTACCTACCTAAAATACCCTAAATACCCTCAAATCATAAAATCAAGTTGTAACTCCCCTTTCCTCTCCTAAAGCACGGCTGACACTAGGTCTGTTCAAAATCAAATCGTATCCGATAAGTCATCCGTAAAATTAACTTATTGACTTATTGGTATTGGCTTATCAGATAAATAGTTGGTGAACAGATTAAATTTTTTTAATTAACGACGTATTGGTGTGGGGTGGATTACACAATTTTCTTATTGGATAAACCGTTAACCCATTAAGAATTACCATATATACTTATATTTTTTACCTAGATATATAAAATATCTATTATATTATATTATAGTAAAATTTAAACTCAAACCTAATGGATCTAAATTCTAACCTAAAGTCCATCCCTAATTAACCCTAAACAGTAAAGTACTTACTAACTAGTAACTACTAAAGTTATTATTTATTCAAGTACAAAAGGTCAAAACTCATAACCTGTTCATTGCTTTGGTTTGCTTTGCCGACTCAAATCAAAAGTACTCAAAAGTAGCCAAAGCTTTAAAGAGATTTAGCACTAGTATTTCTGTTGTCAGTGTCACTGTGAAAAGAAAAAAATGTTCTATTCTGTTTTATTTTCTGGTTTTGAGATGCATTCATGTAGGAATTGTGGATGTCCGATAAACCATTCGATAACCACCCGATAATTGTTTATCCGCTACCGAACCAACCAATATCTTATCAGTTGGCTAGTGGATTTGTATATTTTAAAACCGATAACCGTTAAGTCAACCCATTAAGTGTAATGGTCCATCCGATCCGTCCGATAAGCAGCCTAGCTGGCACTTTCTTTATTTTTGGAGAAGAGTTTCTTATTCTTTCATCATGGACAGACGCTCTATTGCTACTTTTGTGCAAATCTCGGGGGGTTTCATACATGTCTCCACCTTTTTTTTTCCTCATTTCATGTCTCAAAGGGTGTTCATATCCAGTGTTGCAGTCGAATCTTCCTATTTCGGGAAAGATCTGAACCAAGTCATGTGGATCTTTCAACATTCAGATTTAGAGACTCATTAATTCAAGTTTTTGAAATTCAAATCTTCCCACACTTTGGTCCCACGTTTTGGCAAAATTTGGGTTTTTAATCTGGACTTTCAAGTCTGAATTTTTACCTATAAATATAAGTGTTTTGCCCTCCTCAAGGGCAGTGTTTTGGATGGAGAAAGGAGATAAGAGGTGACAAGGCCCCGCCTCGCCATTCGGCGAGGTGAGCGCCTTTTGAATGTTCGGCGAAAATTAATATAAAAAATTAAAATAATATATAAATGATCAAAATTTCAATAATACTAATATATTAGGAAATATTTCAAGTCAAGAATTAAAAATATATAGTAGATAAATACTAAAAGTCTAGAACTTAAATGACTCAACAATTCAATATTCATAAAACAAGTCTATTCTTCTTCAAGGTTTGCATAATCTTCAATTCCGACATGCAGTTCATTATATTGTCTCTCATCTTCTTCCTCCTCAGATTCTTCATTAACTAGGGCCCAAAACTGACTTGAACTTGTCGCTTTTCCCTTGTCAAGTGACCTTGACCTTGACTTTCTCCTAAGACCATAGACAATATCATCATCAGCCCCAACTGCCATAGCAACAGTACCCCAATTAAGGTACCTTCCTCAAACACTAGTTCATCTTCTTGATCTTCGGGGCCAACAAGTAACCATTCATTCGCATCTTCAATATTTTCCAACATAATAGGATCAATGGTATCGCGAATATCATAGCGACATGTCAATGTTCTATTGTACTTAATGTACACTAGATCATTGAGACGCGATAACTCAAGCCTATTTCTCTTCTTGGAATGAATCTGTACATAATAAAGTAGTTACTAATTAGTAATTAGATTCGAAGAATGATTACTTTAATATAGAGAGTTAAATATAATAAATCATTCTCACATGTTCAAAGACACTCCAGTTCCGTTCGCATCCAGATGCACTATAAGTTAAACTCAGAACTCTCATGGCAAATCTTTGCAAATTTGGAGTTCCGCTCCTAAATAGGGACCACCACTCAACTATAGAAAAAAATTGAAGGTTAATAAGTATAAAAAAGTAAATAACTTAAGGTGATTTAAAATAAAGATAACTAAACCAATGCACTAACTCAGTGACCTCGTGTCTCTGGCTCTAACAGCTTGACCAGAACTAAACAATCCATCCGCACTCTTGTACTTAGCAAGCTCAACAAGTAGTAAATCTTGTGTGGAAATATAGGGGATCATCATCTCAACACAAGTGTAGTAACTCTCCCACACTTTAGCAATTTTCTCCCCACTCATCGTTGATGTAAAGTACAATCTTGAATTCAAAATATACCCGGCGGAGTGCAACGGTTTGTTAAGTTGGTCAGTCCACCTTGAATCAATTATTTCGAGGACTTTCTCATAATGCCTTGAAAATCCATCAAACCACCATTGAATAATTTTCTTCGCTTTATTCATTGATTCAAGCATATAGCCAATTGAGGTTCTTTTTTCCCCATCCACCAAGCGAAGGAACGAGACCAAAGGACCACAAACTTTAACAACCTTGACTACATCATTCCAAAAGTATGCAGAATAAAGAATGGCAGAAACTTCTTTCCCCAAAACTTCCTTTGCAAACTTACTAGTACTCCATTCATTGGAGATGATCAAGGTTCTCAAATTCTTCCTTTGTTTGTACATTGCTTCCAAAGTCAAAAAGTTTATTGCGAATCTTGTCTTGGCTGGTTTCACCAAATTTTTCTCTTTGATGAATTTTCTCATCAAGTTCAACAACAACGACCTTTGACTTATGTAAGAAACTACCTTTGTGGCCTTCTTAAAAACTGTAAAAGACATTATATCAACTAATAGCTTAATAAATATTCAGACTTTAGTAATAAGTAAAAACAAGATGTGTTGATTATTACCTGAGGCATATGGATTAATCTTGAATATGTCTTGCAACATCAAATTGATGGAATGGGCAGCACATGGAGTACAATATATATATGGGTACACATCCCTCATAAGATCCCACGCTTTTACATTTTCGCTAGCACATTTTCGCTAGCATTATCCGTTACAACTTGTATAATATTTTTTGGTCCAATATCCTCAATTATTTTCTCAAACAATCTGTACATCTTAGTGCCAGTGGTGGACTCATTGCTAGTATCGATAGAACCAAGAAAGATGCTCCCTATCGGACAATTGACCAAAATATTAATGATCATTTTTCCATTACGACCTATTCGTTTATCCATCATGATGGAACAACCATACTTTTGCCATTGCACCTTGTGCTTCTAAACAAGTTCATCAACTTTCTTTACTTCCCTATTTAATTGAGAAACTCTAACTTCATGATAGGTAGGTGGCTCCATTCCCGGGCCATGTTATCCTACCGCTTCTATGAAGTTAGTAAATGAATCATAATTAACACAATTAAATGGGAGGCATGCATCATACATCCATACCGCAAAAGCATTTACCGCCCGCTCCCTTAAGATTTTTTTTGTGTCATTAATTCCTTGTCCTTCTCCTACTCCCGCCTTTTCAAAGCCGGTGTTATGTTGTGGATTTTGTGGATAAAACTTATCTAGAGGACCTTTCGTCACATATGCCGAGGATGATACACTACCACCACTTGAAGACATTTTTTGATATTTGGAGAGAGGCATCATTTCCTCAAGTTCATTCATATCATCATCATCATCAACGATATTATATGATGGCATATATCATTGATTCTTTGGATTTGTTGCGGTTTTGCTATCAACAAATGCCTTTACTTCATCCCTAATATTTGTCGGACAAGATTGACATATCCTCACATTTTTGTTTCCACCTATAAAGTGTTGTTTGAATCGAGTAATGCCGCCATTTATGGTACGTCGACAAAAATTACAAATCACCGCATCTTTTGTCGGTCCTCGTGTACCATAATTCCATCCTATATCCTTTTGTTTGCTACTAGTAGATTGAGAGTGAGACGCCATTAAAATTAAAAGTTGTTAATGATCAAATAATTTAATTAGTCTATTACCATCATGCTATTTTAATTCTACATAAGTTATTAAAAAAAATACATAAAACAGTGGCCACTGGTTGACTGGTTATTACTGTAATAGTAAGTTCACTGTTACAGTCACTGATACAGTGACAGTCGGCCGGAATAGAAGAAGAAGAAAATAAAAAGAGGAAGAAAAAAAAAGCAGCACCAAAATACCAAGTCCAATCCAGTGATTAAGAAGAAGAAGAACAAAGAAGAAGAAAAATAGAAATCAATGCTTACCGGAGTAGCGGAGGTCGCCGGAGTATGTCGCCGGTCGCCGGAATCAAAGTTGTGAGTTGAAGGGTAGCAGCCGAAGGTACCAGTGAGTAAGTTGATAGTGTTAAAATGTGTAAATAAACCCAAAAAATAGCTTATATACCTAAAACCCTAATTTTTTAAAAAAAAAATAAAAGGCGTCGCCTTTGTCGCCGCCTCGTCGCCTTTCTCGCAAAGACGTCGCCTTTTCATTTTCGCCACGCCATGGACTGAAGAGGCGACATAGGCTCGCCTCACCTCGCCATTCGCCATTGACGACGAGGCGCTCGCCTTTTATGACACTGCTCAAGGGGAACAAGAGAGAGATTAAAGGAAAATCGGACTACATTCACAAAAGTTTCTCTAGAAAAGTCACAAAAAAAGTTGCAAAAAAAGTTGATGGTTTCTTCTCTTAATTTTGGTGTCTGTTCAAGTCCTGAAATTTGAGTTTTGGTGGCCGGAATTTTGACGTCAAAGCCCCAGGCTTGCAGCCCAACAAAATGTGCGAATCCGCCCTTTATTTTCTTTCACCTCCTTCTCATTTGTCTATTCCGGCTTTATAAATATGTGACATATTTTGATTTTGAGTTCATGTCATTGTTGCTACCTTTCAACTCTACGGATTGAAGTATGTTTTTTTTTGGATTCCTAGAGTTTTTTTTTCAATATGTAAACAGATTGGATTTGTTAAATATGCATATATGCATGGTTATGCTACCCATTTTCTACAAATTTAGCCTGAGAATTTATTTTTTCCTCAATATTCATCTTCTTTAAAATATTATTGTGTCATGTTTGAGTTTGGAAGATGTGAGGATCGGTCCCTTTGTTTCAAGTTCTCGTCCCCCTTTCATTGGTTTGACTCTTTGAATATGTGATTTACTTTGTTTTTGAGTTTGCGTCCATATTGTTGTTCGTTCGCTCCAAATCTTGTCCAACTATATGATTTGTTTCTCTTAGTATGTGGTTGCTTTGCTCTTTCCTTGTTATATGCGTGATTTGGGAGTTGCTAAAGTTTATATTACTAAGTACCATTTAAAAAAAACAGTTAAGCATCGTTTTCCTTATCATCTTAAGACATGTTGTAATTCAAAATAGTTCAGTATCTCTGTCTATAGTTACAAATTGCCCAAATATTTTCTCCAACTTGCCAAAATCATCTTATTTTGTTTATGGATACTCTACAGAATCATGTTTATAAATATATCTCTTGTACCTTAATTTTGTTGCATTTTTTTTATGTATGGTGGTATGTGTATTTGAGTTTAAGGATTGCACATTGTTGTTTGGTCATTTTGAAAGTATACTAGTATGCTTAGACTCTCAACTTTGGCCAACTTTTCTTTATGGCCAACTTTTCTTTATTAATATGTTTTTTTTAATCTTGCCCCATCCTATGTTATTTTAGTTATTCAACTGATTTCTAAGTCTTATCTCCTTATTTTTTTGTTTTACATGTACACTTGAGAGTTGGAATTCCGCAATGGAACTCAATTCAACCCATAGTGTTGGGTCAACAGCTATAGGATTGCCAACGTTCGGGTCTACATCGCTAGGAGTCACTCGCTTCGATAGAAATTTATAGTATCTAGTCCTTTACCTTTCTCATGACTTTATTATTCGCATTTGTTTCACTAATTTTGTGTTACTTTGATTTTGTATTTTTATGTGGCCTTGATTGAAATTGATAACTTATTTTGTTTAAAATTTAAATCATCTAAAATTGATATTATTCGACCAATTTCTTGTTCAATTGACGTCCATAAATTCAATAATAATATATAGTTTAACTACTCCTTGTTACAATTTTAACCTACGAATCAAACTTTTTTAGTAGATGAACAACTTTGTCTTTTAAATGCAACCTCAAATTGAAATACAATTTTGTAATTGGAATAAAATATTTAGTTATAGTCCTCCTTTTGCAAAATACTTAATTAATGTTTTTTATCACTTTCATTAATTTTTTTTAAATAAATAGTTAATAAATAGGTTTCAACTAGTTAACCCGCTTATGTTTGCAAGCAACCCATCTATTAAATTTGATTTTTCGTTTAACTCAACATAATCTCAATGCTTATAATATTCCACATATTTCTAATGTTATTTTAGGTTTTCAGATTTTAAAAATTACTAAACACAAGGTATATAGACATTCGTACACTACCATATATAAGGTATATTTTTCACTATTACTATTGTACTATTATTATATATTATCATTTGCATGTTATATCAATTCTACTACTACATTTTACTTTACTCACGTTCAACCCAATGGAATCTCAAAAATTAAATAAATTTTTGCATCTTTCATATACTCTTATATATATATATATATATATATATATATATATATATATATATATATATATATATATATATATATATTTATGTTTATCTTACAATGAATGACTCTTGCATAATTTAAAGTATACTTTTCTATTTTATAATGATTTATTTATGTATTTAACTTAATATACCTTTAAACATATTTTCATATAAAATTATAACGCTTTTATATTTTCTACTATATGTACAATAAAAGTACTACTCTTCTCCATATTTCTGAAAACATTCATATATGTATTTTAAAATTGTCATATTACGTCCTTGTATATTGTAGTATTACATCTTATATATCTTGAACATCGTTTTTAAAACATAATAAAGATTTTCTCATCACTTTTTTTTCGTCAAATAATGAAGTAAATAATTGTCAAATATTTTTCTAAAACTAAGTTTAAGGACTATCCTCAGATAAGCTCTGAGGGGTGCTTAATACCTTTCCCTCGTGCAACCAAAATTCTTAGTTAGAATCTCATCGGTTTTCGTAGACTAAAATCAGAGTTTTACATTACAAAAAGTGGTTTTCCTAATTTTTTTCAAAGTTAGATGGCGACTCGAAACAAAAATAAGCAATAATTTCTCAAAAATCAGAAAGAGTCATCACGATCATCATACGTTGCGGACTGTTTCGACGGTCCAAAATCGGGCGCGACAGTGTGGCGATTTTACTGGGGATTTACTTAGATTTTGACCTTAACAAACTTAGTTAAAGAATTATATTTGGGAATGTTTGCCTATTTTGTGTTTATTTTTGCTATAATATAAATTTTAGAAATATACACAACTTTGTTTGAAAGGACTCAAGCTAAATCCAAACTTGTGTTCCTTATTTGTCTGAAAACACTACTTGTTACTGCTTTATCACTTGCACTTCTCCTATCGAGTCTTGGTCGTACACCATTCACACACTGAACACGCGGGGGGTGTACTGCATTCCTCTAAACCTTCTTTGGATTCCTTAGTTTTAGAGTCGGTGCAATTAGGCTAGTGTACCTTCTCATAGATATTCAGGGGAAGGGGTGCTTAATACCTTCCCATCGATTAACCAAAATCCTTAGTTAGGATCTCATTGATTTTTCGCAGACTAAAATCAGAGTTTTACATTACAAAAAATGGGTTTCCTGGTTTTTCCCAAAGTTAGGTGGCGACTCAAAACAAAAACAAGCAATAATTTGTCAAAAATCAGAAAGAGTCATCACGACCACCATACGTTGCAGACTGTTTCGGCCGATCAAAAATGAGGCGCGATAATATTACTATTCTTTTTTAGCTCGTGCATGTAGAAAAGCTTTGGCGAAATATGCTTTGTTCTATCTCCTTTTATAAATCCTTCCTTGAGTTGTGCTATGCATGTTGCATCATCTTCATGCAAAATCGTGGGTACTTTGTCACATTTCAAATCACATTTTTTCTCAAATGAGATGTATTATTGACTTCGTCCACATACATTCTCGACTTGCTCTATGAATAGTTATCTTCCTAGAATAATATGAAAAACATATATACATGGCATGACAGTGACCCTTCATGACAATATACATGACATAATATGAACCATTATGTTGATCATATGAATATTATACGTATTAAAAAACTTGACAATAGGTTTTAGCATAAACACATTCATGCAAGGACTTTCAATTGCAATATGCAAGCGATCTACTTTAGTATCTCTATGTAGAAGTAAAACTATATCATGCTCAGAGTTGCAGCAAGATGTGTAAATGCAACCATTGTACAAGATATGATACTTCAAGATTCAATCCAATTTTGCATGTTTCTCATTTCAATTTTTTCAGCAAATAATCTATCACTTTTGAAAACTCTCGAAGATTGTCAATAATATTCAAATCATCAATTTATTCCTTTTAAGAATTATAACAAGTTTCGTAGAAAATTTTATATGCTTCAGACATTTTGAATCCTTTAGGAACTTTCCTATAGATTTTTGTCAAGTGACAATATCCAACATTTCATGTGTGACACCTTCTAGTTTTGAACTGCAAATCAAATAAGTTTTACGCTTCTCAAGATGCATCCTTTCATCCCACTTGATAAATACTTCTACATCAGCATACTTAAATAAATGTGGAATTCAGATCCTCGTAATCTTTTACAATATTACGTCAATATTGTATCAAAAATATTATCGATGATATATTATTTTGTAGCGGTTCACAATGTTACATAACATTTTAGATCTCATCACCTTGTTATTTTTAGGTACTTGATTTTCATAAGGTATCATGAAGTGTAATGTCGTAGACTCTTTAAGAGCAGATTACCCCTTATTATAATCATTTATTCTTTATCTTTTTCAAGAATTATTTCATTTGAAATCGATTTCTATATATGTGTAGACTTTGTCATTTAAGAACACACAATATGAGCACTTGCAATTTAAATATAAGATTAAATTTGAGTCAAAAAATATTTTCGACATTTGACTTGAATTACTTTTGAATAAGGATCTGATGATAATTCCTAACATACTTCATAGTTACTTATAATCTCTCCCTTATGTTAGGAAAACTAACATATATCCTCTTTCTTCTTTGATAAATTCATCTTTGTACATCATGATATATTCATTAATCGTAGACTGCATATTAGAATTATTAGATGGACAATGTGTGGTTCCTGACTCAAAATAAACTTTGAGAGAGAATTAATATTAATTTATTGATTTGATGCATATAAGTACTTTTGTATATAATATATCATATTTCAAACCAACACATGGAGCTTTGTTCTCATTGTCAATGATCCAGCTATTTAGCAAAGACATTCAATACCGAATCAGCATTATCAATATATGTATATCTTTGGAATGTCATAATTGTTCATGTCAACTTATGATCGTTTACACTAGTAAACTCCAAGCTTAACATGACATGTGATCTTTACTTTAGTAAACTTCCGATTTACTATGACATAAATTTTGTATCAATAAACAATAAACTCTTAGCTTATCATGGAATGTTATCTCATCATGGATAGGTAACTTTTTACATTCGTGTTTCTTACCATAGTAGCTTGGAGATATTCAATATTCCAACTATTCAACCTCTTCTGAAGGTGGATTGAACTATCTTCACAACTAAGAACACGTTCGAATGTATATACAGTCACGTTCGCCCCAAGGTATAAATCTGTATATGTAATAATCAAAATTCTCATTCCCCTGGAATGAAATATAATCGTGCCTTAAGCATATCAAATTATGATAGTTTATAGCTTTAAGATATTGCTACTTCAGGAGAAAATCAAGGCATACATATGATTGTAGAGAAATTTTCTCTAACACATCTTAATTATAATCATAATAAGCATGTGAAAATATTATCACTTTTGATGATTATTATCATATTGTCCCTCCACGCTTATAATCGTACATTCAATCACTTGTTATAATAAACATGTGAAAATATTATCACTTTTGATGATTATTATCATATTGTTCCTCCACGCTTATATTCTTACATTCAATCACTTCTTCTTTCAGACTAATTAAGCATTGCTACCATATTCACCTAAGGGAATGGAGTATTTTCAAACAAATTAAGAATTGCTGCCACATTCACTTAAGGGAATGGAGCATATTCAATGAGACATATTTCACGACTTTTCCTTAAAAAAAATACATTATTTTGCATTAGCCATCATTATATTATAATATGGTGCACCGAAATTCAAATTCAATGTCTTATCCATATAAAGATATCTTAAACAATAAATCGATGGAAGTTGAACCCAACTTCTTCATCATGATGTATCGGGACTCTAACCCGATATCTTACGGTTTCTATGCGATGGAATATAAATCCACCTTCTTACTCTTAACCAATGACTTGTAATCCAAAGTATTAAAATTTCAACAAAACATAAAAAAATATAACTAGCACAATTCAGAACATTGTAAAAATATTATAGGCTCATCAATAATCACACTCTGCCAAATTAACAAGTGGAGATAAATGCTAATCACCACATTAATAAATTGATACCACAAACTCAAAAGTAAAAAAAGATTGTCTATTCAATCAACTTTTATCAATTTGGCGTGGAATACTAAAATTGAGTAGTATCCTTAATTTAAATAATTTGTTCAATTAATAACTTCTTTGAGATTCCATTAATTCAACAAGAAAGAATTAGTAAAAGGAAAAAAAAAACAAATCAGACTAATAGCATCGAAACTATTGAATAGTTTTAATGTCTCATTTTACATGAGAAAGATTATCTTTCCGCCTATTTCAGTTGGTTTGATTTGAGAGGGATGATTTACAATCAAAAGAATCTTCTATTTATAAGGGAACTCCGAAAGATAGGTATTCTATATCTTGATAGATAGATATTTACTATATCTTGGTAGATACTCAATATATTTTGATAGATATCTACTATATCCATTTTATCTTAATAAACATTCAGTAAATATATTTATAACAGTACTAAAATTAACAAAAATATTTTTGAAATTTCTTTGGGGAATTTTTGATCGAAATGATAAAAGGGTCCTCACTTCGAATGAGCTAATAAAAAATAGTATGGACATTTTAAAAAGTTAAAACATAGAGAAGGTGCTAATAGGTTAGTAAATTTGTGGGAAACAAACGTGTTAATTAAGGGAAAAATCAGAGTCAATATGCTGCCAAACAATCTAAGCCAGTCGTCCATCTAATTTATAGGTTTAACAAGCTAAAGATAAAGCACTTAGGAAATTGATTCGGGTTGCTGTATAAAATATCTTAATTTTACCCTCCGAGATACTTTAAGATCATTTATATTCTTCTTTTTAGAAAAATACTCCCGTACGTACCAGTAGTTCTTCGAAGCTCCAACGTGGAATTTAAGTGTAGTGTATTTAACAGAAGATAATTTTGAACAATATTAAAAGTATAAGGGTAAATCTAGTTTTTTTTTTTCGAACTTACTAGTCAATGAAATCCATCATGTCCATACCAGAGCTCATTTAATTAAGGGCAAGGGTGAGTATGAGAAACTTTGTTGACAATAAAGGTATGAGCGACACTAAAGTACAATGGGCGGTAAATTAAGATATTTTATATAGTAAAATTGAAGGTTAATTTGGACATTTTCTCTTTTGTTTACCCATCCATTTGATTTCTTACTTTTACCTTAACTAGATAGAGATGGCCCATGCTTGCACGAGCCCAACGTTGAAACATTTTTGCCAGCATAGACGCGTATATTATTTACATATAAATATTATATGATTGACATATATTATTAATCTATAAATATTAGATGATTGACAAACTTTCGTTTACAATTGTATTGTTTACCTTACATCTTTACATGCCATACTATTTACAAAGTGGGAAAGTATTTAGTCTTCTTTGCAGTGTGGAGCTGCAGCAACGGACAAATAGGAATATTCAAAGTTTAAACTGTACGAATAAAAGAGGAGCATGGAAGAGCAATAAAATAGTAAACATAAGCATTATAGAAGTTTGAAACACAAGCTCATAAGTTGCTATCGTTTCTTAATTTACTAAAGTTAAAAGTTGTCTTTTATACATTTTTCTTGTACCTTTTTTCCTATATGAAGCTTAGAAATGGGCACATTCTGTTAGATGGTATGGGACTGCTACTATAATAATATAACACAATCTATATTTAGCATTTAACTTATAGGATTATGAAGTCAGAAACTGATTGTTTGAAAAATGAAGCTAATGCCCAATAATGTCCAATCTCTACAACTATTGAAAATAAAAAACAGAAAGAGTAACTACAAGAGCAAAGTAAAAATGAATATATAATCAAGTGGACATTGACCTAAGGAAGCTCTAAGTATAACAAGGTGGATAAAGAAAGGAGCAATGCACTCACACATTTTTCCGATAGACGGCAGTCAATTGCATTAAACAAGCCAAACATAATAGTGAACGATGAAACAGATGAGATAACTCAAAAAAAGAGCCTAACTCTAAGATCTAAAGCAAGTCGTTTGCAGCTTCGCTTGCATATATCCAACCTTTACAACAGAGTGACAGTTACAATTTTCATGAACTCCTCAATTGTTTAGGTCTAAAAACAGTACAACCAAAAAAAGAAAGCATATCTTACCATCCAAATGAGAGAAGAGTCTTAATATATTATTGGAATAATATCAACTATAGCAAAAACAGAAAACCATGAGACAACTCAAATAACCTAGAACTTCTAATAAAAGCTTAATCCAACATAGCAATAACTACAAGTTATCATGAGAAACGAACAGAGTTAAATTGCAAGTCCACAAACAAAATAAAAAATCCCTAATGAGCAACAAATGAATAAAGAAGTGAAGAAACACCGGCATACAAATTTAACAGGTTGTGAATTGAAAAATAAGTCAAATCACAAAGCACTCACAATTCAAATCATACAAAGAAAGGTGAAATCTTTCTATATGTTTATTTACTCAACCTTAAATAAAATTAGCAACAGCTTGCCGTGTACCTTTTCATATCATTGGAAAAAATTTATTCAGACAAAAAGGTACAACATATAAAGTTAAATAGAGAAAAAAGATTTTGCTAGACTCTCATATAACACACTCCATTTATTCAAATTCTTTTGAACCTAACTCGTCTTCCAGTTAAATCTTTTTAGATACAACTTCAAAATTGAAAGATGAATAAGCAAGACAATATGTTGGACTAAGGCTAATTTTTGGATTTGTAGCTGTTTTTGTTCCTTTGTCATTTTGTTTGGGTTAAGGGTGTCAAACGGGCCGGGCTGACCCGGCCCGACCCGGCCCTATTAGCTAACCCGGCCCGGTTTGACCCGGCCCGGTAAGCCCTAGGGCTTAAGGATTCCGGGTCCCGGGCCATTTTTTTTTTAAAATGGGCCCGGTTAACCCGGCCCGGACCAAGCCCGGTCCAGGCCCGCCGGTTAACCGGCCCGGCCCGGCCCGGAATATATAAAAAAAATAATAATAATTTTGGGCCAACTAGCCGTTGGCCCAACGGCTATATAGCCGTTTTTGGGTCCAAACGGCTAGGTTGGGCCCATTTAATTAAAAAAAAAAAAAAAACTTTAAAAAATATTTTTTAATCCCCAAAAAAAATCTATAAATACCCTACAACTTCAAATCATTTTTCACACAATTTTTCACTCTCTCAAATCTCATTCTCTCTCAAATCTCAATTCTCTAATATTCAATATATTTAATTTCTTAAAGTGTTCACTTTAATTTTTTAATTTTCGTTTACAAAGTACGAGCGGAAGTTTCCAAAGTCGCAATCTTCGGATACTTCCAAAATTTGGTATTGTCGTTCCATCTCTTACGTTTAATTTTTATTTATTGTATTAATTGTTTATTATTTAATTTTATTATATTTGTGTATTTTGAATATTTTTAGTTTAATTTAATTTATATTATGGATAAATTAAAAAACCTCGCTGCTAAAGGTGTTAAAAATTTTTGTCCCGGAAGCGGTAGTGGTAGTAAAAAGCGAATTACTAGTGGTAGAGGTAGTTCAAGTAATAGATATACCCGTGTGCCTTCGCCTCCGGTACCGCTTGGTACACCTTTTGAGGAAGAAATAGGTGTAGGTGCTCACGATATGGATTATGTAGAAGCTCAGGAAAATTATGGTATAAAAGAAGAAAATGAAGTAGATGCAGTTAATTTAGACGAAGATAATGAAAATATTGCTGAAACACCCGCAGTAGGAGATGCTAACGTTAGATCTGAATCAGTTAATCTCCCTTCCCGTCCTCCCAGTGCCCCAAAACCTCGTAAAAGAACTAGTATTGCATGACAATTTTTTGAACGTATATCAGATATTGAGGTGCAGTGCAATATTTGTCAACAAATATATAAGCATAGAAGTGGAGGCAAGCAAGGGGGTACGGGTACGTTAATGAGACATATAGATGAAGATCACAAAAGAGAGTTAAATATTGCAAAAGGTGGTGGGGATGTTGGTGGGTCAACGCAAACTAGAATGGACCCAACAACCGGTCAAGTAGCGAAAAAGTATAATAAATTGAGGGACAGGGAAGAAATAACTAAAATGGTAGCTGTGGGTTGTTTGCCTTTTAGTTTTCCTTCTTCTGATGCTTTTATTCGTTATATACAAGCAATTTATAATCATATGTTTAATGGTATTCCTAGAACTACTTGTCGGTCTGATATTTTTAGACTCCATTCACAATATTGTTTTTATTTATCAACATTGTTAAAAAATATTCAATGTAGATTGTCCCTAACTTCTGATCTTGGTCGTGCTGTAAATAAAAATGATTATTTAACCGTTACTTGTCATTGGATGGATAGTAATTTCGTGATGCAAAAACGTATTCTTGCTTTTTTATATGACGAAGATCGTAAACATACTGGACAATTTATTGCTGATTCTATTGTTAAAATTGCCGGATACTATGGTATAGAAAATAAAATTTTATGTATTGCTTTTGATAATGCTTCTAACAACAAGACTGCTATAACAAAAATAAAATCTACGCTATCTCCGTCCTTGCCTGAAATTTTTCATATTAAGTGTGCATGTCATATATATAATTTAATTGTAAAAGATGGTCTTGAGTTTTTTGAGCTTTATATTGAAAAAATTCGTCTTGCCGTTGGTTTTATTCAAGGAAATAATCGTAGATCGAGAATTAGAGAATTTAAAGTTAAATGTCAAGAAAATGGACTTACACCGATTTTGATGCCTGAGGAAATTGATACTAGATGGAATTCTACGTATGAGTTTTTAAAAACTTGTTATAAGTATAGAATTCCTATTACACTAGCTTTTAACCAACATTGCGGTTCATTTGCTGATTCTGCTGATTGCATGCTACATAATTCTGATTGGGTTGTAATTAATGATCTTGTTATGTTTTTAGAAAAATTTTATGTAGCTACGGTTGAATTTTCCGGTGCTTACTATCCTACTGTTTGTAATATTTTGGCATATATAGCCGATATTTCTGGTTTGCTCCAACAATATAAAAATAAAGAAGGTTATAAAGAAGCTGTTGGCGCCATGTTTACAAAATTTAAAAAATATTTTTTCCCGATTCCCCCTATTTACTTGGTTGGTGCTATGCTAAATCCGTGCATGAAATATAATAATATATGTCACTTTAGTACTCTTATTTATACTAACTTAGAAATAAATACTAACCATGATTCTGAACAAGTACAGCCTGATTTGTGGACGGCTACGGCTGATGCAAAAGATTATATAGAAAAATTATATAATCACTATGCTGATTTATTTGATTCAGCCGTACCTACAAATATCACTCCAACTGTCGCTCCTCATCCTCCCGAGGAGCCATCATCTTCTAAAAGGCCGGCACATAGTGGTTTTTCTGATTCGTTTTATGATTTAAATTGTTAGAACAGTGTTGATGAGAGAACTTACCCATCAACTTATCGGGAAGAACTGAAATATTATCTTCGGACGGCACCAGAGGATCGCAGACGACGGATCAACACGCTGGATTGGTGAAGGAATAATGAATCACAATATCCTGTGCTTTCAAGATTAGCTAGAGATATCTTGAATGTTCCAATGTCAATCGTTGCATCAGAGAGCGCCTTCAGTCAGGGACGACAGCAGCTTGGAGACAACCGACACTCATTGGGAAGCAATGCAATGAATGTTCTAGTTTGCCTCAGAGATTGGATTAGAGCGGAAAGAAGAAACCAAGGAATGGAACCGGAGCCGAGCGACGAGCTGAAACTAGAAGAAATTATGACTTCACGGGAGAACTCAGCAGAATCAAGTCCAATGCATGGTTTTGCCCCCGTTGACTTTGATTATCCTATGCAAGTTCCCATTAATATTAACATGAATGAGTTGGAAAAAATGATGCATAATTTATAGATTTTTCATTCATGTAAATTATAAATTTTGGATCATTTTGCAATCAATAAAATTCCCCAAATTCATTCAGTCCTTAGTCGTTGTTTTTTATTTTTTTTTGAATAAATTTTGAATATTTGTGCATATATCTTCTATAGAAGTGTATATTTAACGTATACATGTGTATATGTTTTATAAATTAGTATATAAGTATATCTATACATATTGTAATGTATATATAATGTAGTATATTTTATAAGTAGTAGTATATATACATTTAATGGTGCGTATACACGTGTATATATCTTCTATAGAAGTGTATATTTAATGTATACATGCGTATATGTTTTATAAATTAGTATATAACTATACAAATATATATTGTAATGTATATACATTATAGTATATTTCATTTAAAGTATTACATATACATAGAATAGAGTGTATATATGTGAATGGATCTTCTATAGACGTGTATATTTAACGTATACATGTGTATATATTTTATAAATTAGTATATAACTATACAAATATATATTGTAATGTATATACATTATAGTATATTTCATTTAAAGTATTACATATACATAGAATAGAGTGTATATATGTGAATGGATCTTCTATAGACGTGTATATTTAACGTATACATGTGTATATATTTTATAAATTAGTATATAACTATACAAATATATATTGTAATGTATATATATTGCATATATCTCATTTAAAGTATTACATATACATAGAATAGAGTGTATATATGTGAATAGATCTTCTATAGACGTGTATATTTAACGTATACATTACTTTATGTTTTATAAATTAGTATATATATTGTAGTATATACTTTTTTTAAAGTAGTACATATCTTTTGAATGGTGCGTATATATGTGTATATATCTTCTATAGACGTATATCTTTAAAGTATACAAGTGTATATGTTTTATAAATTAGTATGTAACTATATATATATACATATTATTGTATATATATATATGTATATCACTATATTGTTGTATATATTTTATTTAAAGTAGTACATATATATTGAATGGTGCATATATATGTGTATATATCTTCTAAAGTAGTATATATTTAACGTATACATGTGTATATGTTTTATAAATTAGTATATATATATATTGTAGTGTATATATATATATATATTATACTATTATAGCAAATGTTTTATTTAAAGTAGTACGTATAGTCATATATAATTATATATTGAATGGTACGTATATATGTGTAATTGTTTATACTTTATATATTTTTTTAAAAATATATGTTGTATATTGGAGTGTATATAGTGTATATTGGATTATTTATTTATTTTTTAAACGGGTTTGACCGGTTTTTAAACGGGTTTGACCGGGTCTTGGTGGGTTTGACCGGATTGGGTTTAGTGGGCCGGGTCCGGGTGGGTTTTAATTTTTTTACTGTTTGGCCCGGCCCGGCCCAGTTAACGCCAAACCCGGCCCGGAACCGGCCCGGAACCCGGGTAAAATGGGAGGGCCGGTTCCGGGTTGGCCCGGCCCGGCCCGTTAGACACCCCTAGTTTGGGTATAGGAACAAGTGAAAATTTTAGTACCTCAGTTAGTCGGTTGGTTATCTGAACTTAAATTTTCTATCTTGTAATTCCCTTCTCCATTTCTCCTTCCCCTACTCCCAATTTTTAAAAAGAAAAAAGGTATGATAATAAAGTGTAGATATTTACTATCGAAGGGTTGTAGAGGAAATTATGGGAAAAAAAAAGAATTAGAACACATGAATCATTTGGTTGGAAAATAAGATATCCTGGGATTAGTTATCCCACCCACAAAAAGGAATAAAAATAACACTTCAATTCTAGGATAACTAATTTCCAAATGAATTATCCCATGCATTTTGTCCCAACCAAACATCTCATATTATTGAGGTACCATTTCATCTACTAATAATCTCCAAGTAAAGCAAGTTCACCAGAAAATAATAACTCTACCATTCAATAATATCAACCAAAACACTCACAAAGATTCGAGCTTTATAGTACCGTTAAAGAAATACAAAATTAATAGAAAAAAATTAAAATAACTTGTACAAATATTAACCTACTTATAACACTTTAATCTATATGATTAAGACAAATCCAAATATGTCCTTTCAAACCACAATATCTTTTGTATTAGAAAGCTCCATGTAAAACCAAGATAACCAGAATAAGAAAAATCAAGTTCTTACCCTTTATTAATCTCAACAAAAATACCACATTTGGAAGAAATATCGTCCAATAATGTGAAGCTTCGCTTCTATTTGCCTTTAGAACTTTAGGAAAATATTTCGTAAGTTGCAATAAGAGTTAAAGAGAGAATTAGAGATATGAACAGTTCCAATTGGGAAGTAAATGGACGTTTTAATAAGATGAAATTGTTGTATGTTCTTAAGTACTTTTTGATAGATATCATGTATTTTGTGCAGCTGTTCAGGAAAACAGGTTTCTGAATCCAAGAAGTCACCAGGAGATTACCATATAATTCAGTAAAGCCTAGTAGATTTGTGGTCATTGTCTTTTCTTTTGATCAATTACGGGTGAGGTTTGGTGTGGCTTAGTGCTCATGTTTGGAGCAATATATGTTTAAGATGTTTCAATTAGTTATATTCGAGTACACTTAATCTTCAACCAAGTCACCAGATGATATCATATGGATTAGTGTCTTGGGCCTATGTCTAATCAAGAAGTCCATTCTCAAAATGGGAAGAGCTATTGCTCACCCATGTAATCTCAAAGTTTTAGCTGAATCACATTTCAAATGGTAAGTAGACAAAAATTACATGTCATTATGACATTACTTTGATCTTGATGTATTTTCATAGGCATCTTCCTTTACAGCTACATTTGTATATATTGTTATGGACAATTAGCACAAAGCTCTCTTCTTTAGCTACTTTAGATGGGATACTTAAACTCTAACATATGTGCTAGACTAATTCCTTATTTCCTGTGGCTATAAGGGGTTCCAAGGACAAAAAGGTCACAAGAACCATTTGAATTTTCTTCTATTATATTGATGACACTAAAAGCGAATAAGACAGACCTTAAATTATGTAGTCAAGTTGTCCCACATATTTAGCATTCATGAGTATGAATACATGTTAACATTGATCAATATGCAAAAACAACACGTATGATCACAAACAAAAAGAGCTCAGGTAAGCATAGAATATGTACAATAGCTATAAGTGAAGGAGAACAGAATAATCATTACAACATTATTTACCAGTTACCACACTTGATGCTTGATGAACAGATGTTGATGACAACAGAGTGAAAATACCATAAAAAGGATGAAAATAACATAACAAAAATAACTACAATCAAAAGCTGGAGAAAGATGAGCACACCAATGTAGTGAGAAAAAATACAACAAAGAAATTGACATAAGATGAATCTGAAGCAATCAGATTGGATATATATGATATTTAAGGAGATAATTTTCAAAATTAAGAAAAAAAACCATAAATTCCAATGATTCTCAAATCTCCAATTTCATGACTAAGTCTGCAAAGCTGTACCTAGAAACAGTTGCTTGTTAACATTGTTTCTACTATGGTATTCCAATAGGTAAATTGATTGGCATCATCTATTTAACAGTATATGCATCTTGCACCACCCAATATTATTAAGACCCCTGCTAAAACAAGAACAATGAAGCAAATAAAATCTCCTTTAATAATTTACCTGGCATTTTGTGTTTGGAGTCAAAGCTGCTAACCCACAATCTAATAAATGGGGATTGAGCTCTTTATCCAGTAAAATATTTATAGATTTGAAGTTTCTATGTACAAAAAAATGTAGACAAACTTCATGCAAGTACCTGAAAAGATGACGTTCAGGTTTTATGAAAACCTAAAAAGAACAGGGCACCACTAGCAAAATACTATACAACTATAACATACTCTAAAGCTCAAGCAGTGCCAAGAGATACTTTAACTCGGGCATTCCAAGTAAGCAATTCACTCCTATCATTAGCAAAGTACAACACATCATGCAGGCTACCATTTGTGACATGGTCATAAACCAGAAGATGTTACCTATGTTCAGCGCAATTTCCTATCAATTGAATAATGTTTGGGTGTCTCAACGTTAACATATTTGAGACAGGTTGAAGAAAGTTATCTTTCACCTACAGCGATACTGCTACACTGTGGATATTTTGGATGACCATTATGTGGTATAGACAGATGTTAATTCATACGACTAATTGATAAGAACTATATTTTTTTTTTTGGGGGGGGGGGGGGGGGGTAAAGAAGAACTTAATGAATTAAGAATCTAAATTTTCATCAGCAAAAATGTTGTTAACACGTGAAATTCTTAAATAATTTATTTGAACAGTTGGTATCAAGTTCAGAGTAGAGAAACAATCAACAAAATTGTTTTATTCAAAAAAAAAAATAGCTAGAAGTGCATCCAATAATAAACAAAAGTAGAAGATTTAACCTCTGAAACTGCTAAGAATATTTTGGCTTAGGATTGCATCATGTATCCTAAGGTCAAGGTTATAATATAATACTTAGTTCAGGCTGAGGAGAGAAGTGATATGACCTTAAAATTACACCAATCAAACATCATAAGATAGATAAAAGCAAAGATGTGATAGGCCACTCAGAGTAGTGAACAAAAATTGCCACGTGTTGGATCAGAATGTGAGCCTATTATGGGCAATCATCTTTATGAAATATCTAAAAGAGCAAGTTGAATCAAAATGTATCAAGGACTTGATCTCAGGTAAGAGAATCACTCAAACATTTTTTGTCTAGCAAGAACATCTAGTAACTCTTATGCTAGCAGAGTGTCAAGAAGTCTACTAACTTATACTCAACTTTAGAAATACATAGATCTAAGTAATAACCCTTGTAGAGATTGTCAAAAGAGGCAAAGATAAATATTGTGAAAGAATCAAAGAGTTCAACCATAACCTTAAAGTAATGAAAATAGTAGGCCAAGATCTTTATATACTACTTTGGATGCCTCATTTACCTGAGGTGGAACATTAGGCAATGCATTAGTCATCCCATATGTCTAATAACTTGATACCATGATAAAGCATCTTAGCAACACTCCAAAACCTTAAAGTGATAGAAAAAGATCATTGTACAATTTTTATAGATGTGGAATACTTTCAGGATAACCCAAAAAGAAAAAAGAAAAAAGAAAAAAGAAAAAAATATATTTTCATAAATTCATTTCAAAAGTGTAATTTTTAAAAAGATAATCTGAACCAAAACAACAGAAACCAGTCTCACAGAGTTGGCTAAGCCGCTTCTAGCAAGATAATTGCCAGAAAGGAATAAAACTAAGTTCAATCGAATAACCTTATTTAAATTAAAATCACACATATATATGTTATCTCATCAGAAACTAAAAGGATACTATTCTTAAGAAATTCTTTATTCCGATCACAACCACCAAAAGTAGGCCAAAACAACCAATGTGGTATGAAACTGAAAGAATTAGATACTTAGGTATGTGTCAAGTCTTATGTATCTCGCTCTATGAGAAAATTATCTCTATATAGAAAAAAAATTAATGAAAGTTCAAATCTAGGCAAAGGCTTGTGTAAATAATTCTCTCTTTTTCCAGTGCTATA
The DNA here is from genome assembly GCA_030864215.1 of Capsicum pubescens. NCBI lineage: Eukaryota > Viridiplantae > Streptophyta > Magnoliopsida > Solanales > Solanaceae > Capsicum > Capsicum pubescens. Next base: position 255,516,170 of record CM061547.1, on the reverse strand, counting down.
CTTACTAAATATTATCATTATAACTGCACTCATACAACTTATAATGTTTTGAAAATGATCAATGATGGTATCATAAGGTACACTTTCAAGTGTTTCATCCTCTATATAACAAACTAAATAATTATTTTAAAAAGTCATCACCAATTTTGCTTCGCAAGCCATTTTAATAATACATACCAATTCTAATACACGACAATGTATTTTTTTTAATTGGCACCTCATAATTCAAAGAACCATAAAGATGACTCAGCTTCTCCAATAATGTTGGTATCTAGATTTTGTTCAGCTTCTCTGGCTCTTGATGATTGGAGACTTGTTGTGTAATCCTTACTTTCAAGGGAGTCAGCGGATGGAACCACGCCATCAATCTATAATTATTCGTACCAGTAGAAGCACTTCATCGTCTTTCTTAACTTCAAACTTGTTCGTGCCTTCCCCGACAATGATCCAATTATCATTCTCCATATTGTACAAACTCACTCATGATACTATTACTTTCCTTTACACATATTCTAATACTCTCAATTTTGAATACTCAAAAATTAGGAACCTCAGATTTCCCATGGTAAAAAAATTTCATCCATACAAAACACATGGGCAATCAACGTTAAACCTGCACAATAGAAAATGCAAAATAATGAAAATAAAGGTAGTACCTTTGAAATAGAAACCAATCGTTATTCCTCTTCAACCTCAGTAAAAAGCTTTTTCCATCGCTCCCAATCCCATTTTTCACCATTAACACCACCAATTTCACTACTCTTCTCGGCAAGTCCCACTCCTTTTGATGACCGATCCACAAATTCATCTAACTTTTTCATTGTATTCTTAACTGCATCTTGAAATGAAATCTCATTCCCAATTAGAAGTCGTAGGCATGGTTCATCAGTTTCACCATCACCAACAGTATGACTCCAGTAACGACAACAAAAATCAAAACTGGAAACCTGTAACGCCCCAAAATTTGATTCCCACGACGCCACATGGTGCTCCGAACTACAAGTAGTCCTGAGCTAACCCTGACTACTTTCTACTAAATTTAATCTCAAATAGGGGAAATATGAATAGAAAAACATAATAAATGAGGAAATCTTATCTAAAGCATAGAAATCTCATAAAATTTGGTAAGACAATACTGAGAATTTGATTACTGAATCAAAGGTCTAACACTAAATCTAGTAGTTCGACAAGCCTCTACTATCTGAATCTAGAGAGTCACTAGGACAGGCCCCAGCTAACTCAAACTGTCTGAAATGAATAAAGGAACACCTACTAATAAACTGAAAGTATGAATAACTAAGTCCCGAACTATGAGGACTCACCAACTGCAGAGATGTAGATGAGTTGCTCGGAAATCACTCGCACTGCTGAGAATGAGCACCTGGACCTATATTATGAGACAATGTAGCACATAGATGTATATGTGGATCAGTACTTTGAGGATGTACTGAGTATATGGGGTGAATGCAATAAGTAAGCAATATCATTACAATTTATAAAATCATGCATGCTAAATGTAAATGACTCACACAGGCTTGAGTAATCTGAAATCTGAAGATCATAAATCATAAATGATAAAATGTATAGTGCAAATCTTGTGAGCCATTACACTTAGTTCTAAAATCTGTAAAATACTTTATCTTAGGGCTTAAGAATCTTAAAACCATAACTTCCAAAACATATTCTTTTATCTTAAAGCTTTAAATCAATAGACTATTGAAGAGTAGGGGACATCTTTTGGGAGGTTCTTCTAACCGACATACACCATGTGAGCATCCATGGAGTCCCATGTCTGGCCCCCGTTAGGTAGGGCTGTTCTATCCTTGCCATTGGAATAGAACTTCTTATCTTAAGTGATCACAATCTTAGTCATACACGTAGAAGTGAGAATAATCTGAATCCTACAGTGGCATGTAGTTCTGGGGCATAAAACCGTAGTAACCTACCCATCTCGGTGCTAAATACTACTCCCATTCTTATGCTCAAAATCTTAAGAAATCCACTTCAAAATAGCACAAGGGTTTACAAGAAAACCAATTATGCTCTTTCTTTTCTTTAAATCTCAAATCATATGAACAAAGTGGATTCTTTATCTTAGCTCAGGACCAAAAGGTCAAATCTTTATCAAAATCTGAGAATAATCTTATCTGAGGGTGCTCATAGCACAAATATTCTTAAAATAGAAATCTTAATTAGGTCATAATGACCCATGCATTAATCTCATGTTAAACATCTTAAAATTCATGCTTGATAGTATAAGCATTTAGAATTCATCATAAAATCTGGAAATTTCAGCAATATGCATGAAAATATGAATAAAATCATGGAATTCAACTTCTAAATAATTGGATATATCATAAACTTATAAATTTCAATAATGGGCATAAACCCTAACTTTAATTTCATGAGAAATCTCATAAACTTCAGTAAAAGTTAAATTTAAAACAAGTTTTGGGCACAAGGATGAAAAGATTATCCTTGTTCATACCCCACATACCTCAATTGATGATCTAGATGGTAAAACTTGAATCTTGGATCTTTATTGATGCCTTGGTGATGACTTCTTTGAGTTCTTGAATTGGGGATTCTCAATCTTGAATTTCTTTGGAGAATTAATGGAAAAATTTGGATTTCTTGGGGAGGAAGTTTGATGAACTAGGGTTTTGCTTGAGAGAGATTTGATGAAAAGTGGATGTAAAGTGCTTTGGAGGGGTTTAATTCATTGTTTAGGACAGATTAGGGGCTGGGAGATTTACCAAAATTCCCCTCTTAAACTCATAAACAAAACTAAAAAAATGATCAAAATCCCGACTTTTGGCCTTGGCGCGACGCTCCACTATCGCGCCCAGCCATTGAAAATTAACAACTGGGAATAAAAACGGTGGTGCGACATGGTGTTATCGCGTTGCCACCTTGGATGGGACTTAGAAGTTTAGCGCAACGTGCCACTATCGCGGACCCTTACTGGAATTGGCAATTGGGGATTTGGCCCTCTCCATGATGCGCCAATATGGCAAAGGCCCACTGGAAATTGACAAATGTCATTTAAACCTTCTCCACGATGCGATAATGACCTAAATGATGGTGTTTTACGACTGGAACTTAATATAGCCATAACTTCTTACTCGGTTATCAGATTTCGGCGAATATTATATTTAGGCAGATCTAAATCTGGATAATTCCACCCAAAATAATTATCATCTATTTTGGAAGTTATTCTTTAACATTCTAGGGATGGATTTTATCTAGATAAAGTACGGGGCGTTATAATATCTCCCTCTTGGGAACATTCATCCTCAAATATGGCTAGATAAGATGAGAATACTGAGGAATCTGAGGCTATAAGCCACCTTGCACAACTGAAATAAACTGAACAACTGAATCTAAATCATTCTGAGCTTCTGAGTAATTTTATGAGTGCATGAACTTACATGAGGACAACTATATAGATGAATGCGTGATTAGAAAAGAATTGAATCAAGAAAGAGTATTACCTTCGGCTACCTGCAAGTTTGCGAAGAAAAGGTTAGGGTACTTGACTCGCATATCTGTGTCTGCTTCCCAAGTGTCACCCTCAATAGACTGATTCTGCCAAAGAACTTTGACCAAGAAAACTTCTTTGTTCCTTAATCTACGGATTTGATGATCTAAAATCTAAACTAGAATCTCTTCGTAAGAAAGACTCTTCTAAACATCTGAGCTTTTTCAAGGAACTACAACAGTGGAATCACTGATACTCTTCTTAAGCATAGAGACGTGGAATACAGAATGAACGACTGACAAGTCTGCGGGAAAATCAAGCTCATATGCTACCCTCCCAACACGACTCACAATTCTATAAGGGCCAATATACCGGGGACTAAGCTTTCCCTTTTTGCCAAATATCTTCACCCCTTTCATGGGTGAAATTTTCAGATACACTAAATCACCAACCTCAAACTCGAGGTCCCTTCTTTTCACATCTGCATAGGATTTCTGGTGACTCTGGCTATTTTCAATTTTTCTCTAATCAACTTAACTTTATCCATAGTTTCAAACACTATATCAGGCCCAAGCAAAGTGGCCTCACCCACCTCAAACCAACCTATGGGTGATCAACATCTCCTTCCATAAAGATCCTCAAATGGATCCATCTGAATGCTATCATAATAACTATTATTTTAAGCGAACTCAATCAATGGAAAATGCTCATCCCAATTACCTTTGAAATCAAGAGCACATGCCCTCAACATATCTTTTAGAGTTTGGATAGTCCTCTCTTCTTGACCATCTATCTGAGGGTAGAAAACTGAACTAAGATGGACTTGGGTACCAAGACCTTTCTGAAAGGATCTCCAAAACTGGGAAGTAAACTGAGTACCCCTATCAGAAATGATAGACAAGGGAACTCTATGCAGTCTGACTAACTCTCTGATGTACAACTTAGCGTTATCCTTAGATGTATAGGACGTGTGAACTGGCAAAAAATGTGATGACTTAGTCAATATGTCTACAATAACCCAAACCAAATCATGATGACGACGCAAATAGGGTAAACCAGTCACAAAATCCATATTCACCTCTTCCCACTTTTAAGTGGGAATACCAAACTCTTGGAACGTACCACCAGGTCTTTGGTGCTCCACCTTAACCTATTGATAAGTTGCAAATTTATCTATGAACCCCTCTGTATATCCCTTCATACCACTCCACCAATAGATTTTTTGCAAGTCACGGTACATCTTGGTAGCACCTGGATGGATAGAATAACATGTACCATGCGCTTCCACCATAATTCTCTGTCTCAACTCATCAACATATGGCACACATAATCTACTTTGGTATCTCAATACTTCATCTCCCCCTTGGAAGAAAATCTCAACCCTTTGGTCTCTCACTGACTCTTTTAGTTTGACCAAACTAGAATCCATGTCTTGTTTCTCCTTTACTTTCGAAACTAGGGAAGATTCAAAACTACTCTGAACCCATTCCCTTCAACTGAATCAACCAACCTAACAACTAATCTAGCTAAACGATGAACTTCTCGTGCCAACTCTTTCTTATCATTCTCCATATGCGCAAAACTGCCCATCGACAATCTACTAAGGGCGTCTACCACCACATTGCCCTTTCCCAGATAATATAACACACTCATATCATAATCCTTCAATAACTCCAACCACCTTCTCTGACGGAGATTTAACTCTCTTTGAGTAAACACATACTACAAACTTTTGTGGTCTGTGAACACATTAATATGCACACCATACAAATAATGTCTCTAAATTTTCAAAGCAAACACCACAGAAGCTAATTCCAGATCATGGGTTGGGTAATTCTTTTCATGAGGCATCAACTGTCTAGAGGCATAGGCTATGACCTTACCTCTATGCATCAACACACAACCCAAGTCAACTCTAGAGACATCAAAATACACCACAAAATCGTCTGTACCATCGAGTAAAGCTAGAACTGGGGCTAAAGTGAGTCGAGTCTTCAACTCCTAAAAACTCTTCTCGCAGGAATCTGACCACTAGAACTTAACCTTCTTCTGGGTCAATCTATACATAGGGGATGAAATAGATAAGAAACCCTCAACAAAACATCTATAATAACCAACTAGACCCAAGAAAATCTTAATGTCTGACGGAGATATAGGTCTAGGCTAATTTCTTACGGCTTTTGTCTTTGGGGATCGACTCTAATACCATCGGTGGAAACAATATGACCGATAAAGGCTACTGATCTTAGACAAAATTCACACTTGCTAAATTTGGAGAATAATTGATGATTTCTAAGAGTTCGCAATACAATTCTAAGATGATCTACATGGTCGTCCTCACTACGGGAGTATACAAGGATATCATCTATGAATACTGTGACAAACATGTCTAGATACTATTTAAACACTCGATTCATAAGGTCCATGAAAGTTTCTAGAGCATTGGTTAGCCCAAAGGACATGACTAGAAACTCAAAATGACCATAATGGGTTCTAAAAACTATCTTTGAAATATCGCATTCCCTTACTTTAAGCTGATGATAGCCGGATCTAAGGTCTATATTTGAGAAATAACTTGCACCTTAGAGTTGATCAAATAGGTTATTGATTATAGGAAGAGGATATTTGTTCTTGATGGTAACCTTATTTAACTAACGATAGTCAATGCACATACGCAATGAACCATCTTTCTTTCACACGAATAGGATGGGAGTGAAGTATGGAGAAACACTAATCCTTATAAAACCTTTATCTAAAAGATCTTTGAGTTGCTCATTTAACTCCTTAAGCTCTGCGGGAGCCATACAATAAGAAGGGATAGAAATAGGCTGAGTATCTGGGAGAAGGTCGATACCAAAGTCTATCTCTCTATCAGGGGGTACCCTTGGGAGATCTTTTAGAAAAACTTTCGAAAACTCATTAACCACTCAAACGTACTAAAGTGTTGGAGTCTCAGACTTAGTGTCTTTAACTCAAACTAGATGGTAAATGCAACCTTTGGATATCAACTTTCTGGCTTTGAGGTAAGATATGAAATGACTCTAGGGAGACACTAAATTACCTGACCACTCAAAAACTGGCTCATCTAGAAACTGAAACATCACCACTCGGGTGCGACAATCTATAGAAGCATAACAGGAATGAAGCTAATCCATACCCAGAATAAGATCAAAATCAACCATATCTAACTTTATCAAGTCTTCTAGCATGACTTTTTGAAGGACAGTGATAGGACACTTCTTATAGATTTGCTTAGCAATAACTAACTCACCTACTGGAGTAGAAACCAAGAAAGGCTTAGGGATTTTTTCAGAATTTATCTTAAAATTTACAGCAACTAATGGGGTCACATAAGAGAAACTCGACCTAGGGTCCAATAACACATAAATATCAAGATGAAAGACACAAAGCATACCAGTCTAGTTTGAGTTAAAGACACATAAATATCAAGATGAAATACATCCTTAAACGCCCTTATGAATTTATACAGATACGTCATCAAAATCAGCTTAGTTCGGAATTTGATGGCCTATTTTGCAACTTTGAGCGACTATGATGAAAAATTCATAACTTGGCATAAGAAACTTTCAATCATGAGTCGTCTTTTTTTTTTTGTTACGGAGAAGTCTCTAAGATTTACTACATATGTCAAAATGATGTGAACACCTATACGGATTTATACAAATATGTTGTCAAAATCCGCTTTGCCTTGCTAGTCTCTTCACCTTTGCGCGTTTGCGGTAAACTTAGCGAAGGAACATCTATCCTCATGTCATATCTATGTCAACTCAAAGTGTTATTTCCATGCTCAAATAATGACATTTCATAAATCCTAAAACTTTCCTCAAAGGCAAAAATTATAGAACATCTCATAATTCAAGACACGATGAAGTAGTGTGAACTCTTGCCCATAGGGTGTAACTTATTGTTTAAAAGTCTTTGGACTAAGTCGTGCCTCTAAGGAAAGAGTAACAAAACATCTCATAAATCAAGACATGATGTGGAAGTGTCAACTCTTGTCCATAGGGCATAAATTGCTATTGAAAGTCCTTGAACTAAGTCGTGCCTCTAAGGCAAGAGTTATATAACATCTCATAAATCAAGACATAATGTGGTAGTGTCAAATCTTACCCATAGGGCATAACTTATTGTTTGAAAGTCCTTGATTTATAAAATATCTCATAAATAAAGACACAATGTAGTAGTGTCAAATCTTGCCCATGAGGCTTAACTTGTTGTTTAAAAGTCCTTGGGATAAGTCTTGCCTCTAAGGAAAGAGTTAGAGAGAATCTCATAAATCAAACCATAATGTGGTAGTGTCAACCCTTACCCATGAGGCGCAACTTGTTTGAAAGTCCTTGGGTTAAGTCTTTCCTCTAAGGAAAGAGTTATAGAACATCTCATAAATCAAGACAATGTGGTAATGTCAACTCTTTTTCATGGTGCCCAGGTTGTTTCTTGAAAGCCCTTGGTATAAGTCTTACCTCTAAGGGAAAAGTTATAAAGTATCTCATAATCAATACACAGTTTGGTAGTGCCAACTCTTACTCATGGGGCATAACTTGTTGTTTGATGGTCATTCAGCATTTTATAATTAAAAACACAATGTGGTAGTATTGACTCTTGCTAAATGAATGTAATTTGTTGTTTAAAAATTCTTGGGATAAGACGTGCCTCTAAGGCAAGATTTGTCAAACATCTCATAAATCAAGACATAACATGATAGTGTCATCTCTTGCCCGTGGGGCATAACTTGTTGTTTGATGATCCTTGTGTATTTCATAAGTAAAAACACAATGTGGTAGTATTGACTCTTGCTAAATGTATGTAACTTGATATTTGAAAATTCTTGGGATAAGTCGTGCCTCTAAGGAAAGAGTTGTAGAACATTTTATAAATAAAAACATAATGTGATAGGGTCAACTCTTGCCCGTGGGGCATAAGTTGTTGTTTTAAAGTCCTTGAGCTAAGTCTTGTCTCTAAGGTAAGAGTTATAGAACATCTCACAACTCAAAACACGGTGTGGTAGTGTCAACTCTTACCCATAAAACGTAACTTGTTGTATGAAAGTCCTAAGTCTTGCCTCTAAGGCGAGATTTATAGAACATATCATAAATCAAGATACAATGTGGTAGTGTCAACTCTTACCCATGAGGTGTAACTTGTTGTTTGGAAGTAATCAAAGACAAAAAAAGAAAAGAAGAAAAACGAAAATATATTGAAAAATAAAAAAAAAATGAAGAAAGAAAGAATATTGAAAAAGAAGAAATAAAAATTAAAGAAAAATAAAATTGAAAAAGAAAGAAAATATAGAAGTCACGAGGAGAAACAAAAAAAAATAAAGGTTGAAAAAAATTAATAAAAATAAAAATAAAGGCCGAGAAAAATTAAAAAAGAAAAATAAAAAAAACTTTTTTTAAAAAATAGACATTGAGAGGAGTAAAGGAAAAAAAGTAAGGGTTAAAAAAACTAAAAGAAAAAAAAAAGAGAAATAAAAAATAAAAAAATCCAAGTAAAATAAAAAGGAAAAAAAAGAAGAAGTTGGGAGGAGAAAAGAGAAAAAAGTAAGGTTGAGAAAAATTAAAAAGAAAAAGAGAAAATAAAAAATAAAAATTAAAGTAAAATAAAAAAGAGAAAAAAATAAAAGTTTAAAGATAAATATGTATGAAGTTGGTTAGAAATATATGAGATACAGAGGGACAAATAGGTAGTTGTTATATATATATATAAAAGAGTAGTATTATGTAGTTTACCTATTGGTCAGGGGCAATATTGTTCAAAAATATTTCACTTAATAGTTGAAGGCTAGCTATTTTTACTAAGTTTGTTTATTTGAGGTCAAAAATTGAAAGCCACCTTATTTTGGGGCTATTTCTATAGTTTCTCCATTGGACTAACTCGGTCCTGTCTATAATTTGATGCGATTGGACTTCAAATGTTGCAACCCATTTGAGAAAAGGTTTTTTTTAGTCCGGCTTGAATAAGCCTGTTGGCCCATTGGGCATGAGCAATGTGGGACAGACTGACCCGTCGGCAAAAAAATAGTTAAAAATTTAGAAGGAAAAATTTCACAAAACCACAACTTAAGATATCTAAATTATTAAAAATTCCTTCACTTAATAAAAATTACAAATATCTCTGATTTCTCTTTCTCTCTCTAAAAGAGTCTGATACATCACAACGCTCTCTCTCTTTCTCAATTGCTCTTATTTTATAGCCCAAATATTTACTAATTAGCAGATATCCGATTCTTCCTCAATTCACTCGACCTCCATCTCACTTCATCTTCAATTTCTCAATCTTCATAGACTGAAAAAGTGAGATATAGATAGCCAGCTCCTAAACAAGATACAATAGGTTCTGTTATGACCCAAAAGTGAAGAGCGTGATAGCACTTGTCGCGACGTACCTTGACAAGTAAGACTATCACCCAAACCGATACAAAAAGAAAAAAAGACAGAAATATCACAAGGTAAGGCTTCTAGAACGAAGCCAAACCATATAAGTAATCATAACAATGCAGAAAGAGCTTATCAAAAATATCTATCATGCCAAAAATCAGGTGTCAATAGTGTAAGAACTACTAATATAATCCAAAAGTCAAATACATTAGAAAAATAACCACAAAGGAATAATAACTGTCTCCAAATACTAATAAGGACATAACTATTATAGAAAGATAAACGTGAACTTCGGACATATGAATGTCCAAACGCTACCTTGGAAGCTCCAACAATCGCTCGAGTCAAGCAAGTTGAGGCGCACTCGAGCTAGGACCTATACCGAAAGGGAGCAATAGCATAAGTACGATCCACTTATACACAATAGGTATCATAGACCGACAAAACAAAGTAGTAAATAAAGCATACAAAATATATACTAAGGGCATGTCACCTGCAATCAGAAAATGTCCCACAGTGGTAGCCCACACCATTTGCACTAACAATTCTAATATATCTCACATATATTGCAATATCACACCAATATAGAATAAAAGTACGTATTATATCATATATAAGAAGAACAAGGGGGAACATGCTTATACAAGATCATCAAATACAAGTAAAAGAAGATACGATAAATACATAGATCACAAGTCAATATGGCAATACAACACAACATAACACAATAAAGTAAGTGCAATGTATATGATGATAATGATGATGATGATGCACGAGGTCGTCGCACAACCTCCGAGATCATCGCACATACCCCGTATACACTTACGGAGGCAAGCCTCCCAACGCAGGATCCATGGGGGGTTCGTCAACCCGTATACAATACACATATCTTATATCTCCTTTTTGGCACATCCTTCGGAAAGGGTTTTACAAGGTGTTATAATATCTCCTCTCCAGCACATCCCTCGGGAAGGTTTTTAAAAAGATGTTGTCAGTGTTTCTCAAATGTTGCCATGGTGGTACCAATATTTCATGAATGAGTATGAAAAGGAGATGTAATGCTCACAACCAATCACAATGAATATTTTCACAACCAACCACATGATATATTTTCACAACCTACCACATGATATATTTTCACAACCACAGTGATTTATTTCCACAACCACGTGAGCCAATATCCACTCATTATTTCAGTTTCATCCATGAATTTCCATATGTCTCATATGCCAATAAAGTATGAATATAATCACAATACACTAGTGGTACCATATTAAGCATCTTAACAACACAATACAATTATTCACATGTATTCAAGGATATTAATATCACATAGGACCCCACACGGTTACACATATCACATAATAACTCAATTTTGACAATTACATCACCTATAGGCCCCCACACGGGCACAACACATAAATAGCTATTTTTCATGATTAGTTCCCACCCTTAACATGCATTTTGTATCATCATTTACTATCCGTCCCAGGCTGAAAGAGTTAAGACATAACATAATTCAAAAACCGAAATTGATCCGCTACACTTCGAACCCACGACCTTACTTTTCACTAAAAATCTCAAAACGGACTCTCGGAATGGGTTTTCGAAAAAGAAGGACAAAATCAGAACTTTACTTCAAAAAACATGTTCCTCATAGTCTTAGAAATCTATAGCTAAAAACTCAAGTCAAATCGAGTAAAAAACAAGGTTCAAATTGAAGAAAAATCATTTTTAAGCTTTATCGGGTTAAAATCAAGAATCGAAGTTGTTTTGATGGTTAAATTGATGAAAAACTAGTAATTATAAGATAAACATATTATTCAAGTGAAAAGGAGTGAAATTAAAGTTTAAAATCAAGCCCTAACATTTTTGAAGTTTTGAGAAATTTATCAAGAAATTACTAAGAAAATGGTGAATTCTTACCTTAAATTCGTAATAAAACCAAGAAACGGGTGTTAAACTAGCTTCCAAAGCTCTCACAAACTTTAATTTTAAGCTCCTACACTATTTTAGGGTTTAACTCTCAAGAGCCAAGATGAAAAATGAGCAAAATAGGCCGAAAAAGTTGATAAATAGTGCAAATTTTCTGCACTGTTATAGCTGAAAAAGATGGGTTTTATTCTTAAGTCCAATCTGAACTTCGACGGGGTGCTCGGAATTCGTTTGGAGTTCGATATATGCAAATGAACTATGCAACCACACTAAATTCGATGTTCTAGACATGTTGGCGAAGTCATATTTTCGAAAAAATATTATTTTCAAAAAGTTAATCCCCGAAATCCGAAATTGTAATTTTCCAAACCGAGGATTAAAATGAGATTTAAAATCCATAAAATCATACCAAACAAACTAACACCCTAAAATCAACATTTTGGATCTGCTAGCAAATTCAAATTTTTCATCCGAGGTCGTTTCGATCAAATGTGGGTCCCACACTCATATTTCTAATTTTCTAACTTTCCGACCAATAGATCGAAATGAGCTCGGGTGCGTCAGGATCCGAACCAAAGGTCTATCTAGCCTAAGGACTAGATTCCGGAGCTACTGGCGTAGTCCGTTCGGCCATTCGTTGTACGAATCAAAAGATATCCCATAAGTCTAAAAGAAGACTTTTGAAGCCATCAAAAACCACAGTATCGCATAAATGATACTAGAATGCATCGAAAAAATGCCAATAACTATCTCACCCCAGAAATACCATAATGCAACTACGGAGAGGGGTAAAATAGTCAAATCACACAAAATCATAAATTTTATCAAATTTTTAGGTCGTTGCATCATCCACCACTAAAAATCTAGTTCATCAAACTAAGGCAAAAGAAATACCTAAATCAACAAAGAGCTGGGGATAAAAACTATGCATATCAGACTCAACCTCCCAAATAACCTCATCTACAGGTCGATGTCACCATTGGACCTTAACCACAGGGATCACTCTAGAGCATAACTGTCTAACATCTCTAGCCAAAATGGAAACTAGCTCCTCAACAAAGGACAACAACTCATCTAACTGAACCGACTCCCAACGAATAACATGAGACTCATCACAAATATAACGACGAAGCATAGAAATATGAAAAATTGGATGAAAAACTGATAGATCAAGGGGCAAAGCCAACTCATAAGCCGCATCACCAACAGTCCAAAGAATCTTAAATGGACCAATATACGCGAGGCTAAGCTTGCCCCTCTTCCCAAACCTCATCACACCCTTCATGGGTGAAACTTAAAGGAAAACACGATCTCTAATGCCAAATATCAAGGCACGAAGTCTACAATTAGGATACCATTTCTGCCTACTATAAGCAGCTTTAAGTCTATTCTGGATGACCCATACTCTATCCAAAGACTCACGGAGCAAGTCCGCACCTTAAGGTCTCATCTCTAAAACATCAAACCAATCCACTAGGGAGCGACAACGCCTACCATACAATGCCTCAAAAGGAGCTATATCAATACTGAAATGGTAGCTATTATTCTATGCAAACTCTGCTAAAGACAAATGCTGCTTCTACTGGCCACCAAAATCCATCACACACGCGCAGAGCATACTCCAAAACTTGTATAGTCCGCTCTGGCTGGCCATCAGTCTGGGGTGAAATGCTATGCTAAGATCAACCCGAGTACCCAACTTATCCTGAAAAGTCTTTCGAACGTGAGAAGTGAACACAAAACCTCAATCTGAAATAATGGACACCGACACACCGTTCAGATGCACAATCTCAAGAATGTAGATACGGGCCAACCTCGTAGCACTAAATGAGACCTGAGTCGGAATAAAATGAGATGACTTGGTCAATCGATCCATGATGACCCAAACATTGTCAGAGCTATGAGATGTATGAGTCAAACCAGTCACAAAGTCCATGGTGATCCGTTCCCACTTCAACTCAGGAATAGGTAACCTCTGAACCAACCTACCAGGCCTCATATGCTCAGCCTTCACCTGCTGACAACATAGGCAACGAGCCACTAAATCCTCTATATCTCGCCTCATACCACCCCACCAATAATGTTGCCTCAAATCACGATACATCTTAGTCACACCTGGATGGATAGAATATATAGAACAATGGGCCTCCTCCAAGATCAATCTAATTTAGTCACCCAATCTCGGCACACAAACTCGACCTCCAATCTGCAAAACTTCATCCAAATTAATTGAGGCTACCTTAGCCTCCCCACTCAATACCTTATCTCGAATCGACCTCAATCCAACATCATCAAACTGATGAGCTCGAATCTAGTCCATCAAAAAAGATCTAGCATCCACAAATGCCAAAACACACCCCGATATGAAAATATCAAGCCTAACCATTTGGTTAGCCAAACACTGAACCTCTAGGCCAAAGGCCTCTCCTGGGTCAAAAGAAGTGCCAAGCTACCCATGTTAGTCGACTTTTGGCTCAAGGCATCCGCAACCACATTAACCTTGCTCAGATGATAGAGAATAGTCAAGTTATAATCCTTAAGCAACTCAAGCCAATGGCACTGCCTCATATTAAGATCTCGATGGGTGAAGAAGTACTGAAGACTGCGATGATCTAAGAAGATCTCACAATGGAGTCCATATAAGTAGTGCCTCCACAACTTCAAGGCAAACACAACTACGCACAACTCCAAATCATGGGTAGGATAATTCCTCTCATGAGGGTTTAACTGATGGACGCATACGCAATTACCTTACCCTCCTACATCAACATAATACCTAACCCAACACTTGAAGTATCAAAGAAAATGGTAAAGCCCACGCCCTCCTTGGGTAAAGCCAATATAGTAGCTGAAGTCAACAAATCCTTGAGCTTTTGAAAGCTCACCTCACAAGCATTGGACCACTGAAAAAAAACTTCTTCTGGGTCAACTTGGTCAATTGAGCTGCAACGGATGAAAAACCCTCAACAAAATACCGATAATACCCGATCAAGCCAATAAAGTTCGAATCTCGGTGGGCGAAGTAGGTCTAGCCCAATCACAAACCACTGAAACCTTGGCTGGATAAACCATAATACCTTTCTTAGTCACCACATGACCCAAGAAAGAAACAAACTCCAACCAAAACTTGCACTTAGAGAACTTAGCATATAACTTCCCATCCCTCAATCTCTGAAGCATAATACGCAAATGCTCCTCATGCTCAACCTCACTGTTGGAATACACCAAGATATCTTCTATAAATACGATAACAAAGGAGTCAAGATACGGTCGAAACACCCGGTTCATCAATTACATGAACACGATAGGGGCATTAGTCAACCCAAAGGACATGACTAAGAACTCATAATGACCATATCGAGTCCGAAAAGCTATTTTCAAAATATCTAAAGCTCTAATCCTTAACAGGTGAAAATTAGACCTCAAATTAATCTTCAAAAACACCGCAACACCTTGAAGTTTATCAAATAAATCATCAATGTGAGGAAGAGGATACTTATTCTTAACTTTCACCTTATTCAACTTTCGATAATCAATACACATCTGTATAGATCCATCCCCTTTTTCTTCACAAACAAGATAGCCGCACCCTAAGGTGAAGCACTAGGTCAGATAAATTCCTTATCTAACAACTCCAGCAACTGATCCTTCAGTTTTTTCAACTCTGTTGGGGTCATCCTATAAGGAGGAATGGAAATGGGTTTGGTGCCCGACTCAACATAAATAATAAAATCAATATCTCGATCTGAAGGCATACTAGGCAAGTTTGTAGGGAACACATCTATAAACTCACAGATAGAATCCAAGGAAGGAGGCGAAACAACACTGGTGTTACGAATATGAGTCAAGAATGATAAACATCCCCTCTCAATCAATTTATGAGCCTAAACATAAGATATAATCCTCTTAGGACCCGAATGAAGTGTGCCCTTCGAAGATATCCCTGGCACACCCGGCAAAGCTAAAGTCACGGTCTTAGCAAAATAATCTAAGACAGCATGGTATGGAGCCAGCCAATCCATGCCTAAAATATCATCAAAATCAACCATATCTAATACAAGCAAATCTACCAAAGTCTCATGCCCGGAAAAAGTCATAACACAAGATTGATACACCCGATCCACCACTAAAGAATCACCTATCGGGGTAGATACACGAATAGACATGGCAAGAGGCTCACTAACAGAATCAAAATATACAGACACATAGGAGAAAGTCAATTCAGGATTAAACAATACAGATGTAGGTCTGAAACAAACAAGGGTGATATATGTAATCACAACATCCGAAGCCTCTACCTCAAGTATGGATGTATACCATAACACTGACCACGACCACCTATTGCCTGGGTAGTCCCATGACCATCCCCTCGAGCTCCACTACCTCTGCCTCTCGCACCTCTGGTAGCACCCCTATCCCTCATAGATGGAATAGGACTAGCCCGAACCACTCAGTGGGAATAGTCCTTGGCTATACGTCCAATCTCATCATACATATAGTAACCTCTACGACCGGTCTCAGCAGAAGAAGGTACAACTAAGCCCGAATGGCCACCATGAATTGCTGACCTAGAAGATCCACCACCTGAACTCTATAAAGTTGCATGTACTAGCCTACCATGGTATCCATAAAAACCTCTAAAATCTCTACCTCGAGAGGTATGACCCCTGAATTCACCAAAATATCACACCAGACTCAGTGGAAATACTATCGTAAAAATATCTGGACAGGGTATGGAAGCGTGTCTCATACTTAACAACTATCATGGAGCCCTGCTCTAAATGATCAAATCCATCCCACATACGATCTCTCAAACTGAAAGGCACAAATCTCTCCAGAAAGGCATCAACAAACTGATCCCATGATAACTCAGGAGCATCAATTGGCCTAAAAATGACAAATAATATCCACTAATCTCTCACAGCATCTCTCAACTGATATGTAGTATATGCCACACCATTCGCCCAGAAAGGGTGAAACACAACTCAGAACACAAGGTATGAAAGAATTTACACGATAAGGAATAAAATGAGGGAGGTTTTCTAAAGACATCCTATAGCCTCTCAAAGATAGATACAGAGATTTACATACCGATCCTCGAGACTCTATTAGACATTCCGTTCTTAAACAGTTGGGACTAATGAAACCTGATTGCTCTGATACTAATTTTTCACGACCCAAAAATAAAGTTCATAATGGCACTTGTCATAGCGTACCTTAACATGTAAGCCTATCACCTAAACTGATACAAAAAGAGAAAAAGATAGAAATATCCCAAGGTAAGGCTTCTAGAATGAAGTGAACCATATAAGTAATCATAGCAATGCGAAAAGAACTTATCCAAAATACTAGTCTTGTCCAAAAGAAGGTGTCAATAGTGTTAGAACTACTAATACAATCCAGAAGTTAGATACATTAGAAAAATAACCACAAAGGAATAATATTTGTCTCTGAATACTAATAAACATATTTAACTACTATAGAAAGATAGAGGTGAACTTCAGACGCATGATTGTCCAACTGCTACCTTGGAAGCTCCAACAATTGCCCGAGTCAAGCAAGCTAAGGTGCACTCAAGCTAGGACCTGTACCAAAAAGGCGCAGTAGGCATGAGTACGGTCCACTTGTACTTAGTAGATATCATAGGCCGACCAAGCAAAGAGTAAATAAAGCATACAAAATATACACTAAGGGCACGTCACCTGTAATCAGAAAATATCCCACAACAGTAGTCCACACCGGTTGCACTAACAATTTTAATATATCTCATATATATCAATATCACACATATATTGCAATATCACACCAACATAGAACAAAAGTACGTATTATATCACATATAAGAAGAACAAAGTGGAACATGCATATATAAGATCATCAAATACAAGTAAAAAAGATACAATAAATACATAGATGACAAGTCAATATGGCAATACAACACAACATAACACAATAAAGTAAGTGCAATGCATATGATAATGATGATGCATGAGGTCGCCACACAATCTTTGAGATCATCGCTCAATCCCTGTACACACCTATGGAGGCAAGCCTCCCAATGCAGGACCCATGGGGGGTCAACCCGTATACAATCCACATATCTCATATCTCATTTTCGGCACATCCTTCGAAAAGGGTTTTATAAGGTGTTATAATATCTCCTCCCCAGCACAACCCTCGAAAAGGTTTTTAAAAAGGTGTTGCTAATGTTTCTCAAATATTGCCATGGTGGTACCAATGTTTGATGAATGAGTATGAAAAGGGGATGTAATGTTCACAATCAGTCACAATGAGAATTTTTACAACCAACCACATGATATATTTTTACAACCAACCACATGATATATTTTCACAACCAACCACAATGATTTATTTCCACAACCACGTGAGCCGATATCCACTCATTATTTTAGTTTCATCCACGAATTTCCACATGTTTCATATGCCAATAAAGTATGAATATAATCACAATACGCTACTGGTACCATATTAAGTATCTTAACAACACAATACAATTATTCATATGTATTCAAGGCTATTAATATCACATAGGACCCCACACGGTCACACATATCACATAATAACTCAATTTCGATAATTACATCATATATAGGCCCCCACACGGGTACAACACATAAATAAACATTTTTCATGATTAGTTCCCGCCCTTAACATGGATTTTGTATCATCATTTACTACCCAGCTCAATCTGAAAGAGTTAAGCCATAACCTACCTCAAAAGCCAAAACCGATCTGCTACACTTCGAACCCACGACCTTACTTTTAACGAACAATCTCGAACTTCACTAAAAACATCAAATATGGAATCTACGCGTCAAAACAAAGTCAAAGATACCTATATTAACTACTTTTGGTTCGAGGTCGAAATGGACCACCGGAGTGAATTTCCGAAAAAGGACAAAATCAGAGTTATTTTGATGGTTAAAACTAGTAATTATAAGATAAAAAAATTATTCAAGTGAATAGGAGTGAAATTGAAGTTTAAAATCAAGCCCTAAGATTTTTGAGATTTTGAGAAATTTATCAAAAAATTACTAAGAAAATGGTAAATTTTTACCTTAAATTCGTAATAAAACCAAGAAATGGGTGTTCATCCAGCTTCCGAAGCTCTCACAAACTTTAATTTTAAGTTCTCACACTATTTTAGGGTTTAACTCTCAAGAGCCAAGATGAAAAATGAGCAAAATAGGCCGAAAAAGTTGCTTAAATAGTGCAAATTTTTTGTATTGTTATACCTGAAAAAGCTGTGGGGGGGGGGATCTTAAGTCCAATTCGAACTATGACGGGGTGCCCGAAATTTATTTGGAGTACTATATATGCAAATGGACTATGAAACCACACTAAATTCGATGTTCCGGACATGTTGGCAAAGTTGAATTTTTGAAAAAATATCATTTTTAAAAAGTTAACCCCTGAAACCCGAAATTATAATTTTCCAAATCAGGGATCAAAATGAGATTTAAAAGCCATAAAATCATACCAAACATGCTAACACCCTAAAATAGATATTCCGAATCTTCTGGAGAAGTTTGATTTTCCATTCGACGTCGTTTCGATCAAATGTGGGTCCCACATCCCTATTTCTAATTTTCCAACTTTTCAACCAATAGGTTGAAATGAGCTCGGGTGTGCCAGGACACGAACCAAAGGTCTACCTAGACTAAAATCAATATTACAGAGCTGCTGGAGTAGTTCGTTCGTCCATCCATCACACGAATCAAAAGATATTCCCATAACTCTAAAATGAGGCTCCCGAAGCCATCAGAAATCACTATATCGCATAAATGATACCAGAATGCATCAGAAAATATGCCAATAACTCTCACACTCCAAAAGTACCATAATGCAACTACGGAAAGGGATAAAACTATCAAATCACACAAAATAACAAATTTCACATATTTTATTAAATTTTTAGGTCGTTACAGTTTCTCCAACCACCAACACCACGACATCACCACCATTAATGGATTTTTTATGTTTTTATCTTCCAACTTTTATTCATCCAATATTTCACTATCAACAATATCCAAACAACCACCAACACCACAACATCATCACCATCAGTGGTGGAAATCAATTCAGTTTCTGATGCCACAAGGCGAATAGAGAAGATATATTATAATCGGATACATTGATATACTTGAGATTTATTCAAAGGAGATAAATTTTAATGATGGATATGTTTGAAAATATGACAAAAATTATATATATGACTTCTGTATCAAAATGAGATCTGTGTTGCTGATACATAAAAATTATGTATCAGTTGCAGTGATTTTGTGCGTTTTGATGGAGAAGAGGAAATTATTGTATCTCTTTTTACCTTGAGACTATTACATAAGGATAATCTTATCTCTCTTATTATTTTTAGTCAGTTACATATGCATAATTTTGTATCCCTCGTTAATTTTAATTTGTTAAATATGCAGAATTATGTATCTCTTGTTAATTTTAGTTCTGCTACATATGCAAAATTATGTATCTCTTGTTATTTTTAGTTCTGTAACATATGTTTTTTTATATCTCTTATCATTTAACTATTTTACAGATGCAGACATTAGTATCTATTAATTTTTAGTTCTATTATACTTCAGTTTTCTTGTATCATTTGTCTTTAACATTAGAAATTTATTTACCACGTAAATATTTTAGCCTATTAATAGATGATACATTATGCATGAATTGTGGTCTATTCATTGCTTTGTTTGTTGAGTATTTAAGTGATGGACTACAAGTATCATATTCCGGTATTGATGTTGAATTTCTCTGAATGAAATATGCTTTTCTCTTGTGCAATTATGGACATGTCAAGACTGAAAATGGCTATGTTAGTGCCAATAAAGACCCGTCAAGACCTAAACCCAGCTTCATTCCTCCTTATGAAAACAAAGTGATTTCAATTGAGTAGATTTAGTTATGTTGTTTTAGGTACAAATATATAAACACTATTAAGTATTTGTATAAACAATTGGTGTCTAATTTTTGTTGTTGATCAAATTATGTTTTATATAAATTCTTCCTGTTCTATTAAGTGTTCTATGATATGTCCAAATAAACAATAAATATGCATGAAATACATAATGAATAAACAAGAGATACAAAGTTTTTCTAATATATTAAACACTAGATACATCTAATTAACATATATCTCATCAACTCTTATGAATTAGCTGAATCAAATTTATTGTAACATATAACAGATACTTAATGAATAAATAAGAGATACATAATTCTTTATAATACATCTGACTGGCATATATCTCAGCAGTTACAATCCCTCAATCAACATATCCCTCTCATCTTTATCGATTGTGGTTATGCACATGGATACATCTCAAAACTTAACACATTTTTTCATAACATCGAATAGCTTCACCCCTTTATCATTACGAATCAACAATAGAGCTGAATTTCTAACAACAATGTATCGTGCTTTAATTTTTTTTCTTGTCTCGTTAATTTCAAGTTTTGCTGCAATGACAGAAATAAATTTTTAATAGGTTATATGTTCACCGATTACATATGTCATCACTCTTATATCTTTCGTACTTGATATCGGTAATCCAAACACCGAAATAATGTAATAACACCGATAAATTCAGTGCAAATTGTTAAAAAAAAATAGCACCAAGAAGAAAGAGATAAGCAGAACAAGAAAGAATCTGAAAGATGAATATGAAGAAAGAATCTGGAAGATGAATATGGAGAAGAATATTTTCAAAAATCAACAAAATAACTGATTTTGAATTTTTGGAGATTTTTTATTATTTGTTTAATATTAAGTAGTGTGATTTATTCCTCATTAAATTCAATATCTGCTATTTCCTTTTCTAATGTTGTAAATCTATTACTAATCTCTTATATTAACATGTATCTGAAAATAGAAAAATCAAAATTTCATGTAAGTTTTTCAAAAAGTGGGATAACATGTAAGTAAGGGCAAAAATCGAGGGATTTATGTAAGTTTTATAATTAAAAATAATATAAAGTAGTAAAAATAACAACAGGAGCTCAAACTCAAAATTTACTCAAACCATCATAAATATGAAAACATTAATTATGCTTATAAAATAGGTAACTAATCGATATACAAAATCCTAAAGTTTTTAAGGAATCACTATTTACTACTATATTTAGATTTAGTCACTTTTCACTCTCAACAATGATAATTGTCTTCTTCTTTGTAGTGTGACCTTACTCATTATGGCTCAGATCTTTAGTATTATCCTATTTATTACTTGTATCTACTATTTAAGTAAAATATCCTTATTCTTTCTTACTAAATAAATTGTAAGAAACCTAATCTCATTCTCCAATATTCAAAGTTTACTCCATTATTGTTGGAACCAAATTAGGTTAATATTTCTATTTAACTAGTTATATTGTTACTCATTAACTATTTAGTTTGCATATTAATATATCTATTTGTTTCAAACAATATCATCTCAAAAGTTATTCAGTTTCTCTAATTATAAGATTTTCTTATAATGAATTTGAGACTTGATTAGCAAGTAGTAACATCATGTAAATATTTATGTTATTAACATTTTAAATTAAAAGATTATAAAAATAATTTTTTTTTAAAAAGTGGGCTGACGCATCGAGGCCTGCAGCCCACAGAGTGATGGTTTGCTTATTTTTTTTTTAGGAAAAAGGACACTATGTAGCATTTCTTAAAATAAATAGCCTAAGTTTGATATTTTTTCAAAAAGTGGTCAGTCGGGTATACTATTTCCACTTTATAGTCATTTTCTAATTTGGGTCATTTTGACTCATGTAGTTTAGATACAGTCCATATACAATATTGCCTCATGTAGTTCAGATACAGCAGCAAATGAGGTAGCATTGTATGGCCTCTTGTTGGTTGGAAAAGGTGGTACTTGACTTAAAGAAGCATTTCTTCCACTTTCAAATAGGGTCCCTCTTGCATTGGCTATTTTTCTTGTCAATCCTCTACCAATCCCTCCTTGACCTCTACCATAACCACCTCCCCTCTCATCACCACATTGACCCCTACCAGAACCACATTTACCTCTACCAGCAACACCTTGACCTCTACTAGCAGCACCTTGAGCTCTACCAGCAACACTTGACACCTTTATTTGAGGTGCTCTTGGCACAACAGTTGTGTCAGCACAAATAGATCCTAATTGACTGAATTGTGTAGTTGCATATATATGAAAGGTGGAGCTTGACTGTGAATAAATGCAACATAATATTTTCAACAGTTTTCAATAATAATATTAAGCAGGAGAAGAATATTAAGGCAGCAGAACATATATAACTTACTCTTGTTGTCTGACTTTGAGTGTAGGTATCTCTTGCCATTGCACTGGTGTCACCACAAATAGAACTTGATTGTGGTGGTGGTGGATTCCATAAAGCTGCTAGGTTGACTACTATTACTTCTCCCATAACATTCTAACATACAAACAAAAATATGAAAAGTTAAGAAATATGTTAACTTTACAAAGTATTATGAAATTCATTTAAGGCTTACCATTTTGGCACACATAGTCTTATTATGGCCAACTTGCTTGCACCTTGAACAAGTGATCTTGACACTTTTTCTTAAGAGTTTGCCTCACTTTTTGGCTCATCCTTGCTCTTTCTTTTGTTCTTGCCAGGTCTACCTAGGATCTTTCTTGGTTTTAGAGGTTCAATTGATGGGTTTGTGGTTTTCGGCCACATTCTCATGTTGGTAATTGGTTGCATGAAATGAGTATAAGACTTAAGAAAGGTTTCTTTACTATACCAGTGCTCTACATGTTGATCAGGATCTTCATTCAAGTAATAATAAACACAAATGGCATGAGGACAAGGAATACCTCTTAACATCCATAACCTACAATCACAGTACTTCTTGTCCAAGTGAACAACAGATGTGTAACCCCCATCCCCAATTTAAAAACCATTAACTCCATTCCATAGTACTCTACACCTCTTTGAATATATCTTATTAGCTTCTAAAATAGTTCTTGCCATAGGTGCAATGTCTGAAATCCATGTTTTTGCAAATTTGATCATATCTACATGTCTATTCATCATTTTATGCCTGATATCCTCTAACATTATGATTATGAATTTATGTCTAGCAGCTAAGATCCAAGAATCGAAAGTCTCACACATGTTATTTTCTACAACATCACATTTGGAATATGTTTTGAAATATTCCCTACACCAAGAAGTAGGAGGATTAACTAAAATGTACTCAGTTATTTCTTTCTTACCTAGCTTTGACATTGCTTGCATCTCCTATCTAAACTTTACTTCAAATCTTGCTTTTGCACATCTCCAAAACTGATTCCTTCTCTCTTCTCCTCCCCAGTGCACATGCCAATTGCTACAAATATGTCTAGCACACATTCTTCTCTCAGCATTTGGTAACAGATCCATCAAAACAGGAACAAAACCCTGTAATAAGTGTTAAGTATTATTAAAATAGGAATATTATTGGAAAATAAAGTCAAGTAATGAGAAAAATAATTAAGTAATGGTACCTTTTGTTAGTCTGACATTACAGTCAAGCCTTCACCAGTTCCCAGATTTCGATCACCAATCAGATGTCTTATGAACCAGTCCCAGCTATGTTTTGTTTCAGTATCCACAACTACCCATGCAATAAGATATATTTGGTTGTTACCATTTTTCCCCACAGCAACCAATAATTCACCCTTACAATCTCCTTTTAGAAAACATCCATCAAAACCAATAATTTTCCTACACCCATCTAACCATCCTTTCTTGAAGGAATGAAAGCACACATAGAAATAAAAAAAAAGGTTCTTCCCTGGTTCAGTTTCTTTGTTAATTTTTATCAACAAGAACTTCCAAGATTTGTTGTATTAATCTTATCTGCATAGTCACATAATCTGGCAAATTCCAGCTTCCAATCTCCCATATTCTCCCCCATAACAATTTTTTTAGACCTAAAACAAATAGTTTTACCTACATAAAGACCCAAACACCTCTCTTACCAAATCCTGAATTTCCCAAATCCTAATGTATGGCTGAGAAACAATTCTCTCCTTGAACTTTCTAGCAACCATAATTGAATAACACATCTTGTTCTTGTTTAGAGGTATACACTTGTGAATAGGGTTATAGTTCTTCACAATAAAATCACCTGAATCCCTATCAGTAGAAGCAAATAGAAACCAGTTGCAATTAGCTACAATGCACTTCACCCTTATTCTATTTTTTTCATTAGGTTTTAACTTCAACTTCCTTCTATACTCTACAACATAATCTACAATAGCTTTTCTAAACTAATTTACACCCTCAAAAATCATTCCAAGGTCAAACACAGAAAACTCACAATTTTCATCATACCTAGTTTTCTTGTTTCTCTTTCTTCTAGGTAGATCTACTCCTCTAACAACATCTACATCTATATCTTTACTATCTTTACTCCAACAATCAGAATTATCAAGATATTTCTCATCTCCACCCAACTTTCCAGAATATTTGGTAGCCTTATTTTTACCAATATCCTCAAAGCCTCTAGCTACACAACCAGCAACTCCCACAGGTACTTCTTCAGTTTTAACAGCCTTTTTTCTTGCTTTTTGATTTCTTTCTTTCTTGTTGGCTTTGTTTTTCCTTATTACTTGTCTAAAAGCCCTCAAATCCTCATCAACATCTGAGTCATCTTCTGAAGGAATATCTCCAAGATCTGAATCACTACTCAAATAATCTGATAACTCACTTACTATCCTATTAACATCTTCTACATGAATATCTTCTACATCAGCCTCATCACCTTCTTCTACACCAATATCTTCTAGGTCAATATCTTTTACATGGATATCTTCTATATTAACCTTATCACCTTCTTCTACACCAACATCTTCCACATAAGCCTCCCCCTTCTTACCTAAGTTAACATTCTCTATCTCAATATCTTCTAGGTTAAAATCTTCTAGATCAACCTCCCCCTCTTTCTCTACTCCAATAGATTCTCTCTCTATGTTAACACTATCATCAACACCAACACTTTCTCTTTCTAGGTTTGCACATTCAATAATATCAGGTGCAGGTAAAAAACTAGTAGGACCATCAAGGTCAAGAATTGGTTCATCTAAAATATGATAGACATAAAAATCAATAGAGTCCTCATGTTTTAAGTCTTTAACTAGTTCAACGAGATGTCTGTCACTCTTCACCAAGTTGAACTGCTTAGTTACTACAACTTGATAATAAAACCCCCTAACAGTGTCATACCCTAATTCTTTAGTATAAAATAACAATTCCAGCATGGAAAAGTGGGCCTTGTCAATATACCTTAGCTCTGGCACACAACTTGCAACATATGTAGGAACACCCTTGTTGAAAAAAGATCTCCAATGGTGAAATTTTATGAATATTATCTCCATTTGTTATATCACATGTAACAAAAGGGTAAGAATTAAAAGTTAGTTAACTGAATATACCCAAAGTACACACAAATAAGCTAAAAGCTACAACCTTTAATGCATGTTAAGAAAGAGATAGAATATTCCCAAAATCACAGCCCTAATAGTGAAATTTCAAAACCCTAAAAACTGAAATATGCAAAAATTCAACAAAATTTAACAAATATAAATCATAATAACACTTACACAAGGAAGATCTGTGGAAAACCCCCAAATTTATCCTTCGATTGAGTGGAATTTTGGTTAAATTAGGATTAATTTAGGGTTATCTTAGAGAGAGATTTAATAGGGAGAGAGAAAGAACCGTTCAAATGATTTTTTTTTCATTTAAAATATAATAAGTGTAACACCCCGCATTTCGGGCTAGAAAGAAAACCATCGTTTCTATGCGTAGATGATTCAAAAGCCATAAATCCTACGCAAATTTGGCATTTTAATCAATTTTGTAGTATGGGAACCTATTTGAGAGTGAATTGATATCATAGAGGTCCCCAAACTCAAGGACGAGTTGAAATCTTTTCTATCGTTCGAGTTTGAGTGAGCGTCGAAACTTGGGCCAACTTCAATAAATCATAACTCTTTGTATATAATTAATTAGAGGTCCTACTATATATCAAATTAAATCTCTATGAATTATCTTTCCAACGATACCAATTTTGCCAAAATCCGATACCCGAGCAAAAAGTTATGGCCATTTTCGTGACTGAGACAGTAGCATCACGCGATTAGCGTGTGACGCATGCTCTGTCGCACGCACCCAATTTCCAGGTTCTGTTTTTGCATTTTTAAGGGCAAAAGTGGTATTTTCCACCCTCTATTCAGCCATAACATGGGATTAAATCCCCCAAACATCAAAATAACATTATTTTCTCTCAAAATCATCAAGAACAATCCGTAGGGTTTCAAACCAAAAATCAACATATCTCAAGATTTAACCATTGCTTTTCCTTAATTCTTCAAGAATCGGAATCCCCATTGCGAGGGCTACAAGAAGTACCCATCAATCGTACGTATAGCATCCCTAACGCGAGAGTTCATTCAAAAGCTTCTAAATTAAGGTACGTGGGGTTTATCCTTAAACTACATGGGCTTGTTTAAAACACTCAATTTTGATTTAAAGATCATCAAGCATGAATTTGTTAAAGGGGTTTTGAAATCCATTATTTTATTATGCTTATTGCATGCTTAATGATATTGTTGTTTTGGCCTTTAGGCCTTATCCCCTTAAATTGATTTACACATATAAGTATATGTATGAAACTTGAAATTGAAGATTTGTTTGAGAGCTCAAATAATCAAAATCCCTCTCTTATGATAACCTTATGTTTATGATCTTATGGTGATTGATTGAAATACATGATTTATGGCTTGAAAATAGTTTACTCAAATACCATAGTACTTTGAGCATGTTTTAGATATTTAAGAGAGGGAGTTTCTTGATGTAAATATATTTTGTTAAAAGAGAAAGATTTGCATGAAATTAAGAGTTTGACATGGCCACCTTGCATCATTGAAAGTTTGACAAAGAGAGTTGTATACATGTGTTTACATGTGTTTTAAAGAAGTAGTTCTTTGAAATAATTTATTGATATGGTGGTCCCGAATTTATGTTTTGAAAACAGAGATTGTAATATGCTAATAATGTGTCAGAGATGTGACTTGCAAGTCAATGGTATGACGATACCATAAGTATGTATGCCATAACAGAGTATGTTTTCAGAATATGTTTTCAGAGAATGCATGTTTTAAAGAGTTAAAAATGGGCTTAAAGAGGGTTAGGTAGTTTACCCGAAGAAGGATTGAGTTCAAGTAACTCTTAGCCTAAAACCGTGATTTGTCGATCCGGGTATATTATTTTTACACTGGCGACGGCCGTGTGGCGTAGCAGAGTCAGAGACTCCAATCCTTGCGGCACACTTGGGTTGGAGGCTTCTTTGCTGAGTCACTGGTGTATTCCATATAGCCCGTGGAATTTTAGAGTTGTAGGGTATACCACCTAATGCAGAAGTAAAACAAAGAGTGTCACATAGTTCAGATGATTTTTCAGAGTCTTTCAAAAATGCCCATGTGATTTCTTACCATATGATATGTTTATGAACTGATTTAAATTGCTCTCATATATGTTGAATATAAATTATTATTTTGGATTTTCTCTGCATACCAGTACATTTGTATTGACCCCTACCTCCCAGGGTCTAAAGCTCAGTTCAAAGGTCCTGTTAAATAGTAGAATTTCCATACAGCAGTAGAGTGTGCAGTTGGTGAGCCTTCTTAATACCAGAAGGCCTGTATCTTTTAGATTGTGTTATTTATTTTGGTTAAGGTCCACTGGGAGCTTTGTCCCAGTTTCAAACAGTTGTCATTTGATTATGTAGTAGAGATTTCGCAGACTGTTCCAGATGTTGTTTAGTTGATTTCGGATTCCATTCTTTATTGTTAAACTAAATCCAGAGTATGAACATGTTTCCGTATCAGATTATATTTCTGTATCTTCGTTTATTATATGAATGTTGTGCATGATTACCAGATAGAGTAGGACGCCTGGGCCTTCATGGTTCGAGATATCCGTCATGGCCAGGCCCTAGTTCGGGTGTATTTAGTTTATCCACGTAGAGAGTTTTATGTGGACAACTTTCCACATTAGCGGTGTTTGGAGACACGCGCAAACAAGCTGATGAGAACAGGGAAAAAATGCTCAATTGGAACAAAATTTGGGGAGTTAGGGGCCTGATAGGTACAAGCCATAGTTGAGAGGTCTTAGTGAATTTTGGCAACAAGTTTGAGTGCCTATCGATACCTTTGGCCTATAGTTTTTGACGATTATTGCTAATTCTGGAGATAATTTTGATTCCTATCCACTTTCAAAACTTATTTTGAGCCATAGACACCAAATTTCTTTTTGATTTATTTTTTAGATTAAGGTCTTGAAAAGGGTAAAAAGTGAGCCAGGGTTGTGGGGTCATGGGTTCCTTTAACATTTTTAAAACTTGGGGAAAAAATATAACTTTTTAAAACTACAACATGGTCCCTTTTTATATTTTTCTATTTTCAAAACATTTATAAAAATAATTTAATATTTTCAACTACACATTTCTCTCTCCTCAAAACCTTCCTTCTCCTGATTTTGGTTACTATTTTTTTGAACAAAAAAATTTGGTTGATTCTTGCTTCCTCAGGAGAAATTTTTCAATTTCTCTTGCTCAGGTAAGTGTAATTTTCTTCCCCAATCAGTTTTAGATCTATTTTAGTATTTTTTTTCGATGACTCTTTGTGTTGGGGTTCTTCAATTTTGACAAAAATTGCACTGTTCTTCATTAAATTAGTCGAAATTTGAGTATTTTTAGTTAACATTGTCGATTTCGCATGTTTAATAGGGTTTTGCTTTGGATAATGATTAGAATTTTTTTCAATTTTTGTAGTTATATTGAGCTTGATTTTGAATTTTTTGTACTGAATTGGACTCATTTTAATGGTGTTCTTGTTGTTGTGAATTGCACTGCCAATATCTGGTGAAGTTGGAACTTGATTTGCATGTTTGATGTAAGGAGTTTTTCCATTTTTCTTAATAGACCAGTGATCGATAGATCGACCACTGCAAAAATTTTTTTGTTGTATTTGTTTTTTTATTAATAGACCAGTAGTCAATAAATCAACCACTACAGATTCGTTTGTTTATTGTAGATCATAAATGGTGAGAAGAGTTCATAAAGCAGTTAAAAGGCATGCTTCCACTGCTTCTACCAGTAGGAAGAGAAAATCCAAAGAAGTTTTGAAAACTTCCAAGAGAAAAAACCCCATAGTCGATGAATCAGAGTCGAAAACCGAATAAAAAATCCTTGCCGATATTTCCGAATATGACAAAAGTAGTGCACACGAGAGTGAGGATGCTAAGGATAGCGAAGGTAAAACCGAGGGAGAAAGTGAAGAAGAAAGTGAAAGTGATAGCGGGGACAGTAAGGATAGGAGAGATAGCGGAGACGGGAGAAGGATCTCCTATCCTTGCCAATTTGTGCGAGAGATATCTCCTTTAAGTTGTACGGCTTAATAACCTGGATGGATGATCTTGGATTTTTTTCCTGCAAAGATTTTTCTGAGAGCAAGAATGATGGTGTATCGAGAGTTTAGACGGGTTCTTGTTGAATAAAAGTTGTATTGTGATTTTAAGAAGACATGTTTCAGACACTTGAGGCATATGCCAGAACATTTTAAGTTTAATGGGCAAATGGTTCATTATATGTTGCTGCGATATATAAAAATAAAAAAAAACTGCATGAAATTTGGTTTTGTATGAACGGTAAGACATCTTGTTTTGGCTTAAAGGAATTTGCTTTGATTACAGGGCTGAATTGTTCAGCATATCCCCGTGAATCAAAAATGAACAAAGTCCTTCAAAATTGAGAAAACTTTCATTTTAAGGTGACGAAGAACAAGAGCATTACTTCTGCAAAGTTGATTAGCATGATGAAAGGTAATAGGCTGAATAATCAACAAAAGTTGATGTGTGCTTTGGTTTAGTTTGTGCACGCAATGCTGCTGGCAAAGGACCCGTCAAAGAGGGTGGATTTGGACCACATCAAGATGGCGGCTGATTTAGAATTCTTCGGGGGTTATCCATGGGATAAAAGTCCTTTGAGCTGACCTTGAGCTATCTAAAAAAGAAGACTGATCTGACCAAGCAGAAAGAAGCTTTTGTCAATAGGAATAATGCCTCGTACGCGTTATTTGGCTTTTCCTTGGCGTTTCTGGTACTTATAATCTACCATCCTATTGATTTATTATAGACTCCTACATATTTATATAATAATACATAGACATTGTAGACTTACTTGTGCTTCTATTAATTGCAGGTTTGGATATATGAGGCCTTTTCTCATCTGGAAAGGTACGCCGGCAAGTCGTTGGATTCTCCCCTACCCATTCCCCGTCTTCTTCGATGGCACACATTGAAGTACAACAACATAATGTAAGGTGACCTGTTTAAGTACAAATAAAACAACACAAAGGTAAAATTATACTTATTATGAGATGATACTAATATTATTATATTAGCAAATGTCGTTTAATTTTTTTTCCTTGTAGATTATGCACCCGTACCTTACCCCTACTATCCGTAAGATGGAGAAGAGATACATGAAAACTTTTAAGCCATACATGGACGAAGTTAAGGATACGTCCATCGATGCATTGAAAGCGCAGCTAAAAGGCGTGACTATCCTGACTTCATCAGCGGAGGTCGGGAACGAAGACAAAGATTTGGGTGGCCACCATTATGTTCCAAGTTCTCCACGCACTTGTGGTCATGCTGGTTCAAGTGGACTCAACATCACCAGACACTTCTAATGATGATGACCTGCGCAAGCGCGTTGCTTTGTTCGAGAAAAGTCTACTGGATATTACTTCTTTTGTTAGAGATGAGAGGCTGAGGAGAATCGAGAAGAATAAGAAGAAGCAACAAGAAGAAGGTAAATTAATTTATTTTTTGCTCTTCCAATTTAATTTTGTTCCATATGTTTTGTAATCCTTTCAAAACAATACAATGCACCTGGACAGTCCCCCTCATAGACGGCATTAAGTAAACCTCAAAGAACTTGTAGTCGCAGTGACGAACATGGTTGTAGCAGATGAAAAAGGTGAAGAAGATAAGAAAGAAGAAGAAACAGAAAAGAAGAATGCAACAGATGAAGAAGATGCAAAAGAAGATGAAGAAAAAGAAAAACACGAGGAGATGACAGCTGAAGCAGAAGAAGAAAATGAGAAGAAAACAAAAGAAGATGGTGAAAAGAAATTAGAAGAAGAATAAGACAAAAACGAGAAGGGAGTTGAAGAAGAATTAGTGGTCGAACAGGAGGTTGAAAACATTAAAGAAGAGAAGAAATCATCAGAAGAAGAAGATAAGGAAAATGAGAAGAAAGAAGTTGAAGAAGAGGAGAAAGAACATAAAGAAAAAAAGTGGATGTGATAGGCATTGTTGCGGAACTCAATCAAGAAAATAAGTAGTTTTGTGGATTTGGAACAAACAATTTTCTTTATGATTTTTTTAGTGATTTGTTCTTTATGAATAATTGAATTACATATATTTGACATGTCAATGATGGCATTTACTGATGAAATAATGTTCAGTTATTTCATTGTCTCGTTAGATTAACCAGTTGGCTGCATTGCGTTACCAGTTCAGCTAGTTTCCTAATTTATAGTGGTTGATTGGAAACATAATAGAAGTTGTTCTCTATAATTTATAGACTTAACATACTATCGATTGAGTAATTCATATATTTACTTACCGTAACTATCATGGTTTATGGAGGTTGATGATAAAAGACATAGACATAATTTTCTATTAATTATAGATTACACCCAGGATTGATTTAAGAAACCTTACATCTATTTATTCAGTTTCCTATATCCCTATTACACCTTTCCACAAAGCTAACAACAATAACAAACCATACAATAAATTTTTTACGCCTTTCTCTTTTTCCTCGGCCAAAATCAGCCTTTTCTTTACTTGACCCCTCTCCATTTTGACTTCTTTTAGCGATACTTTCTAGTAATCCCTTTTCTCTTTGGCTTCTTTTAGCAATATCATGAGTAGATCTCTATTTTATTGGGATTCCCAAAGCCTTTAGAGTATATGAAACTTGGAAGCGCCTCAAAAATTTGATGTCGACGGGCTGCTCATCGGTGAGTCTTCGTCAAGCCACTTAAAAAAAGAGCATCCGACATTATCCTTTCCAACCGCACAATTAAAGAATTTTCGACCTGGATTCCAATTGGTGTGTGACGTCCTAAAACAGCTAGATTGTCACAATGACATATGTAGGACACTTTTACATTTGATTTTAGGATGCTTGAGACATTGTAGTTGTTAACAAAAATTAAAGCCAAAAAAAATGAGAGTGTTAACACAAAAATAGCCTTCCTTTTATAGAAGAAAAAAGTGAGATATCACTGTTGGGTGTTGATTTGGCGTGTACTTTATGACCGTTATAAAAATCTAACATTTTCATTTTTTTTACTGTTGGTCTTGTTTCATAGACATTATTTATAATCGATGGCTTCTTAGTCTTTTGGTAGATGCTTCACCAAATAGATAGACAGTCTAGCATATATTAGGAGTTAATTCCTTAATAACCGCACTAGATTGTGCTACATATTCATAGACCATAACTAGAACATATTTTGAGAAAGATTTTTTAATCAATAAAATAATAAATAATTGGATTTTATGCAATTAAAGGAGCCTAAACAAGTCATGTGATTGTATGAGAGTCCATCTAAATTGGATAAGGTAATCAATGATGTGTGAGGATGGGTATTGGATGAACAACAAACATGCATGGGGCAATGTTTACCCAAAGCATAAGTATGTTGTGGAGAATTCATTTGTTCAACCATAACTCATCACCTTATGTCTTTGATCACCACTTTCAATTTATGTGGACTCTCATACGATCGCATGACTTGTTTAGGATCATTCAATTGCATAAAATTCAATTATTGATTATTATATTAATTAATTAATTCTTCTCAAAATATGTGCTTGTTATAGTCTGTGAATAAATATCATAGTCTAGTTATTTATTTGTGGAAGTAGTTAAGAGTCTATGCGAAACTATATCAAGTCGAGTACAAAACTAAGCATAGTCTAGCAGAGATTTTGTACAACTTCATTAATACATGCACTGACTATGACACATATTTATAGACCATGACTAGCACATATTTTAAAAAGGATTATTTAATTAATAAAATAATAAGTAATTGAATTTTATGCAATCGAATGAGCCTAAACAAGTCATGTGATCGTATGAGAGTCCACATAAATTGAAAGTGGTGAAACAATATGTGAGGTGATGAGTTGTGGTTGAACAACCAACATCCTTAGGGCAATGTTTACCAAAGCACAAGTATGTTGTGAGAAATTCATTTGTTCATCCACTACCCATCCTCACACATCATTGATCATCTTATCCAATTTACATGGACTCTCATACTATCACGTGACTTGTTTAAGCTCCTTTAATTGCATAAAATCTTATTATTTATTATTTTATTGATTAATTATTTATTTTTTTAAAATATGCTACTAAGGGCAATAAACCAATACGGTATATTATTGACAAGGCTTACAGTCTATGAAATTTACTGAACACAATCGATGGATCGGTATTATTTAACGCATCGATTATTTTATTTTTTTTAGCATAGACATTGAGATAAGTATCAAATAAACTCCATCGAATTTTCATTTAATTTTGTATAAATCAATATAATCGCGGATAGACTAGATTAGTTTTCCATTGGCGTATATGAATTAATTTGACGTCTGACAACAGTCATGTTCATCTTCTACCTTGATCTCATGCAAAAATTCTAAAAAGGAAAAAGATTATAAAATTACAGTGGAGACAAATTCAGGAAACAAGAATTAAACGAGAAACAAGAATTAATTTCACATCTCACAACCATTTGATTCATCTTCTAACATCAGAAATTACAAAAGATTAAATTAGAATAAAATTACAAAATTAAAATATAGACGAATGTAGGAAACAGACACATTTCATCAACACTTCACTGCAATGATGGTGTAAAACCATATTTACAGCAAAACCAACAAAAAAAGCAAAATGAAAAAGCTTTGATCTAACATTCCCAACCTGAAAGCTTCTCCTTGCAACGAACTTAAAACAAAAAAAATACAACTAAAATTAAAAAACTAATCTAAGGGGATGGTGAGGGGGTGATCATCTCCTCTGGATCCATGTTGAGCCGCTCCACAATCGCCCGTAAAAAATAGGCAATCCGTCGAAATTCGCAGTGGAGGTGCTCCCTGTCCTGTCCCAGTCCATAGAATAGCCGGTTGAGGTCATTGCGGAGGAGGAGCAGGTTGTAGTTATGGTGGATCGTCCTACTTGGTCTCAATGGAATTCCTGGCATTCTGTCGATTAAATCTTATTTAAGTTGATGAAGATGAATTTTGGGTGCAGCAGATGGGTGTTTATATAGACCAAAATAAAAACCTTTGGTCTTCCCATCCATTGGTTGGTAGACGTGTGAATGGTGGAAATCGAAGAGAGATAGCTTATACCCAATCGATGCAGTGTCTAATTGGACGTGCAACAACTTTTTTGGTGTGTAGCAAATGCTCAAATGTTCATCTGTCCCTTTGAATATTTAGGGTTTTTAATAGACCTTATATTAGATCAATGATAAACCATGTGTTAAATAAAGAATAAAAGAAATAGACTGGACACACAATATATGTAATACTTTAAAAGGTCGATAATAGATACAGAGTGCAGTCAACAAATCTGGCATTAATCAGACCACTGAAGGATTGTCAAAATGCATACACTGCCATGACTTACAAAAACACAAATTCATACAAGGCTAACTACGATTTGTTGTTGTTACAAGTGGTTCTCTTGTGCCCAAGTCTCTTTCACAGTGAACACTTGTTCTTCCTCTTCGATTTAAAAGTCCAGCCCACCCCTTAATGCGTTTTCTTTTCTTCCTTCCGAGCTTGGTGACCACGAGAGGTGGAATAATGCTCATGTCTAGCAATTCTTGTGGCATGCGCCATTCAAACTCCAATGGAACAACATTAATTGATTTTGAATACGCAAGGAGGTACTCTTCCACTTTATACAGGGGCGAAGAGTAATTATAGACTCTCAAACCATAATCTTCACTGTGCTTCAATCGTAAAGCGGTCATCGCGTGAACGCATGGTATTTTGACCAGGTCAAACTTTCTGCAATAACACGATCTTTCTAGTATGTCGACTTTTTCCATACAACCACTTCCAAACACAGTGAATTTTCTTTCATCCCCGCTTACATTCTCTACATAGAAGGAGTCGCCCTCGCTCATATTGTATCTTAAGATCTTTTCAGCGGCAGGAAGAAATTTGTTATCCTTACATTTGAGGACATAGGCACGCCTCTCCTTGAATATTTCACCAAATCTCTTGGCAATCGAATTGAATATGGATGCCACGGGGTACTCCCTTTCGGAAATCAATATAGCGTTCACCGACTCGGCAATATTTATGGTCATCACATCAAACCTATTGCCGGGGAAATATGACCTACTCCATTTCTCAAAACCAAGCTCATGCTCAAGAAAAATGGCTTCCTCGAGATAGTAGTTCTTGAATTCCACAAAATGGTCGCTAAACTCCTCGGGAAAATATGCCTTTACCGCATTGTAGAATAGATAGAGATGTTCTCCGCAGTGGTGATTTACCTAGAGATTTTCACCTAGGTGCCTCGTAATGATGAGCATGGTTGTACGCCTTCGTAATGCTATTGGCGATGATCTTGTACCTATCCGATATAAAGTATAAATCTGGTTCATCGACCATAATAGACTTTAGCTTCTCAAATAAGAACGTCCAAGACGCATCGTTCTCCTTGTCAACGATGTAAAAGGCAATGGGATAAATATGGTTATCTATATCTTGTGCAACCACGCTTAGCAGCACGCCCTCGTACTTGCCGTATAAATAAGTGTCGTCAACCGCAACAACCTTCCTCATGTGGGTGAATCCCCAAATGCAAGGGCCCAACGATAAAAAGAAGTACATAAACCTACAATCGACCTTGTTAACCATGATAGAATAGGTAGTGCCAACATTAAGAGCATCGATTATGTACGAAAAAGCGGGCAGGCAGGAATACCCGTGCTCCGATGTCCCTTAAACCATTTCCTTGGCAATCACACCCCCATCGAACATTTTCAATAGCTTGGTCTACTTTTTAAGTTCTTGAAAATGATCCTCCGAATCTCGCTAGTGTATGAACTACCCTTTCCTTCGCAATACATGTTCACACACAGTGATGCAATGACTTTAGATGAGATTTTCCTATGGCAGTGGGTGGCGTATTCGACACTACTACTGTAATTACTGATGTATTTATAAACGACGAATCTATCCGTGCATTCATACTTCTTCGCCCGCAAATTCCACCTGCAGCTAGGACAAACATATTTCACCTTGAGGAATTTGCTGCATATCTTCAACGTAGCATAATCAAAATAATTTCTCACAGTTGCTACGTTCAACAACAATTTTAGCTTCTTTTTACTGCTAAATGTTTGATTTACCTGAAAATTAGTTTCGGCGGAGAAGGTGTAGTTGGTTTGTGCTCCCAATTCGCACGTTTCTCCCCCTTCTTCAGAGAAAATTAAATCTTCCAATTCCATTGAATCATCTTCCAAATCCATTGGATTAGCATCCAAACTCTTATCTTCAAATGAATCATGTTTATCGATTGTCGGTTGTGGTGGCGGGATTGTTAGAGACCCCAGAATGACATTTATCCACAATAATGGCCTAGAGTCATTGGGAGCGACATCCAACATGTATAACGACACATGACCATCATTATTTATGAATGTGAGATATATTTTACCCCCTCATTCATTACATAGCTAATCACAATATTCTTTGGCTCTCATTCTAATTCTTCACTCTCAATTACACTTCGAATTATGTCGTCGTATGATCCATTGCGACACAACGGGATGGGCGCTGTCTTCTTTGTAAATGATTTCCACCTCCAATAGTTGGGACCCTCCTCCCACGCACCCATATAATTACCACCAATGATAACTACCTCAGCTACTTCCATAATAGACCACACAAATTGATAATAGATCAAGGTTTAGGTCTATAACTAGTCGATCACTAGTATAAATACGTTCGTACAAAGACGCTAATCGACTAATTTTCGATATAATAATTGCCCTCCTAGCTCTGAGATGGAAAAATATATGTGTAGGACTTCTAAAAAACTTAAATATATCCAATGACGAGGTATTGAGCGGATTTGAAAAGCTTTTTGAGCTAGTAGAAATGGTGAAAAAAAAAATATGGCATTTTTTTTCAAAAAGGATGGAACAACAATGGAGGAAATGATGAAGAATTGAGATTTTCAATTGTGATGAACTATTTTTCATCGGAAAAGTGACCAAAAAAGTGGCGGAATCGGAAATATTATTGGTGAAAAAGGGAGCTCCTATTGGTGGCTTCTTGGATAATTTTCTAAATTAAAATAGAAAATATGAAAAAATGATGGGAATATAAAAAAAGGTGGGAAATATTAAATGGATGAGGTGGGGGATAAAGTGCAAAGTTTAAAACTTGTGTGGTAGGTTTGAATGTAAGAAGGGATGATGTCATAAATGTGTCTAACCACCTAATTTTCCAAGACTTGTGTCTAAATGCCAAAATAAGTTTTGAAAGTCTATTTTGCCAACTATCCCCTAATTTTGGGTTGCTTTGAACATGCTATTAGGAAATTATTTATTTATAATGGTGTCGATTGCACCGCCGCTGACATTTGACATAAATCCTCACAAATCCAACTTCTCTAAACCCTAAATCGACCTCCCAATTGAAGTGATCATCATCTTCCTCTTCTTTCACTCTCTCAAACTCTAGGGTTTTGTAATGCCCCGTACCTTATCTAGCTAAAATCCATCCCTAGAACGTTAAAAAATAGCTTCCAAAATAGATGATAATTATTTTTGGGTGGAATTATTCAGATTTAGGCCTCCCATTGTGTGAAAAATTTAATAAGCTTTCCAATGATATAAGATTCACCTAAATCTGATAACCGAGTAAGAAGTTATGGTTATCTTAAGTTTCAGTCGTAAAACACCGTCATTTAGGTCATTAGCGAATCACAGAGAAGGTTTAAATGATATTTGTCAATTTCCAGTGGGTCTCCGCGATATTGGCGCATCGCGGAGAGGGCCAAATCCCCAATTGTCCAATTCTAGTGAGGGTCCACGATAGTAGTGCGTCGCGTCAAACTTACAAGTCCCATCCAAGGTGGCAACGCGATACCACCACGTTGCGCCATCGTGTTTATTCCCATTTGGCAATTTTCAATGGCTTGGCGCGATAGTGGCACATCGCACCAAGGCCAAAATTCGGGTGTAAGACCCTATAAAAATTTCTAGCATAATTCAGTCCTTTAGGCTTGTTAAGGGGTCTCAGACTTAGAAAATTCTAACTACGTTTCCTGACTTAGTTTATTTTATCCTTTGGAAATTGACGATCTTATTTCGTGACCTTAAAGTCCTTTAAAGGCCTATATTTTTGTTAATTCATGATCAAGGAGGTCAATAGGTGTCCCCGGATAAGTTTTGGATTTTTCGAACCTCGTTTAAACCTTATTTGGAATCCCAAAACAGTAAGTCGATGTGATGTTGGCACGTCGCATTGCCAATCACGTCGACAAATAAAATTATCCTCAGCTCAAGCCAAATTCCATTGAACTGATGTGACATCGACGTGTCGCATTGGTTATCGCGTTGGTACCCTCGACGCGCTGCGTCGGCTGTAGCATCGCTGGGCATATTTTTGTGTCTTTTAAACCTGCGTCCTTAAGGGTAATTAGGTCTTTTTTGCCCAACCTTCAGCCCTCATAACACAAAATTTAGCCCTCTTTTGGCTAATTATAGTCATTCTTTCACAATTGCTCAAGAACAAGAAAACCTAGGTGATTAATTTCAAATCAAGAACTCAAGATTTCTCCATTTACTCTCATGAAATTTCCATACAAGGTAAGTAAAGTGTTCATCCAAGGATCCCTTTCATCCTTAGATCTCAAGAAACATTTTTTTAAAATCATGAATTGTGATTTTCATGTTGTGGATTGTATTTCATCCATGTTAATGTTAATGTATGGTTTCCAAGTTTAAAACTTTACTGTATTCCATGATATTATGATAACATGTATGTTGAAATTGAATTCGCTTGTGTTGATCTCTTGAATTATGAATTAAATATGATAGTCATGATGCTATACCATGTTGTCCATGCCAAGTACAAGATTATGCCCTCTAGGTGTTTGACAAAATGCTTAAAGGAATGAATTTTGCAAATGTGACTCCATTGTGATCTAAATGAAGACCCCATGCTATATTCATGTGTTTAAGTTGACTCCCATGCTCATGATATTTGATTTGTGAACTTATGATATGTTAGAATGCATTCCTACTCAAGTACAAGATTATGATTATCAAGTGCCTCATGAAATCCATCAATGATTGTATTGTGAATTGTTGATTATAGTCATGTGTTCAAGAAATGTCATGTCCTATTTATGCTCATGTTATCGAGTCCTGGGAGTATTTCAGACCCAACAATGTAGTTGTGTGCCTAAAGTCAGTGTCAGTTTTCAAGATACTTTAAGTCAAGCCATGATCAGTAGAATTCAGTCAGTTACATGACTCAGGAAAACTCAGTATCAGTCCAGTCCCATTCAGTACTCAGTAATCACAGTAAATCAATGAAATTCAGTAAACTCAGTCCAGTTCAATCCAGTATACTTAGTTCAGTATCGATTCAGTTGGAAGTAGGATTCAGCACCGAGTGAACCCAAGGATGGGAACTCACCTGTTAGCAGAGAGTGTGATTCTTAGAAGCAATCCTTGCATTCCAGAACTACGTAGCCAACATAGGTTGAGACATCAAACCTGCTAGATAAGGGTTGATAAGGTGGCTTAACCTGTTAGATGAGGGTACCACTGTTCTCATTAGAGTACCTAATATATGAGGGTAACTCACAGCTTGTCCTTACATGTGGTGCGGTATTGACACCCTTCTAATTGGGGCTACAGATTGGACCCCAATTCAGCTACATTACTCTCTTTTTGGGTATGTCGATTAGATGACTACCTCCCACAATATCAGTCTTAGTCTTCAGTAAAGAACTCAGTTAGTTCTATAGATTTTAGGACTGTTGGATACTGCCACTCAGCTCAGTACAGAACTCAGCTAGTTACATCAGAATTAGGACTGTCAGACACTGATATGCGAGCCCATGCTAACATATTTGAAGCTTTTAACTCTAAATAATTGTGAATTCTTAAGCAACTTTAGTCTTTTTTGATTATTTTACTTTGATTTTGCAGTAAAAGTAGAGAAGAGGGAGAACCATCAATAAAGAAAGCAAAAAGACTAAAATTGGAAGAAAATAAGGAACTATGAGTGGATGACGACATTCATGACACGCCGTCAGCCTCGTGATAGGTTGTCATGGATGTCGTCAACCTTAACAAAAGATATAGCTGCAGGAAGTTTTATGACGATAATCATGATACGCCGTCAAGATCCTGATAGGACGTCACAATCGCCGTCAACCATAGGCAGCAGAAGTTGAAATTGCAAAAAAGTTGACGACGTCCGTGATAGGCCGTCAAGATCATGATAGGACATCACGGGCGCCGTCACCTAATCCGAAGAAAATAAAAAATTTTAATATTATTTCCTTTTTTAGGATCGACTATTTAAAGACTTGTTTAAGGGTTTTTAAAAGATTATCATTCATTGAGGAATCTATTTTACAACATACGACTTTTCTCTCTATCTATCTCAAGAACAATATTTTAGAGTATTGCCTTGTGATTCAAATACAAGTTCACTTTTGATTTCATTCATCGTTGTAAGTTAATCCTTTCAATTATGAATTCAACTTGTGTACTTATCTATTACATCATGAGTGTCTAAACATATTTAACCTGGATTGTGGGATCTAGGGTTAGGTCATGATAAGGTGTTAATTAATTACTCAAGGTTTAATAGGTGTTAGGATTTCTTGGTAATTCTGATATTATAACTTATGTCTGTTGGTTGCAAACAATAGGCATACCTACTTTGGTTTGCTTGAGAAAGAAATCATAAACAGTAGGAAGTGAATTATGGACAGGGACTCGAAAAGGCTTCGTTTAATAATCAGCGTTGTAACAAGGTTGATTAACCTGAGGTAAAATCTGGGTAGTGAGTTGTGATTTCCTAAGTCTGAGAGGATTAGGAAATTAGACGCTTGAATAGGTCGAGATACATTTGAGCATACCATCGATAAAGATAGCTTGTCATCCTAAGCACCGTGAGAACCTTGAGTTATTTGTAGCATCTGTCATGTACCGTAAACCCTAGTGAACATAATCCCGATTATTTCATAAAAATATTGGTTACAAATATTAATTTCAAAGTGACTAACAATTGTCTGAGAAATTTCAACCCCCATTTCAGGAAACAGTAAACTACCAGTGAATTATTTTGTAAGCAACTTGAGTTCACACCCTATTCCCTGTGGGATTCGACCCCAACCTAGTTGGGTTTTATATTGACAACGATCGCTTACACCCATTCCAGAGTCTAGTTTGAGCGTTATCAAAAATGGCATCATTGCCATGGAATACGGTTGTAAACTAAAAGTTGTGTGCGCTAATTTTTTGTTAGTCAAGTTTTCTAGATTTACGTTTATTTGTTGTTTTTGTCGATTATAGGTATTGTGTTGTTTATGCCAAAAACAAGAAGTTTCATAGAACCGTTATTGCCAATTAATCTAGAACCTCAATTGATAGGAAGAATGGCTGAACAACAGAAGGCGGACAAACTAGCCACTTTATCCAAGGCTCAGGTGAATGTATAGAATTTGGGTCAACAAGTACGTCACCAGAACCCTGATGGGTGATGAGGAATTGTTGAATCCTCAAAACCCAAGGCGAGCTGAGCAACTTGTTGCACCAGTGCAGTGAAATGTCAATAGAAACCGTCCAATCCGAGGAAGGTATGGCCAACAGCCTATTCAATACGATGCTGATAAAGATGATGAAGGAATGGATGGAGCTGGTGCAACGGGTTCTATCATTCCTTCACCGTTGGCACCGGGTGCAAAATTCAGCATAACAAGCACCATGATTCATCTCCTGAATCTGAAGTGGTTGTTTGGAGGCTTACCGAGAGATGATCCGAACATGCATTTGGTGAACTTCATCACCATTTGCAAATCTTTTGACAATCCAAGAGTGAGCCAGAATGCAATAAGGCTGAGGTTGTATTCGTTGTCTCTGTCTGGAGAGGCAACAATGTGGTTGAATGAGTTAGAACCCAATTCTATAACCAACTGGAGACAGTTGAAAGATGCATTCCTAGAACGGTTCTTTCCACCCTCCAAAAGGGTACAGTTGAGGGACGAAATCATTAACTTCAGACAGCTCACGACTGAAGCGTTGCACAAAACCTGGGAGAGATTTAAGAAGAAGCTTGCATAATGTCCAAACCACAATATGACAGACTTTCACTTGATAGAGACTTTGTACAGAGCATTCAACTCTGTGACAAAGCCATTTGTTGACAATGTTGCGGGTGGTTCGTTCATTGATCTCTCTTTTCTAGATACTTCTGACATGCTGAATAGAATGACCAAGAAAAGTCGAGCTTGGCACACTAGGGATTCTGTAGTGGCTATCCCGACTGTTGCTAGTGGTATAACTGCGAAGCAGCGTAAAAGGGATGAAGAGCGAGATCAGGACATGACCCATTTGAAGACACGGATGGATTTGCTGGCCAAGCACTTGCTGTCAGGCAAGACTGAAATGGTGAACGCTGTAAAATTACAGGGGATTATTTCTACAGGTTCTGATATGGAGGAAAACTATGTGAGTAATCAAGGGGGTTTATGAGGAAATAGCCAAAGGAACCAAGGTCGGAACTTCTATGACAAGCCTGATTATAAAGATAGGGAGCAAGGACACTGGAGAAACAATAATGACAGGAGTGGTTTGTATGTTCCTCCTAGAAGTCAGGAAGCTGCAACAACTAGTTCTTGCAAGATGTCCATAGAGGACATGATAGAAAAGATATTGAAGAAAGTTGAAGCTACCAACTTGGGGGTAACTACTATGCAAAGAGAATTTTCTACCCTCAGTCAGTTGGTTAGCTCACACTCTACTTCTATTAAGTAGTTGGATCAGCAGATGAGTCAACTTTCTGTTACACTGAACTAGAGAAAAACTGGTACTTTACCTAGTGATATGGTTTAGAACCCGCAGAATGATGGCTCATGTATGGCGATTACCACTAGGAGTGGTAAGATGATATGTGGCCCTTCTGTGGGCAAATCTGTAGAGAATAAGTTAAGTGTTGATGAACCCGAAGAAAATAGTCCAGTGGAGTCTGAGAAGCTGGATGGTTTTGTTAATATTTTAGAGAAAGAAGACGAGAAGGGAGAGGAAGTGGTGTTAAATACTATCCCTAGACCACCACCTCATTTTCCTCAATGATTGAAGAAAAAGGTTGATGATGCAAACTTTGGTAAGTTCATGGCTATGCTCAAGTAATTGAAAATTAATGTGCCTTTGGTTAAGGCACTTGAGCAAATTCCAGGCTATGCCAAGTTCATGAAAGACCTCATCACAAAGAAGAGAAAGGTCAGCAGTGAGCAGGTGGACAATCTCCACCAGTGTAGCGCAGTTTCCACACGATTCTTAGTGCAAAAGAAGGCTGACCCAGATGCATTCACTATTCCATGCAAGGTTGGGTCTCTAGATATTGCAAAGGCATTATCTGATTTGGGTGCCAGCGTGAATCTGATGCCACTTTCTAT
The DNA here is from genome assembly GCA_030864215.1 of Capsicum pubescens. Classification (NCBI taxonomy): domain Eukaryota; kingdom Viridiplantae; phylum Streptophyta; class Magnoliopsida; order Solanales; family Solanaceae; genus Capsicum; species Capsicum pubescens. The sequence goes on along the minus strand of CM061547.1, from coordinate 255,471,502 downwards.
ATGTAAGAAGTTGTGTTTGGAAGATCTAACACCTACTAACATGCGACTGGTGATAGAAGATAGGTCAATAAAGCAACCTGTTGGAATTGTGCACGATGTGTTGGTGAAAGTGGCAGACTTTATTCTTCCAGCTGATTTTGTGGTACTGGATTGTGATGTGGACTTTGAAGTACCCATTATTTTGGGAAGACCAGTCTTGGCAACAGGAAGGGTAATAGTTGACATAAAGTTTAATGATCTTAAGTTTAGGCTCGGTAAAAAAGAGGAAAAATTCAAAATGCATCAAGCCATGTCACAACAAAACGATATGAATGTCTTCTCGATCATTGACGTCTTCTATAAGGATGAAAAAGGGGGATCAACAGGTTGTCTTGGCAAAGTCTGAGTAGTCAAGATAACCCAGTCATGCCGCAACAGTAAATCAGGCGTTATTGGGAGGCAACCCAAAGTTTTTATATTTAAGCAAGTGTTTTTAATTTTTAAATTAGTATTTAGCATAGAAAACGTGAAAAATGAAAAGGGTCAGTTGAAAGGTCATGACGACATCCGTGATAAGCCGTCATATTTGTAATAAGCTAGCACGAATGCCATCAGATAGATCAATTTTGAGAAATTCTCTGCCTTGTGTTGAAGAAGACCTTGATGGTCTATCACAATCGTCACAAGCCATCAAAAATTTTCGTCATCCCAAGGCCTTAAAATCTGTAAACTGGGGCTAATTTTAATCCAATCCGACCCAGCCCAAATCGTAAACCTTTTCAGTTTTCCGCCAATATCAACTTCCTTCATTTTGAGTTATTTCTTCCCTTAGTTAACATAGTTCCCATTCTTATCAAACCACTCCAAGCAAAACAAGTTGATTTTTGTGTGGGTTGCATAAGAAAATTCAAGAAAATCCCTCTCTCTCTTTCTCCCTTTGGTGTGTTACATTAATCAAGAGCTTCATCAGGTATATTTTACCTCAACTCTTCTTTGCTTGTGATTGTATGGTGATTAAAGGATAACCCAAAGCCCCTAGGTTCTTAAACCAAGTTCAACTTAGAAAGTGGCCAAAATCGCACCTAGGGTTAGCCGTGTAAGCCCAAAGTTTGGAAAATTAGCTCACAATATGAATTGAAGTAAATCTTGAGCAAAAATGAGGACCAAAAATTAAATTAAAGTTAAAATTGGGTTCTGGTAGGGGTGACGACATTCATGATGGGCTATCACAATCGTGCTGGCCTATCAGGAATGTCGTTAAGCTCTAAAAAATTTAAAAGTGGTTTTGTTTAGAGCTGACGGCATTCATGATGGGCTATCACGGTTGTGATAGCCTATCAGGAATTTCATCATGAAATGGAAAAAATTTCTGAACTCTGCCTGAGGATGACAACAATTGTGACAAGCTGTCACAGTCGTGACGGCTTATCAAGAATTGGCGTCACACCTGGGACCTAAAACATGAATGAGCTTAAATGATTAATGTGCTTTTTCTTGTGATCTTTAGGGTTGAATGATGTTCTTCTAATGTCTCCAGGTACTTTAAAATGGAACCAAAAAGAAAGAGCCCAACAGAACCAAAGAAAATGGCCAAAGATGATGTACGTCGTAAGTTCCTCGATGAGGAATCTGACTATAATGCTCAGAAAGCTAAAAAAGAAGTAAAGCCCAAAGAAACCTCCTTCACCTCTACCAATTGAGGTGGAGGACGGTGATGATACTGAGTAGACCACAGCTTCTGAGCAAGAGGGGTCTAAAAAGGGTGATTCTGAACAGCATGAGTCTGAACATGCTGACTCTGATGAAGGGGATCAAGAAGAGTCTGAAAAATCTGAGTCCAAGAGGACAACTTCTGGGTCTCCATCCACTGATCAACAAAAGGATAAAGAGTCTCCACCTCAGAGGACTCTTATCAAGTGTAAGAATCCGGAGGTGAGGAACAATACTAGATGGCAGATTCCTAAAGCTGAAGACATCTATATTGCTGGGTTGCAGAGAACTGATAGAAGGAATGCAAAGAGGCTAATCCAAGAAGAAAAGATTATCATGACAGAAGGGTTGAACAGATACCCGAATGTGGAGAAGAAATTCAAAGAATACGGTTAAGGACGGACTACAAAAAGGGGAGGTTCATTTTGCCCCACACTGGTTCGGGAATTCTACGCGAACTACCAAGCCCAGTTGGAGAATATGTGCAAACCAGGTGACAAAATAGCAGATCAGACTCTTCTTGTGAGAGTTTGGGTGAGGGGTGTAAGGGTTGACTTTTTGACTAGAGCCATCAACAGATTTTTGCATGGCCCTGACTTCATGACTCAGGCCACCACACCATCATTTTATGCCCGAATAAAGAATAAGGATAAACAACATCCTTGGTTGTCCAACATCATCGCTGACATAGAACCGATTTGGGTGACAAACCTAAATGAGAGAATCTGTAAGTCCTCGTTGACTCAGGAGGCAAAATTTTAGTGGGGCATAGTGCAAGTGTGGATAATGCCTACTAAGGGAGACAATATTCTGGGCGATGACCGAGCTATTTTGGTAGCAATTTTGGTGCAGCAGCTTACCTAGAACTTTAGGGAAATTATTGCGGATGAGATGAAGATCAGAATGTTGAGGGTAGATACTGTTTATCCTTTTCTGTGTCTTATTACAGATCTATGTAGAGCTGCTGAGGTACCAAATATTGTGGGAGTTGATGAAGATGTTCGTGCCCAAAAGACTCACAACCCTATTTGGTTTGATGAGATTCAGACGGGACTTAGAGTTGACAGGGGTGCAGAGGTAGCAGAGGACCCACCTGTTATAGATGCAGGAGCAACACCTTATGTAGATGTACATAATTCTTCAACATAAGCAGCATCAGTGTCTGAGATTGAAGCCAGTCCTCAGTTCTTTCAGCATCAACAAGTTTGGCATTTCAGTCGATTGATATCAGGAGGGTGGCTAAGCAAGCCAAGTGGTGAGAGGCATAACTACATGTTTTCGCCAAACAGTTTACTGTTGCTGTGGAAAAAAGAATCAAAGCTGCACTTGAACCTTTTATGACTTTGCCTAGGCGGGTTGCAGAATTGGAGAACAGATTCGATGCCCGAGCAAAAGAAATGACAGGTGATGATCTTGCTATATTCAGGGTTGCATTGGATAAGGTAAAAGCTGAGGTTGGGATGCTGCAGGAGCACCAAATTATGGTGCCAACAGGTTCAGCTATGCAAGAAGTGGAGGAAGAAATTTTCATACTTGATCTCACTGCGGACTCCCCAAAGAAAAAAAAAAGAAAAGGGGGGGAAAGAAAGGCAAGAATAAGCGAGAAGAGTCGGACAGTGAGGAAGAAAGAAGAGTAAAAAAGAAGGAAAAGAAGAAGGCAGAAAAGGAAGAGTTGAAAAGGGAAAGATTGGAGGCTCTGGCCGATACGAAGAAATGGGAAGCAGCCATCAGAGCTAGGGCTGCAGGTTCTTCATCTAGACAGGCTCCTGCCACCGAAAAGCCAGATGCTCTGAGTGGAGAAAAGACAAAAGATGATGCAGAAGAAAGGGAGAAGACCCAGGATCTATGTGCTTGATTGTCTTCAGGTATACCCTAACCATTAGTACATTTCATTTTTTATTTTTAAGTTGAGGGTGTAGGGTAAATTGTTGTTGTAACATATTCTGTAGATAATTAGGAGTAGTATAAGTACTTGAGGCAGTTAGCTTATTTTGTGGTTTTTGAGTGCCTCTCCAGCGTTTTGATCTGTTGTGTACTGTGTGAATTACATCCATAGTGACCATTGTGCATCTTTTTGTGGCATGAGTATAGCAATTGAATAACCTGTATCAAACAAGTGCATGAAACGAATCGGCAGTGATATGCTACATACTTTTGTGCCATGTGTGTGTAAGTTCTTACTCAGTTCCCATTGTGCGTTGAATCTAGAACTTGCCATGTTAGTCGTGTCATAGTCAGAGGATAGGCTTCAGGAAAGGATAATAGGTCATTTTTGCATGTTATCCCATTTTAGCTTAAATGACCATCCAAATGTGACTAATATCTATTGATCCCTGTTTGAGACTAAATAGCCTTCCTGTTACATCACAATGAACCTGTCTTGTCCCTGATTGTAATACACCGGGAAATTTTTCGTTGAAATTTTGTGCGTAAACGTGTTGGGTTCTATCTTCTAGAATGAATTATAAATTTTCTGTGCGGAATGTCTTATATTATGACCCACCATTTCATATATTATCAAATAATCTTTCCAAATATATGTGGATCATCCAAAACGGACACCCGAGCGACGAGTTACGAACATTCCGATCGAACCGTGAATAGTAGTGAACAGTAAAACGTGCAGGAAAAAAAGTACTGAGGCCTGGCGTATTTTAGCTCCAACTTAAAACGATCATAACTCCTTGTACATAATGATCTGGGTGATATACTATATATCAACGGAAATCTCTGCAAGTCCTCTTTCCGATGAAATTAGTTTCATCCAATTTTTCTATCGGAGAAAAAAGTTATGGTTGATCTACTTCAGACTATCAAAAGTGAATTTTTGGATCAACTTCAAACAATCATAAATCCTTATACATAATGATCTGGGTGAGATACTATATATCAACGGAAAGATATAAGAGTCCTCTTTCTAATGAAATTGGTTTCATCCAATTTGGATAGCGGAGTAAAACATTATGGTTGATCTACTTCAGACTATCAAAACAGTCTATCAAAGGACAGATTCGAGAATTATTTGATTTTTAGGGGCATTTTGGTCATTCCCCCTCACCCAAAATCCGTCCAAACCCTATATTAAATCCTATTAGAAGCATTATATGTTATATTTCATCAAATTCCCTCAAAAATAAAACCCTAAGCTCCTACATCCAACTTCAAGAACCTCCAAAGTTCACCATATATTTCTGCAAATTTATTCAAGATTCCAAGTTCCTAGTTCAAGAACTCAAAGAACCATCATTCAAAGGCACAATTAACATTTCAAAAACGAGTATCGATCTAAAGTTCATCATTCAAGATATGTGGGGGTTTTCAACAAGAACAATCTTTCGTTCTTGTGCCCAAAAGTAATTTTCTTTATGAAGATATGATTTTTATATGTTTATTATGATTTTGGAGCATGAACTTATATTCTATCTTGGTTATCTTGAGATTATGATGTTTATGACTTTGAAAAGTCGAATTTATATGAAATTATGACTTAAAGCATGATGCTTGAAAGAAATTTACTATGATTTTGATATTTGGGTCTTGAACCCCATTTGAAATTGTCTTTGAGAAAATGTGTGCTATATGCACATTGATGTTGAATATTTGAGATGTTTTGAATGATTTGACCTTTTGGTCGTGAATGAGTTATTTTGAACTCGACTGTGAAAGAAATCCACGTTTTTATTGATTATAATAAAGGGGTAGCAAATTGGCTCCCGATGAAAATTGTTGAAGTGTTTATTGTGGATTTTCTTTAATGTGAGCCTGAGTCTGATTTAAATTTCTGAGCTAAGTCCGGTAGTAATATTTAGCACCAAGTGGAAGGTATAAAGTGACCTTACTTCCCTAGAACTACGTGCCCCCGTAGGATGTGAGCCTGAGGCTGATTTATATAGTGATCACTAGTGTTTTTGAATTGATACTGGAAGTCCTACTCCAATGGCAAGGATAGGACGGCTCTCCCCAACGTGGGTTGTACGTTGGACTCCATGTAGCTCACATGGTTTATGTCGGTTATAGGATCTCCCAATGTGTGTGTGTGTACTCTTCTATCTGAGATGAAAACATATTTGCTTAAAAGGTTGAGTTTGAGAAAGTCATTATTCTTAAAAGATTTAAGGAATATATTCTAATGAGAATTGACATGAGATTTGATTGTTTTGATGATTTGAAATTGAGATGAAAGTGAATTGAGAACGTATTGTAATGACTCACTTGTTTTACTTTACATGTATTATTCATCCATGATTTTGATGATTTAATTCGAGCTAAGTGAGTCATCTATATCAGCATGCATAATTTTATAAATTGTGATGATATTAAGATATTATTTTATATATGCATTGCACCTCCATATGCTCGGTATCTTTCCATGGTACTGACCCACATATTCGTATGTGGGCTACATTTTCTCGGAATGTAGGTACAAGGTATAGTTTCACCTTCGGATCTAGTCAGTTCGTGGTATCCAGTCAGCAGGTGATGAGTCCTTTTGATTCAAGGGCTTGGGTTAGTTATGCAGAGTTTATAGTGTTGTATTTTCTTTATTCAGTCGTATTGAGTTGGGGTAGTCGAGAGTCATGACCCGACTACCTACAGTCAGTACTAGTAGAGGCTTCATAGACAGTCAGTAGAAGTTGATGTATTTTGTTTCAATTTTGGTTGTAAAGGCAGAATAGTAATCCTGTAAAATTCCATTTTTGTATCGATCAGATTCAGAAAAGAGTTAAGTTTTGATGATTTTTATGGATTTGTATTTTTATTCAGTTGGTTCTGAGTTATGCCAGTAGAAGGGTTAGCTTGGGGTCACTTGTGACCCTAAGCACCGTGTGACGTCTCGGGACCCAATTTTGGGGCGTTACACTGATCCTCCTTGGATACTGTGCACCTTGACTTAGGCAAATAACCTAAGTTGAGGGTGTCTATTATAGGGGTGTGTGATGTAATTGAGTATGAAGAGAGGTAAAAGAAGCAAAAAGAATAAGAAGTTGGGTACGGTGAAAAAGAAATAAGAAAAGAGAAAACTGTGTGTAAAAATGATAAAAAGATAATCAGCTAATGGAAAAGATCGCATCCAGCATGAGCATGCATGATCAATAAAAGAGGAAGGAAAAGAAGGTCAAAAGTTGAAACCCCGAGAGTTAATGTAGTACTAAGGAGGTGTAGTCACTATGAAACACCCATGGATATCATACCACCCCCTAGCCTATGTTACAAGCTTAAGAAAATCCCTATAGTGATTCTAATTGACCTGTCTAAAGATTTAGATACTGACTATAAGGGCAAGCCTATGGCATTTGAAGCGAAATGTTGGAACTTCGTTCCGAGAGTGAGTCTTATATTAATCCCTATGCTTATACATGTAAATCTGAGTGAAAAATATATTTCTTTGTTGTGAGGGCACACCAGGTATGTTGCTAATAAATGCTTTGTTCGAATAATGTGATTTGGGTATGTGCTGGGTTGTTATTGCTGAGATTTTTGCCATAAGTATATACTTGTGAGTTGCATGGTTGTTTTCAAATAATATACATAGTTAATCTTACTTTGACTGATCATGGACATGGTGCATGTATTCTAAATTGATGGGAGTAGTCAGCTGCCGAATTGTACTTTGTATACTCTTAGTTATGTTATGATTGCTTGAGGAGAAGCAATTGTTTAAGTTGAGGGTGTTGATGTGTGAGCCCATGCTAACACATTTGAAGCTTTTAAATCTAAATAATTGTGAAGTCTTGAGAAACTTTAGTCTTTTTGGATTATTCTACTTTGATTTTACAGCAAAAGTAGAGAAGAGGAAGAACCATCAATAAAGGAAGCAAAAAGACTGAAATTGAAGAAAATAAGGAACTGTGAGTGGCTGACGACATCCATGACACGCCGTCAGCCTCGTGATAGGTTGTCATGGATGCCGTCAACCTTAACAGAAGATGTAGCTGCAGGAAGTTTTATGATGGAAATTATGACATGCCGTCAAGATCCTGATAGGACGTCACAATCGTCGTCAACTGTAGGCAACAGGAGTTGAAATTGCAAAGAAGTTGACGACGTTCGTGAAAGGCCGTCAAGATCGTGATAGGATGTCACGAGAGCCGTCACCTAATCCGAAGAAAATCAGAAATTTTAATATTATTTCCTTATTTAGGATCGACTATTTAAAGACTTGTTTAAGGGTTTTTAAAAGATTATCACTCATTGAGGAATCTATCTTACAACATACGACTTTTCTCTCTGTCTATCTTAAGAACAATATTTTAGAGTATTGCCTTGTGATTCAAATACAAGTTCACTTTTGATTTCATTCATCGTTGTAAGTTAATCCTTTCAATTATGAATTCAACTTGTGTACTAATCTATTGCATCATGAGTGGCTAAACATATTTAACCTGGATTGTGGGATCTAGGGTTAGGTCATGATAAGGTGTTAATTAATTACTCAAGGTTTAATAGGTGTTAGGTTTTCTTGGTAATTCTGATATTATAACTTATGTCTGTTGGTTGCAAACAATAGGCATACCTATTTTGGTTTTCTTGAGAAAGAAATCATAAATAGTAGGAAGTGAATTATCGACAGGTACTCGGAAAGGCTTCGTTTAATAATCAGCGTTGTAACAAGGTTGATTAACCTGAGATAAAATCTGGCAGTGAGTTGTGATTCCCTAAGTTAGAGAGGATTAGGAAATTAGACGCTTGAATAGGTCGAGATATATTTGAGTATACCATCGATAAAGATAGCTTGTAATCCTAACCACCATGATAACCTTTAGTTATTTGTAGCATCTGTCATGTACCGTAAACCCTAGTGAACATAATCACGGTTATTTCATAAAAATATTGGTTACAAACATTAATTTCAAAGTGACTAACATTGTCTGAGAAATTTAAACCCCCATTTCAGGAAACAGTAAACTACCAGTGAATTATTTCGTAAACAACTTGAGTTCACACCCTACTCCCTGTGGGATTTGACCCCAACCTAGTTGGGTTTTATATTGACAACGATCGCTTACACCCATTCTAGAGTATAGTTTGAGCGTTATCAGACACAGTCACTCAGTAATCAGTATATCAGTCATCAGTATATCAGTTATCAGTATATCAGTTATCAGTAACCCATGTTATCAGTAACTCAATATTTATATTCCATATGATTTTAGTTACAGTTATGTAATATATCCTAACACAGTCATGTTCATGTTATTTAGCTAGTTATAGTTCATGTATATGAACCCTTGCATTCAGCTTTACCTCACTTTACGTACCAGTACATTCGCACGTACTGGCGCATACTTTTATTTTGCGCTATTGTGTTTTATACCATAGGTTCTGATGCTCAAGTTCCTGACTGTGCATAGACAGCTTCAGGTTTATTCAGCAGCAGTACACTAGATGTGAGTCCTCATCATTTGAGGATGTTCTATTATTTTATTATTTCTGTACTTAGTCATTTCAGCAGCCGGAGTTAGTTGGGGACATGTCCTATCAACTCTTTATTCAGATAGTTTAGAGGCTTTCAGACTAGATGTTCATTCTATATATCCAGACTTCAGTATTTGTGCTCAGTTTTGGTATTCTTATACGTTGTTCAGACATTATTCAGTTTTGAACCTTATGGCAGATTCTGCCAGATTTCCGCATTTATCTCAGTTTTATTATTATTATTGTATTACTATTACAGTACTCACAGCAGGTACCAGTCAGGGGTTAGCTAGTGGTCCTTTGGGATCATGAACACCGTGTAGCATCTGAGGTACCAGATATGGGGCGTTACAAACTTGGTGTCAGAGCCTAAAGTTCAACAGTGTCCTAGGAAGTCTGAAAACCCGCATCTAGTAGAGTCTTGTGCATGGGTATATTGCGCGCCACTTTTATATACAAGAGGCTATGAGATATTTTAGGAATAGTTTCCCTTCTTTCAGTATTCATGTCTTGTGAGTGAGCATGATCTCAAATTTAACTCTCAGTCTAATCCATTTCTCCCTTTCATTTACAGAACATGCCTCCTAAAAGGGCTAACGAAAGAAGAAATGGGAATCAATCAATACCTCAACCCGTTCAGGAAGATCCCCTGGACGAACACGTCTCTCATGCAAAGTTTAGAGCTGCATTCACTACTCTTGCTAATTCAGTTGTTACTCAGAATGAACGTCCAGCTGCCATTCCGGCCAACCCAGTGGCCAATTCTTCTGCAGTCGGGATTTGGGAATTCACTCGAATAGACCCTCCTTCTTTTATAGGGTCTAAGTCTGATGAGGACCCTCAGGAATTCCTTGATTAGGTGCAAAAGGTTACAGATATTATGGGGGTAACTGCTAGTGAGAGTGCTGAGCTAGCTGCATATCAGCTGTAGGATGTGGCTCACACATGGTTTAAGCAGTGGAAAGCAAATAGGGTCGTAGATGCAGGGTCCGTTGAGTGGGAGGAGTTTTCCACTTCCTTTTTAGATAGATTATTTCCCCTAGAGCTAAGAGAAGCTAAGGTGTTAGAGTCTATCAACCTCAGGCAGGGAACCATGATAGTGAAAGATTATTCTCTTAAGTTTACTCAATTAGCTAGATACGCTCCTCATGTAGTGGCAGATAGCAAAGCTAAGATGAGTAAGTTTGTTTCTGGAGTGAATGATAGTGTGGCCAAGGAGTTCAGGACTGCGATGCTGATTAGTGAGATGGACACAGCCAGGATTATGGACTATGTGCAACAGATAGAGGAGCAGGAGATTAAGGAGAGTGAAAAGTAGAATAAAAGAGCAAGGACAGGTAGTTTTAACTTTGCTCAGCCTAAGTCAAAGGGTGGTAAACATTCTCAGTTCTTTCCGAAGTCTTCAGTTCCAGCTCCTTCCTCTGCCAGTTCTCTAGTTCCTAAGTTCGGGAATGGTAACAAAGACAGGGCGCCAGGCTCTAAGTCTCAGGGTAGTGTCAGAAGTTCTCGAACCCATCCTCTTTGGCAGACTTGCAGCAAACACCATTAGGGTATTTGCAGAGCTGGCAGTGATGTTTGTTTCGAATGTGGCAAGCCCGGCCACAGAGTTAGAGTTGTCCTCAGTCAGGTTTTCAGGGTCATCATAATCGTTCCTCAGCTCAGTCCGGTCGCCCGAATCAGCAAGGTGTCACCTCTAGCGCTACCAGTGGATAGCGTCCAAATTGACTCTATGATCTTCAGTCTCGACTGGATCAGGAATATTCCCTTGATGTGGTCATTGGTACATTATAGATCTTTCATTTGTATGTTTATGCTTTTCTAGATCCAGAAGCTTCCTTGTCTTTCATTGCTCCTTATATAGCAGTTGATTTTGGAGTCAGTCCCAAAATTCTAGCAGAGCCCTTCTCAGTATCTACCCTAATGGGTAAATCTATCATAGCCCGGTGGGTATACAGGAACTACCCGATTATGGTATCTCAGAAAGTCACTTCAGCAAACTTAGTTGAATTAAAGATGACTAATTTTGATGTCATTCTCAGCATAGATTGGCTTCATTCCTGCTATGCCACAGTCAACTACAAAAACAAAATTGTCTAGTTTCAATTTCTGAATGAACCTGTCCTAGAGTGGAAGGGTAGTACTTCATCATTCAAGGGTCAACTTGCTTCCTACCTAAGGGCAAGAAAATGATATCTAAGGGATGTGTCTATCATCTTGTTTGAGTTAAGGACTCTATCTCTGAAACTCCCAGTCTTGAATCAATTCCAGTAGTGAATGAATACTCAGATGTCTTTCCCGAAGTTCTTTCAGAAATTCCTCCTGAAAGGGAAATAAACTTTGGTATTAACCTTCTTCCAGATACTCGACCCATATCTATTTCTCCATACAGAATAGAACCAGCAAAACTCAAGAAGCTAAAAGAACAGTTGAAGAATCTCCTCAATAAGGGATTCATCAGACCCAATGTGTCCCCGTGGGGTGCACCAGTTCTATTCGTGCGTAAAAAAATAGTTCTCTCAGTATGTGCATATCCTACCGTCACCTCAATAAAGTCACAGTTAAAAACAAGTATCCACTTCCGAGAATTGATGACCTATTTGAATAACTTCAGGGTGCCAGTTAATTCTCTAAGATAGACCTCAGATCTGGCTATCATCATCTCAAGGTTAGAGAATGTGATATCCTAAAAATATCTTTTTGAACTCGGTATGGTCATTTTGAATTCTTAGTCATGTCCTTTGGTCTTACCAATGCCCCAACAGTCTTCATGGACTTGATAAACCATGTGTTCAAGCAGTACTTGGACATATTCGACATAGTGTTCATAGATGACATCCTTGTCTATTCCCGCAGCGAGCATAATCATGCAGACCATCTCAGAATGGTATTGCAGACCCTCAGAAATCATCAGTTGTTCACCAAATTTAGTAAGTGCAAATTTTTTCTAAGGTCTATAGTATTCCTTGGTCATATAGTTTCCGGCGATGGCATTAGAGTAGATCCTCAAAAGATTGAAGCAGTGAAAAACTGGCCCAGACCCATTTTTCCAATTGATCAGGAGTTTCTGGGGTTTGGATGGCTATTACAGATGGTTTGTTGAAGGGTTTTCATCTATTGCATCCCCTATGTCCAGATTAACTCAGAAGAAAGTTAAGTTTCAGTGGTCAGATTCATGCGAGAAGAGTTTTCAGGAGTTGAAGACTCGGCTCACCTCAACCCCAGCTTTGACTCTTCCAAATAGTTCAGATGGGTTTGTCGTGTACTGTGATGCATCCAGGGTAGGTTTGGGTTATGTCCTCATACAGCATGGTAAGGTCATAGCCTACGCCTCCAGACCGCTTAAGCCCCATGAGAAGAACTATCCGACTCATGATCTTAAGTTAGCAGCTGTAGTGTTTGCCTTAAAGATTTAGAGGCATTACTTATATGGGGTTCATGTAGATGTGTTCACAGATCACAAAAGCTTTCAGTACGTATTCTCTCAGAATGAGTTAAACCTCCATTAGATAAGGTGATTAGAGCTCTTAAAAGATTATAACATGAATGTCCTTTATCATCCAGGAAAGGCCAACGTAGTGGCTGACGCTCTCAGTAGATTTTCTATGGGTAGTGTTTCCCATGTTGAAGATAGTAAGAAGAAGTTAGCTCAGGAAGTTCATCATCTTGCCCGACTAGGTGTCTGCTTAGTTAATTTAGTAGAAGGTAGTGTGTGGGTTCAGAATAGTTTTGAATCATCACTAGTTTCTGAGGTAAAGGAAAGTCGGGATAGAGATCCCAGTAAGTTAAGCTGAAAGAATCAGTCAGAGATCCGAAGATAGAGGTTTTCTCCCAAGAGGGAGATTGTGTGTTGCATTGTCAGAGTCGTCTGTTGTTCCAGGTGTAGATGACTTGAGGAAACAAATTCTTACAGAAGACAATGGTACGCGTTACTCTATTCATCCAGGGGCCACTAAGATGTACCACGACATGTAGAAGATCTATTGGTGGAGTAAGATGAAAAGAGACATTACATAGTTTGTGGCTAAGTGCTCAGCATGTTAGTAGGTTAAGATCGAGCATCAAAAACCTAGTGGGTCCATGTAGGAGTTTAGTAGTCCAACTTGGAAGTGGGAAGAAGTAAACATAGACTTCGTGATGGGTTTGCCTCGTACTCATCTTCAGCATGATTCAGTTTGGGTCATTGTAGATAGAATAACCAAATTAGCTCATTTCCTTCCAGTCCATACCTCTTATTCAGCCGAGGATTATGCCAAACTCTATATCAGGGAGTTGGTCAGATTGCGCGGTGTTCTGTTGTCCATTATTTCAGATAGTGGTACCCAGTTCACCTCTTATTTCTAGAAAGTATTCCAAAAGGGTCTTGGTACTCAAGTTCATATCAGTATAACCTTTCATCCTCAAACAGATGGTCAAGAAGAAAGGATAATTCAAACCCTAGAAGATATGCTAAGGGAATGTGCAATTGATTTCAAGGGTATTTGGGATGACCACTTGCCTTTGATTGAGTTCGAATACAACAACAACTATCATTCTAGTATTCAGATGGCTCCATTCAAAGCCCTCTACTGTAGGAGATACAGATCTCCAATTGGGTGGTTCAAAGTCGGTGAGACCGCAGTAGTAGGTCCTGACTTGGTTTTTGATACCTTAGAGAAAGTTCAGTTGATCAGAGAAAGGCTCAAAATAGCTCAGAGCCGACAGAAATCATACACAAACATGCGTAGGAAGGATTTCAGGTTCGAGATTGGTAACTATATGTACTTGAAAATATCTCCTATGAAGGGAGCGAAGAGTTTCGGCAAGAAGGGAAAGCTTAGTCCCTGTTATGTCGGTCCCTTCAAAATTCTCAACCATTTTGGCAAGGTAGATTATGAGTTTAAATTGCCTTCAGCTCTAGCCTCAATGCATCTTGTATTCCATGTCTCCTTACTTAAAGAGTGCATAGGTGACCCAGCAGTTGTAACCCCTATAGAGGGCCTAGATATTCAGAACAGCCTCTCTTATGAAGAGATTCCAGTAGAAATCCTTGACTATCAGACTCGCAGATTGAGCAAAAAAGAAGTCCCTCTAGTCAAAGTTCTTTGGAAGAATCAGTCCATTGAGGGAGCTACTTGGGAAGCAGAAGAAGACATACAAACCAAGTATCCTCACCTCTTCTTCGCAAACTCAGGCTCAGCCCAAGGTAATAGCTTTTCTTAAGCTTATTTAGTTTCATGTTCAAATTTCAGTTACAAACTTGGTATAAAATACCACTGCATGTCCAGTCATATGTTCATGAGTCATTTCAGTCATGTATTCATGTATCAGGTATGCATGATCAGTTTATCAGTACTCCCAGTCATGCATTCATGCAACAGCTCAGTCATGTATTCATGCATCAGATCTGCATATTCAGTATGAAATTCTGCATGTCAGTAATATCAATCCTATAGTCATGTCCCAATGTACATGATTCAGTAAGTGGATTCAGTCTACCAGTACGCTCAGTTCAGTTAGTCTCATTCAAGGATGAATGTTCCCAAGGGGGAGATATTGTAAAACACCATAAAAATTTCTAGCTTAATTCAGCCCTTTAGGCTTGTTAAGGGGTCTCAGACTTAGAAAATTCTAGCTATGTTTTCAGACTTAGTTTATTTTAGCCATTGAAAATTGGCGATCTCATTTTGCGACCTTAAATTCCTTTAAAGGCCTACATTTTTATTAATTCATGATCAAGGAGGTCAATAGGTGTCCCCGGACAAGTTTCAGATTTTTTGGACCTCATTTAGACCTTGTTTGGAATCCCAAAATAGTGAGTCAATGCGATGTTGGCACTTCGCATTGCCAATCGCTTTGACAGATAAAATTATCCTTAGCTCAAGCCAAATTCCAGTGAACCGATGCGATGTCAATGCATCGCGTCAGTTATTGCGTTGGTACCCTCGACACACTGCGTCGGCTGTAGCATCGTTGGGTGCGTTTTCCTATCTTTTAAACCCACATCCTTAAGGGTAATTAGGTCTTTTCCCCTGACCTTCAGCCCTCATAACGAAAAATTTAGCCCTCTTTTGGCTAATTATAGTCATTCTTTCACAATTGCTCAAGAACAAGAAAACCCTAGGTGATTAATTTCAAATTAAGAACTCAAGATTTCTACATTTACTCTTAAGAAATTTCCATCCAAGGTATGTAAAGTGTTAATCAAAGGATCCCTTTCATCTTTGGAGCTCAAGAAATAAATTTTTTAAATCATGAATTGTGATTTCCATGTTGTGGATTATATTTTATCCATGTTAATGTTAATGTATGGTTTCCAAGTTGAAAACTTTACTGTATTCCATGATATTATGATAGCATGTATGTTGAAATTTAATTAGCTTGTGTTGATGTCTTGAATTATGAATTAAATATGATAGTCATGATGCTATACCATGTTGTCCATACCCAAGTAAAAGATTTCCCCTCTAGGTGTTTGACAAAATGTTTAAAGGAATGAATTGTGCAAATGTGACTCAAATATGATCTAAATGATGATCCCATGCTATATTCATGTGTTTAAGTTGACTCCCATGCTAAGTCTATGCCTTGTAATTGATTGATGGAATGCTCATGAGATTTGATTTGTGAACTTATGATATGTTAGAATGCATTCCTACTCATGTACAAGATTATGATTATCAAGTGCCTCATGAAATCCCTCAATGATTGTATAATGAATTGTTGATTATGGTCGTATGTTCAAGAAATGTCATGTCCTATTTGTATTTATGCTATCGAGTCCTGGGGGTATTTCATACCCGATAATTTAGTTGTGTGCCTAGAGCCAGGGTCAGTTTTCAAGATACTCTCAGTCAAGCCATGATCAGTAGAATTCAGTCAGTTGCATGACTCAGGAAAACTCAGTATCAATCCAGTCCCATTCAGTACTCAGTAACCACAATAAACTCAGTCAGTTAACATAAGCCAGTAGTATTCCATTAATCAACGTAATTCAGTGAACTCAATCCAGTTTAGTCCAGTATACTCAGTTCAGTGCCTATTTAGTTGGGAGTAGAATTCAGCACTAAGTGAACCCAAGGATGGGAACTCACCTGTTAGCAGAGGGTGTGATTCTTAGAAATAATCCTTGCATTCTAGAACTACGTAGCCAGCGTAGGTTAAGACATCAAACCTGCTAGATGACGGTTGATGAGGTGGCTTAACCTGTCAGATGAGGGTCCCACCATTCTTGTTAGAGTACCTTATAGATGAGGGTCTCTCATAGCTTGTCCTTACTAGTGGTGCGGTATTGATACCCTTCCAATTGGGGTTACAAATATGACTCAGTCTTCAGTAAAGAACTCAGCTAGTTCAACAAATTTTAGGACTATCGAATACAGTCACTCAGCTCAGTACAGAACTCATCCAGTTCCATAGAATCAGGACTGTCAGACAGAGTCACTCAGTAATCAGTATATCAGTCATCAGTATATCAGTTATCAGTATATCAGTTATCAGTAGCCCATGTTATCAATAACTCAGTATCCATATTCCATATGATTTTTGTTACAGTTATGTATCCATGTATGTATCCTCATGCAGTCATGTTCATGTTATTCAGTCAGTTATAGTTCATGCATATGAACCCTTGCATTCGTCTTTACCTCACTTTGCGTACCAGTACATTCGCACGTACTGACTCATACTCTTCTTTTGCGCTATGGTGTTTTATACCATAGGTTCAGACGCTCAGGTTCCCCACAGTGCATAGACAACTTCATGTTCAATCAGCAGCAATACACTAGACGTGAGACCTCATCATTCGAGGATGTTCTATTATTTTATTATTTCAGTACTTAGTCATTTCAGCAGCCGGAGTTAGTTGGGGACATGTCCCATCAACTCCTTATTCATACAGTTTAGAGGCTTTCAGACTAGATGTTCAAACTAGATATCCAGACTTTATAATTTTCAGTATTTGTGCTCAGTTTTGGTATTCTTATACCTTGTTCAGACATTATTCAATTTTGAACCTTATGGTAGATTTTCACCAGATTTCCATATTTATCTCATTTTTATTGTTATTACAGTATTACTATATATAGTGCTCATAGCGGGTACCAGTTAGGGGTTAGTAAGTGGTACTTCAGGAGCGTTAGCACCGTGTAGCATCCGGGGTACCAGATTCGGGGCGTTATGTCAGGATTTTGATCATTTTTTTAGTTCCATTTATGAGTTTAAGAGGGGCATTTTGGTAAATCTCCCAGCCCCTAATCCATCCTAATCAATGAATTAAACCCCTCCAAATCACTTTACATCTACTTTTCATCAAATCTCTCTCAAGCAAAACCCTAGTTCATCAAACTTCCTCCCCAAGAAATCCAAATTTCTCCATTAATTCTCCAAAGCAATTCAATATTGAGAATCCCCTATTCAAGAACTCTAAGAAGTCATCTCCAAGGCATCAATAAAGATCCAGGATTTAAGTTTTAGCATCTAGATCATCAATTGAGGTATGTGGGGTATGAACAAGGATAATACTTTCATCCTTGTGCCCAAAACTTGTTTTAAATTCAACTTTTACTAAAGTTTATGAGATTTTCCATGAAATTAAAGTTAGGTTTTATGCCCATTATTGATATTTACAAGTTTATGATATATCCGATTATGTAGAAGTTGCATTCCATGATTTTGTTCATATTTTCATGTATATTTACGAAATTTCCAGATTTTATGATGAAGATTATAAATGCTTATACTAACAAGCATGAATTTTAAGATGTTTTAATATGAGATTGATGCATGGGTCATTATGTCCTAATTAAGATTGCTATTTTAAGAATATTTGTGCTATGAGCACCCTTAGATAAGTTTATTGTCAAATTTTGATATAGATTTGACCTTTTAGTCCTAAGCTAAGATAAAGAATCCACTTTGTTCATATGATTTGAGATTTAAAGAAAAGAAAGAGCATAAATGGTTGTCTTGTAAACCCTTATGCTATTTTGAAGTGGATTTCTTAAGATTTTGAGGATAAGAATGGAAGTAGTATTTAGCACCAGGATGGGTAGGTTACTACGGTTTCATGCCCCAGAACTACGTGCCACTGTAGGATTCAGATTATTCCCACTTTTACGTGGATGACTAAGTTTGTGATCACTTAAGATAAGAAGTTCTATTCCGATGGAAAGGATAGAATAGCCCTACCTAACAAGGGTTAGGCGTGGGACTCCATGGAGGCTCATATGGTGTATGTCAGTAAGATGAACCTCCCAAAAGATGTTCCCTACTCTTCAACAGTCTATTGATTTAAAGCTTTAAGATAAAAGCATATGTTTTGGAAGTTATGATTTTAACATTCTTAAGCCCTAAGATAAAGTATTTTACAGATTTCAGAACTAAGTGTAATGGCTCATAAGATTTGCGTTATACGTTTTATCATTTATGATTTATGATCTTCAGATTTCAGATTACTCAAGCCTGTGTGAGTCATTTACATTTAGCATGCATGATTTTATAAATTCTGATAATATTACTTACTTATTACATTCACCCTCGTATACTCAGTACATCCTCAAAGTACTGATACACATATACGTCTATGTTCTACATTGTCTCATAATATAGGTTCAGGTGCTCAGTCTCAGCAGCGCGAGTGATTTTTGAGAATCTCATCTACATCTCTGCAGTTAGTGAATCCTTATAGTTCGGGGACTTAGTTATTCATACTTTCAGTTTATTAGTAGGTGTTCCTTTATTCATTTTAGACAGTTTGAGTCAGCTGGGGCCTGTCCCAGTGACTCTCTAGATTCAAATAGTAGATGTTTGTCGAACTACTAGATTTATGTTAGACCTTTGATTTAGTATTCAAATTCTCGGTATTGTCTTACCAAGATTTATGAGATTTCTATGCTTTAGATAAGATTTTTGCATTTATTATGTTTTCTTATTCATATTTCCCCTATTTGAGATTTAGATTTAGTAGAAAGCAACCACGGTTAACTCAGGACTACTTGTAGTTCGGAGCACCATGTCGCGTCCCAGGAATCAAATTTCGGGGCATTAAAAACTTAGTATCAGATCCTAAGGTTGAGAGATTCTTAGGGAGTCAGACAAGCCGTGTTACGTAGAGTCTTGATCATCAGTGTGAAGTGCGCCACATCTTTGAGCAAGAGGCTATGGAGTGTTTTAGGAAATCATCTCTTCCTTCATGATCTATCTTGCATTTAGTATCTCTATCTACTTTTAACTCATGCTTTCACTTGGCAGAAAATGCCTTCTTGTTGAGATAACGCCCGCAGAAATGATAACCAGCCACCTCAGCCTGCAGACCCTTTGAATGAGAATGTGTTACATGCAGAGTTTTGGGCTGCCTTTCAGGCGCTAGCTCAAGTTGTAACAGCTAATGTTCAGGGCAACTGCCAGGGTAAAGCCCCACTTCAGCAAGATGGGGACTTAGCTACAGCCAGAATCTGAGATTTTATGAGAATGAACCCACCGAAATTATTTGGGTCGAAGGCAGATGAGGACCCATAGCTTTATCTAGATAAGGTAAAGAAGATCACTCAAATTATGCATGTTTCTGAAGAGGAGAGTGTATAATTAGCATCCTATAGGCTGAAGGATATTTCATATAATTGGATAGTAATGTGGAAAAAAATAGATGGGAGAATGTAGTTCCCATGACTTGGCAGATATTTCAGGATGCGTTCTTAGATAAGTTTTTCTCACGCAAGATGAGGGAATCTCAGATAGAAGAGTTCATGAACCTGAGGTAGGGCTTAATGACTGTGAAGGAGTATTTCCTTAAGTTCAACCAGTTGTCTAAGTATGCCCCTGATCAGATGGCTGACCCTAGGTCAAGCATGAGTAAGTTTGTGATAGGTGTGTCTAGAATAGTAGTTAAGGAGTGTAGAACTACTATTCTCATTGGAGATATGGATCTTGCTAGATTGATGATACATGCTCAGCAGATTGAGGCAAAGAAGGGAAGAAAAGAGAGAGAGCAAATAACAGGGCTAGAACAGGGAAGTTGGATCATGGTCAGAATAGGTTTCAGCCAGTGCTCCTACGCCCAGAAATAGGTAGAAAAATGGGGTAAGTCTTCTATGTCTAGGTCTTAGAATAGCGTGAGTAATAGGCCTAATCATCCCCCATGTGCTAAGTGTGGTAAGAATCATGGAGGTGAATATTTATGGGGTCAGAAAGGTTGTTATGGTTGTGGACAGATGGGTCACAAAATCAAAGAGTGCCCGGATACTAAACGGGGGAATAGAGATGTTCGTCCTCAGACTCAGGCTAATAGTGCACCAGCTCCTCTAGGTCGCCCAGCTCCTCCTCAGGGCGCCTCATCCAGTACCGGTGGTGGTCAGTGCCAGGATTAGTTTTATGTTATACCATCCCGCCAGGAGCAAGAAGATTCCCCCGATATTGTGACTGGTATGCTTCGTGTCTTTCATCTTGATATTTATGTGTTGTTGGACCCTGGGTTGAGTTTCTCTTATGTGACCCCATTAGTTGATGTAAATTTTAAGATAAATTCTGAAAAGATCCATGAGCCTTTCTTGGTTTCTACTCCAGTAGGTGAGTTAGTTGTTGCTAAGAAAATCTATAAGAAGTGTCCTATCACTGTCCTTCAGAAAGTCATTCTATAAGACTTGATAAATTTAGATAGGTTGATTTTGATCTTATTATGGGTATGGATTAGCTTCATTCCTGTTATGCTTCTATAGATTATCGCACCCGAGTGGTGAAGTTTCAGTTTCCAGATGAGCCAGTTTTTGAGTGGTCAGGTAATTCAGTATCTCCCAAGAGTCATTTCATATCTTACCTCAAAACCAAAAAGTTGATGTCCAAAGGTTGCATTTACCATATAGTTTGAGTTAAAGACACTAAGTCTGAGACTCCAACACTTTAGTCCGTTTGAGTAGTTAATGAGTTTTCAAAAGTTTTTCTAAAAGATCTTCCAAGGGTACCCCCCCCCCCCGATAGAGAGATAGAATTTGGTATCGACCTTCTCCCTGATACTCAGCCTATTTCTATCCATTCTTATTGTATGGCTTCCGCGGAGCTTAAGGAGTTGAAGGAGCAACTCAAAGATCTTTTAGATAAAGGTTTCATAAGGATTAGTGTTTCTCCATAGGGCACTCCCATCCTATTCGTGTGAAAGAAAGATGGTTCTTTGCGTATGTGCATTGACTATCGTCAGTTAAATAAGGTTACCGTAAAGAACAAATATCCTCTTCCTAGAATCGATAACCTATTTGATCAACTCTAAGGTGAAAGTTATTTCTCAAATATAGACCTTAGATCTGGCTATCATCAGCTTAAATTAAGGGAATGTGATATTTCAAAGACAGCTTTCAGAACCCGTTATGGTCATTTTGAGTTTCTAGTCATGTCCTTTGGGCTAACCAATGCTCTAGCAGCTTTCATGGACCTCATGAATCGAGTGTTCAAATAGTATCTAAATATGTTTGTCATAGTATTCATAGATGATATCCTTGTATACTCCTGTAGTGAGGACGACCATGTCGATCATCTTAGAATTGTATTGTGAACTCTTAGAAATCATCAATTATTCGCCAAATTCAGCAAGTGTGAATTTTGTCTAAGATCAGTATCCTTTATCGTTCATATTGTTTCGACCGATGGTATTACAGTTGATCCCCAAAGACAAAAGCCGTAAGAAATTAGCCTAAACTTAAATCTCCGTCAGACATTAGGAGTTTCTTGGGTCTAGATGGTTATTATAGATGTTTTGTTGAGGGTTTCTTATCTATTGCATCCCTTATGTCTAGATTGACCCAGAAGAAGGTTAAGTTCTAGTGGTCAAATTCCTGCGAGAAGAGTTTTTAGGAGTTGAAGACTCGACTCACTTCAGCCCCAGTTCTAGCTTTACCCGATGGTACAGACGATTTTGTGTTGTATTGTGATGTCCCTAGAGTTGACTTGGGTTATGTGTTGATGCATAGAGGTAAGGTCATAGCCTATGCCTCTAGACAGTAGATGCCTTATGAAAAGAATTACCCAATCCATGATCTGGAATTAGCTTCTGTGGTGTTTGCTTTGAAAATTTAGAGACATTATTTGTATGGTGTGCATATTTATGTGTTCACAGACCACAAAAGTTTGCAGTATGTGTTTACTCAGAGAGAGTTAAATCTCCGTTAGAGAAGGTGGTTGGAGTTGTTGAAGAATTATGATATAAGTGTGTTAAATTATCTGGGAAAGGCCAATGTGGTGGTAGACGCCCTTAGTAGATTGTCGATGGGCAGTTTTGCGCATGTGGAGAATGATAAGAAAGAGTTGGCCCGAGAAGTTCATCGTTTAGCTAGATTAGTTGTTAGGTTGGTTGATTCAGTTGAAGGGAATGTTTGGGTTTAGAGTAGTTTTGAATCTTCCCTAGTTTCGGAAGTAAAGGAGAAACAAGACATGGATTCTAGTTTGGTCAAACTGAAAGAGTCAGTGAGAGACCAAAGGGTTGAGATTTTCTTCCAAGGGGGAGATGGAGTGTTGAGATACCAAAGTAGATTGTGTGTGCCATATGTTGATGAGTTGAGACAGAGAATTATAGTGAAAGCGCATGGTACGCATTATTCTATCCATCCAGGTGCTACCAAGATGTACCGTGACTTACAAAAAATTTATTGGTGGAGTGGTATGAAGGGATATATAGTGGGGTCCATAGCTAAATGTGCAACTTGTCAACAGGTTAAGGTGGAGGACCAAAGACCTGGTGGTACGTTGCAAGAGTTTGGTATTCCCACTTAGAAGTGGGAAGAGGTGACTATGGATTTTGTGACTGGTTTACCCCATTCGCGTTGTCATCGTGATTTGGTTTGGGTTATTGTAGACAGATTGACTAAGTCATTGCCTTTCTTTCCAGTTCACACGTCCTATACATCTGAGAATAATGCTAAGTTGTACATCAGAGAGTTAGTCAGACTGCATAGAGTTCCCTTGTCTATTATTTCAGATAGGGGTACTCAGTTCACTTCCCAGTTTTGGAGATCCTTTCAGAAAGGTCTTGATACCCAAGTCCATCTTAGTTCAGCTTTCTACCCTCAGATAGATCGTCAAGAAGAGAGGACCATCCAAACTCTAAAAGATATGTTGAGGGCATGTGCTCTTGATTTCAAAGGTAATTGGGATGAGCATTTTCCATTGATTGAGTTCTCTTAAAGTAATAGTTATCATGCTAGCATTCAGATGGCTCCATTTGAGGATCTTTATGTAAGGATATGTAGATCACCCATAGGTTGGTTTGAGGTGGGTGAGGCCACTTTGCTTGGGCCTGATGTAGTGTTTGAAACTATGGATAAAGTTAAGTTAATTAGAGAAAGATTGAAAATATCCAGAGTCACCAGAAATCCTATGTAAATGTGAAAAGAATGGACCTCGAGTTTGAGGTTAGTGATTTAGTGTGTCTTAATAGTTCACCCATGAAAAGGGAGAAGATATTTGGCAAAAGGGGAAAGCTTAGTCCCCGGTATGTTGGCCCATATAGAATTGTGAGTCGTGTTGGGAGGGTAGCATATGAGCTTGATTTGCCCGCAGACTTGTCAGCCATTCATTCTGTATTCCACGTCTCTATGCTTAAGAAGAGTATCAGTGATTTCACTGTTGTAGTTCCTTTAGAAAGCTCAGATGTTCAGAAAAGTCTTTCTTACGAAGAGATTCTAGTTGAGATTTTAGATCATCAAATTCGTAGACTAAGGAACAAAGAAGTTTTCTTGGTCAAAGTTCTTTGGCAGAATCAGTCTATTGAGGGTGCCACTTGGGAAGCAGACACAGATATGCGAGTCAAGTACCCTCACCTTTTCTCCGCAAACTTGGAGGTAGCCTAAGGTAATTCTCTTTCTTGATTCAATTCTTTTCTAATCATGCATTCATCTATATTGTTGTCCTCATGTAAGTTCATGCACTCACAAAATTACTAAGAAACTCAGAATGATTTAGATTCAGTTGTTCAACTTATTTCAATTGTGCAAGGCGGCTTATAGCCTCAGATTCCTCAGTATTCTCAGCTTATCTAGCCATATTCGAGGACAATGTTCCCAAGGGGGAGTTATTATAATGCCTCATACCTTATCTAGCTAAAATCCGTCCCTAGAATGTTAAAGAATAACTTCCAAAATAGATGATAATTATTTTGGGTGGAATTATCCAGATTTAGATTTTCCTAAATATAATATTCACAGAAATCTGAAAACCGAGTAAGAAGTTATGGCTATCTTAAGTTCCAGTCGTAAAACACCATCATTTAGGTCATTAGCGCATCGTGGAGAAGGTTTAAATGATATTTTTCAATTTCTAGTGGGCCTCTGCGATATTGGCGCATCACGGAGAGGGCCAAATCCCCAATTGTCAAACTTCTAAGTCCCATCCAAGGTGGCAACGCTATACCACCGTGTTGTGCCACCGTGTTGATTCCCAGTTGTTAATTTCCAATGGCTGGGCGCGATAGAGGAGCGTCGCGCCAAGGCTAAAAGTCGGGATTTTGATCATTTTTTCAGTTTTGTTTATGAGATTAAGAGGGAAATTTTGGTAAATCTCCCAGCCCCTAATCCATCCTAAACAATAAATTAAACCCCTCCAAAGCACTTTACATCCACTTTTCATCAAATCTCTCTCAAGCAAAACCCTAGTTCATCAAACTTTCTCCCCAAGAAATTCAAATTTTTCCATTAATTCTCCAAAGAAATTCAAGATTGAGAATCCCCAATTCAAGAACTCAAAGAAGTCATCACCAAGGCATCAATAAAGATCCAAGATTCAAGTTTTACCATCTAGATCATCAATTGAGGTATGTGGGGTATGAACAAGGATAATCTTTTCATCCTTGTGCCCAAAACTTGTTTTAAATTCAACTTTTACTGAAGTTTATGATATTTCTCATGAAATTAAAGTTAGGGTTTATGCCCATTATTGATATGTATAAGCTTATGATATATCCAATTATTTAGAAGTTGAATTCCATGATTTTATTCATATTTTCATGCATATTGTTGAAATTTCCAGATTTTATGATGAATTATAAATGCTTATACTATCAAGTATGAGTTTTTAGATGTTTAACATGAGATTGATGCATGGGTCATTATGACCTAATTAAGATTGTTATTTTAAGAATATTTGTGCTATGAGCTCCCTCAGATAAGATTATTCTCAGATTTTGATAAAGATTTGACCTTTTGGTCCTGAGCTAAGATAAAGAATTCACTTTGTTCATATGATTTGAGATTTAAAGAAAAGAAAGAGCATAATTGATTTTCTTGTAAACCCTTGTGCTATGTTGAAGTAGATTTCTTAAAATTTTGAGCATAAGAATGGGAGTAGTATTTAGCACCGAGATGGGTAGGTTACTACGGGTTCATGCCCCAGAACTACATGCCACTGTAGGATTCATATTATTCCCACTTCTACGTGGATGACTAAGATTGTGATCACTTAAGATAAGAAGTTCTATTCCAATGGCAAGGATAGAACATCCCTACCTAATGGGGGCCAGACATGGGACTCCATGGATGCTCACATAGTGTATGTCGGTCAGAATAACCTCCTAAAAGATGTCCCCTACTCTTCAACAGTCTATTGATTTAAAGCTTCAAGATAAAAGCATATGTTTTGGAAGTTATATTTTTAAGATTCTTAATCCCTAAGATAAAGTATTTTACAGATTTTAGAACTAAGTGTAATGGCTCACAAGATTTGCACTATACGTTTTATCATTTATGATTTATGATCTTCAGATTTCAGATTACTCAAGCCTGTGTGAGTCATTTACATTTAGCATGCATGATTTTATAAATTGTGATGATATTGCTTACTTATTGCATTCACCCCATATACTCAGTACATCCTCAAAGAATTGATCCACATATACGTCTACGTTCTACATTGTCTCATAATATACGTCCAGGTGCTCAGTCTTAGCAGTGCGAGTGATTTTTGAGCAACTCATCTACATCTCTACAGTTGGTGAGTCCTCATAGTTCGGGGACTTAGTTATTCATACTTTCAGTTTATTAGTAGGTGTTCCTTTATTCATTTCAGACAATTTGAGTTAGCTGGGGCCTGTCCCAGTGACTCTCTAGATTCAGATAGTAGAGGCTTGTCGGACTACTAGATTCAGTGTTAGACCTTTGATTCAGTATTCAAATTCTCAGTATTGTCTTACCAAATTTTATGAGATTTCTATGCTTTAGATAAGATTTCCGCATTTATTATGTTTTCCTATTCATATTTCCCCTATTTGAGATTTAGATTTAGTAGGAAGTAGCCAGGGTTAGCTCAGGACTACTTGTAGTTCAGAGCACCATGTGGCATCCTGGGAATTAGATTTTGGGGCGTTACAGGTTTCCAGTTTCAATTTTTGTTGTCGTTACTGGAGTCGTACTGTTGGTGATGGTGAAACTGTTGAGCCATGCCGATGGATTCTAATTGGGAAAGAGATTTTATTTCAAGATGTAGTTAAGAATGCAATGAAAAAGTTAGATGAATTTGTGGATCGGTCATCAAAAGGAGTGGGACTTGCCGAGAAGAGCAGTGAAATTGGTGGTGTTAATGGTGAAAAATGGGATTGGGAGCAATGGAAAAAGATTTTTACTGAGGTTGAAGAGGAATAACGATTGGTTTCTATTTCAAAGGTACTACCTTTATTTTCATTCTTTTGTATTTTCTATTGTGCAGGTTTAACGTTGATTGCTCATGTGTTTTGTATGGATGAAATTTTTTACCATGGGAAATCTGAGGTTCCTAATTTTTGAGTATTCAAAATTGAGATTATTAGAATATGTGTAAAGGAAAGTAACAGTATCATGAATGAGTCTGTACATTATAGAGAATGATAATTGGATCATTGTCGGGGAAGGCACGGACAAGTTTGAAGTTGAGGAAGACGATGAAGTGCTTTTACTGGTACGAACAATTATAGATTGATGACGTGGTTCCATCCACTGAATCCCTTGAAAGTAAGGATTACACAGCAAGTCTCCAATCATCAAGTGCCAGAGAAGCTGAACAAAATCTAGATACCAGCATTATTGAAGAAGCTGAGTCATCTTTGCGCGAGTATGGTTCTTTGAATTATGAGGTTCCAATTAAAATAATACATTGTCGTGTATTAGAATTGGTATGTATTATTAAAATGGCTTGCAAAGAAAAATTGGTGATGACTTTTTAAAATAATTATTTAGTTTGTTATATAGAGGATGAAACACTTGAAAGTGTACCTTATGATACCATCATTGTTCATTTTCAAAACATTATAAGCTGTATGAGTGCAGTTATAATGATAATATTTAGTAAGTATAGCACTGGAAAAAGAGAAAATTATTTACACAAGCCTTTGCCTAGATTTGAACTTTCATTAATTTTTTTCTATATAGAGATAATTTTCGCATAGAGTGAGATACATAAGACTTGACACATACCTAAGTATCTAATTCTTTCAGTTTCATACCACATTGGTTGTTTTTGCCTATTTTTGGTGGTTGTGATCGGAATAAAGAATTTCTTAAGAATAGTATCCTTTTAGTTTCTGATGAGATAACATATATATGTGCGATTTTAATTTAAATAAGTCTATTCGATTGAACTTAGTTTTATTCTTTCCTGGCAATTAGCTTACTAGAAGCAGCTTAGCCAACTCTGTGAGACTGGTTTCTATTGTTTTGGTTCAGATTATCTTTTTAAAAATTACACTTTTGAAATGAATTTATGAAAATATATTTTTTTCTTTTTTCTTTTTGGGTTATCCTGAAAGTATTCCACATCTATAAAAATTGTACAATGAGCTTTTGCTATCACTTTAAGGTTTTGGAGTGTTGCTAAGATGCTTTAACATGGTATCAAGTTATTAGACATGTGGGATGACCGGTGCATTGCTTAATGTCCCACCTTAGGTAAATGAGGCATCCAAAGTAGTATATAAAGATCTTGGCCTACTATTTTCATTACTTTAAGGTTATGGTTGAACTCTTTGATTCTTTCACAATATTCATCTTTGCCTCTTTTGATAATCTCTACAATGGTTATTACTTAGATCTATGTATTTCTGAAGTTGAGTATACGTTAGTAGACTTCTTGACACTCTACTAGCATGAGAATTACTAGATGTTCTTGCTAGACAAAAAATGTTTGAGTGATTCTCTTACCTGAGATCAAGTCCTTGATACATTTTGATTCAACTTGCTCTTTTAGATCTTTCATAAAGTTGATTGCCTATAATAGGCTCACATTCTGATCCAACACGTGGCAATTTTTGTTCACTACTCTGAGTGGTCTATCACATCTTTGCTTTTATCTATCTTATGATGTTTGATTGGTGTAATTTTAATGTCATATCACTTCTCTCCTCAGCCAGAATTAAGTATTATGGTATAACCTTGACCTTAGGATACATGATGCAATCCTAAGCCAAAATATTCTTAGCAGTTTCAGAGGTTAAATCTTCTACTTTTGTTAATTATTGGATGCACTTCTAACTATTTCTTTTTGAATGAAACAATTTTATTGATTGTTTCTCTACTCTGAACTTGATGCCAACTGTTCAAATAAATTATTTAAGAATTTCACGTGTCAACAACATTTTTGCTGATGAAAATTTAGATTCTTAATTCATTAAGTTCTTCCTTATCCCCCCTCCCCCAAAATGTAGTTCTTATCAATTGGTCGTATGAATTAACATCTGTCTATACCACATAATGGCCATCCAAAAGATCCACAGTGTAGCACTATCATTGTAGGAGGAAGATAACTTTCTTCAAGCTGTCTCAAATATGTCAACGTTGAGACACCCAAACATTATTCAATTGATAGGAAATTGCGCTGAACATAGGCAACATCTTCTGGTTTATGACCATGTCACAAATGGTAGCCTGCATGATGTGTTGTACTTTGCTAATGATAGGAGTGATTTTCTTACTTGGAATGCCCGAGTGAAAGTATCTCTTGGCACTGCTCGAGCTTTAGAGTATGTTATAGTTGTATAGTATTTTGTTAGTGCTTCCCTGTTCTTGTTAGGTTTTCATAAAACTTGAATGTCATCTTTTCATGTACTTGCATGAAGTCTGTCTACATTTTGTTGTACATAGAAACTTTAAATCCATAAATATTTTACTGGATAAAGAGCTCAATCCCCATTTATTAGATTGTGGGTTAGCAGCTTTAACTCCAAACACAAAATGGCAGGTAAATTAGTAAAGGAGATTTTATTTGCTTCATTGTTGTTGTTTTAGCAGGGGTCTTAATAATATTGGGTGGTGCAGGATGCATGTACTGTTATATAGATGATGTCAATCAACTTACCTATTGGAATACCATAGTAGAAACAATGTTAACAAGTAATTGTTTCTAGGTACAGCTTTGCAGACTTAGTCATGAAATTGGAGATTTGAGAAATGAATCATTGTACTTTATGGTTTTTTTCTTAATTTTGAAAATTATCTCTTCAAATATCGTATATATCCAATCTGATTGCTTCAGATTCATCTTATGTCAATTTCTTTGTTGTATTTCTTCGCACTACATTGGTGTGCTCATCTTTCTCTAGCTTTTGATTGTAGTTATTTTTTTTATGTTATTTTCATCTTTTTTATGGTATTTGCACTCTGTTGTCATCAACATCTGTTCATCAAGCATCAAGTGTGGTAACTGGTAAATAATGTTGTAATGATTATTCTGTTCTCCTCTACTTATAGCTATTGTACATATTCTATGCTTGCCTGAGCTCTTTTTGTTTGTGATCATACGTGTTGTATATGCATATTTATCAA
The DNA here is from genome assembly GCA_030864215.1 of Capsicum pubescens. NCBI lineage: Eukaryota > Viridiplantae > Streptophyta > Magnoliopsida > Solanales > Solanaceae > Capsicum > Capsicum pubescens. The sequence continues at coordinate 255,441,659 of CM061547.1, read as the reverse complement.
TGTTAACATGTATTCATACTTATCAATGCTAAATATGTGGGACAACTTGATTACATGATTTAAGGTCTGCCTTATTTGCTTTTAGTGTCGTCAATATAATAGAATAAAATTCAAATGTTCCTTGTGACCTTTTTGTCCTTGGAACCCCTTATAACCACAGGAAATAAGGAATTAGTCTAGCACATATGTTAGAGTTTAAGTATCTAATCTAAAGTAGCTAAAGAAGAGAGCTTTGCGCTAACTGTCCATGACAATATATACAAATGTAGCTGGAAAGGAAGATGCCTATGAAAATACATCAAGATCAAAGTAATGTCATAATGCATGTAATTTTTGTATACTTACCATTTAAAATATGATTCATCTAAAGCTTTGGGATTACATGGGTTAGCAACAGCTCTTCCCATTTTGAGAATGGACTTCTTGATTAGACATAGGCCCAAGACACTAATCCATATGATATCATCTGGTGAGTTGGTTGAAGATTAAGTGTACTCGAATATGACTAATTGAAACATCTTAAACATATATTTCTCCAAACACGAGCACTAATCCACACCAAACCCCACCCGTAATTGATCAAAAGAAAAGACAATGACCACAAATCTATTGGGCTTTACTGAATTATATGGTAATCTCCTGGTGACTTCTTGGATTCAGAAACCGGTTTTCCTGAACAGATGCACAAAATTCATGATGTCTATCAAAAAGTACTTAAGAACATACAACAATTTCATCTTATTAAAACATCCATTTACTTCCCAATTGGAACTGTTCATATCTCTAATTCTCTCTTCAACTCTTATTGCAGCTTACAAAATATCTTCCTAAAGTTCTAAAGGCAAATAGAAGCGAAGCTTCACATTATTGGAGAATATTTCTTCCAAATGTGGTATTTTTGTTGAGATTAATAAAGGGTAAGAACTTGATTTTTCTTATTATGGTTATCTTGGTTTTACATGGAGCTTTCTAATACAAAAGATATTGTGGTTTGAAAGGACATATTTGGATTTGTCTTAATCATATAGATTAAAGTGTTATAAGTAGGTTAATATTTGTACAAGTTATTTTAAGTATTTTTTATTAATTTTGTATTTCTTTAACGGTACTGTAAAGCTCGAATCTTTGGAGTGTTTTGGTTGTTATTATTGAATGGTAGAGTTATTATTTTTTGGTGAACTAGCTTTACTTGGAGATTATTAGTAGATGAAATGGTACCTCAATAATATGAGATGTTTGGTTGGGATAAAATGCATGGGATAATTCATTTGGGAATTAGTTATCCTAGAATTATAGTGTTATTTTTATTCCTTTTTGTGGGTGGGATAACTAATCCCAGGATATCTCGTTTTCCAACCAAATGATTTATGTGTTCTAATTCTTTTTTTTTTCATAATTTCCTCTACATCCCTTCGATATTAAATATCTACACTCTATTATCATACATTTTTTCTTTTTAAAAATTGGGAGTAGGGGAAGGAGAAATGGAGAAGGAGATTACAAGATAGAAAATTTAAGTTCAGATAACCAACCGACTAACTGAGGTACTAAGATTTTCATTTGTTCCTATAACCAAACAAAGTGACAAAGGAACAAAATCAGCTACAAATCCAAAAATTAGCCTTAGTCCAACATATTGTCTTGCTTATTCATATTTCAATTTTGAAGTTGTATCTAAAAAGAGTTAACTGGAAGACGAGTTAGGTTCAAAAGAAGTTGAATAAATGGAGTGTGTTATATGAGAGTCTAGCAAAATCTTTTTTCTCTATTTAACTTTATATGTTGTACCTTTTTGTCTGAATAGATTTTTTCCAATGATATGAAAAGGTACACGGCAGGTTGTTGCTCATTTTATTTTAGGTTGAGTAAATAAACATATGGAAAGATTTCACCTTTCTTTGTAGGATTTGAATTGTGCGTGCTTTGTGATTTGACTTGTTTTTCAATTCACAACCTGTTAAATTTGTATGCCGGTGTTTCTTCACTTCTTTATTCATTTGTTGCTCATTAGGGATTTTTTATTTTGTTTGTGGACTTGCAATTTAACTCTGTTCGTTTCTCATGATAACTTGTAGTTATTGCTATGTTGGATTAAGCTTTTATTAGAAGTTCTAGGTTATTTGAGTTGTCTCATGGTTTTCTGTTTTTGCTATAGTTGATATTATTCCAATAATATATTAAGACTCTTCTCTCATTTGGATGGTAAGATATGCTTTCTTTTTTTGGTTGTACTGTTTTTAGACCTAAACAATTGAGGAGTTCATGAAAATTGTAACTGTCACTCTGTTGTAAAGGTTGGATATATGCAAGCGAAGCTGCAAACGACTTGCTTTAGATCTTAGAGTTAGGCTCTTTTTTTGAGTTATCTCATCTGTTTCATCGTTCACTATTATGTTTGGCTTGTTTAATGCAATTGACTGCCGTCTATCGGAAAAATGTGTGAGTGCATTGCTCCTTTCTTTATCCACCTTGTTATACTTAGAGCTTCCTTAGGTCAATGTCCACTTGATTATATATTCATTTTTACTTTGCTCTTGTAGTTACTCTTTCTGTTTTTTATTTTCAATAGTTGTAGAGATTGGACATTATTGGGCATTAGCTTCATTTTTCAAACAATCAGTTTCTGACTTCATAATCCTATAAGTTAAATGCTAAATATAGATTGTGTTATATTATTATAGTAGCAGTCCCATACCATCTAACAGAATGTGCCCATTTCTAAGCTTCATATAGGAAAAAAGGTACAAGAAAAATGTATAAAAGACAACTTTTAACTTTAGTAAATTAAGAAACGATAGCAACTTATGAGCTTGTGTTTCAAACTTCTATAATGCTTATGTTTACTATTTTATTGCTCTTCCATGCTCCTCTTTTATTCGTACAGTTTAAACTTTGAATATTCCTATTTGTCCGTTGCTGCAGCTCCACACTGCAAAGAAGACTAAATACTTTCCCACTTTGTAAATAGTATGGCATGTAAAGATGTAAGGTAAACAATACAATTGTAAACGAAAGTTTGTCAATCATCTAATATTTATAGATTAATAATATATGTCAATCATATAATATTTATATGTAAATAATATACGCGTCTATGCTGGCAAAAATGTTTCAACGTTGGGCTCGTGCAAGCATGGGCCATCTCTATCTAGTTAAGGTAAAAGTAAGAAATCAAATGGATGGGTAAACAAAAGAGAAAATGTCCAAATTAACCTTCAATTTTACTATATAAAATATCTTAATTTACCGCCCATTGTACTTTAGTGTCGCTCATACCTTTATTGTCAACAAAGTTTCTCATACTCACCCTTGCCCTTAATTAAATGAGCTCTGGTATGGACATGATGGATTTCATTGACTAGTAAGTTCGAAAAAAAAAAACTAGATTTACCCTTATACTTTTAATATTGTTCAAAATTATCTTCTGTTAAATACACTACACTTAAATTCCACGTTGGAGCTTCGAAGAACTACTGGTACGTACGGGAGTATTTTTCTAAAAAGAAGAATATAAATGATCTTAAAGTATCTCGGAGGGTAAAATTAAGATATTTTATACAGCAACCCGAATCAATTTCCTAAGTGCTTTATCTTTAGCTTGTTAAACCTATAAATTAGATGGACGACTGGCTTAGATTGTTTGGCAGCATATTGACTCTGATTTTTCCCTTAATTAACACGTTTGTTTCCCACAAATTTACTAACCTATTAGCACCTTCTCTATGTTTTAACTTTTTAAAATGTCCATACTATTTTTTATTAGCTCATTCGAAGTGAGGACCCTTTTATCATTTCGATCAAAAATTCCCCAAAGAAATTTCAAAAATATTTTTGTTAATTTTAGTACTGTTATAAATATATTTACTGAATGTTTATTAAGATAAAATGGATATAGTAGATATCTATCAAAATATATTGAGTATCTACCAAGATATAGTAAATATCTATCTATCAAGATATAGAATACCTATCTTTCGGAGTTCCCTTATAAATAGAAGATTCTTTTGATTGTAAATCATCCCTCTCAAATCAAACCAACTGAAATAGGCGGAAAGATAATCTTTCTCATGTAAAATGAGACATTAAAACTATTCAATAGTTTCGATGCTATTAGTCTGATTTGTTTTTTTTTTCCTTTTACTAATTCTTTCTTGTTGAATTAATGGAATCTCAAAGAAGTTATTAATTGAACAAATTATTTAAATTAAGGATACTACTCAATTTTAGTATTCCACGCCAAATTGATAAAAGTTGATTGAATAGACAATCTTTTTTTACTTTTGAGTTTGTGGTATCAATTTATTAATGTGGTGATTAGCATTTATCTCCACTTGTTAATTTGGCAGAGTGTGATTATTGAGGAGCCTATAATATTTTTACAATGTTCTGAATTGTGCTAGTTAAATTTTTTTATGTTTTGTTGAAATTTTAGTACTTTGGATTACAAGTCATTGGTTAAGTGTAAGAAGGTGGATTTATATTCCATCGCATAGAAACCGTAAGATATCGGGTTAGAGTCCCGATACATCATGATGAAGAAGTTGGGTTCAACTTCCATCGATTTATTGTTTAAGATATCTTTATATGGATAAGACATTGAATTTGAATTTCGGTGCACCATATTATAATATAATGATGGCTAATGCAAAATAATGTATTTTTTTTAAGGAAAAGTCGTGAAATATGTCTCATTGAATATGCTCCATTCCCTTAAGTGAATGTGGCAGCAATTCTTAATTTGTTTGAAAATACTCCATTCCCTTAGGTGAATATGGTAGCAATGCTTAATTAGTCTGAAAGAAGAAGTGATTGAATGTAAGAATATAAGCATGGAGGAACAGTATGCTAATAATCATCAAAAGTGATAATATTTTCACATGTTTATTATAACAAGTGATTGAATGTACGATTATAAGCGTGGAGGGACAATATGATAATAATCATCAAAAGTGATAATATTTTCACATGCTTATTATGATTACAATTAAGATGTGTTAGAGAAAATTTCTCTACAATCATATGTATGCCTTGATTTCTCCTGAAGTAGCAATAACTTAAAGCTATAAACTATCATAATTTGATATGCTTAAGGCACGATTATATTTCATTCCAGGGGAATGAGAATTTTGATTATTACATATACAGATTTATACCTTGGGGCGAACGTGACTTTATATACATTCGAACGTGTTGTTAGTTGTGAAGATAGTACAATCTACCTTCAGAAGAGGTTGAATAGTTGGAATATTGAATATCTCCAAGCTACTATGGTAAGAAACACGAATGTGAAAAGTTACCTATCCATGATGAGATAACATTCCATGATAAGCTAAGAGTTTATTGTTTATTGATACAAAATTTATGTCATAGTAAATCCGAAGTTTACTAAAGTAAAGATCACATGTCATGTTAAGCTTGGAGTTTACTAGTGTAAACGATCATAAGTTGACATGAACAATTATGACATTCCAAAGATATACATATATTGATAATGCTGATTCGGTATTGAATGTCTTTGCTAAATAGCTGGATCATTGACAATGAGAACAAAGCTCCATGTGTTGGTTTGAAATATGATATATTATATACAAAAGTACTTATATGCATCAAATCAATAAATTAATATTAATTCTCTCTCAAAGTTTATTTTGAGTCAGGAACCACACATTGTCCATCTAATAATTCTAATATGCAGTCTACGATTAATGAATATATCATGATGTACAAAGATGAATTTATCAAAGAAGAAAGAGGATATATGTTAGTTTTCCTAACATAAGGGGGAGATTATAAGCAACTATGAAGTATGTTAGGAATTATCATCAGATCCTTATTCAAAAGTAATTCAAGTCAAATGTCAAAAATATTTTTTGACTCAAATTTAATCTTATATTTAAATTGCAAGTGTTAATATTGTGTGTTCTTAAAGGACAAAGTCTAAACATATATAGAAATCGATTTCAAATGAAATAATCCTTGAAAAGGATAAAGAATAAATGATTATAATAAGGGGTAATCTGCTCTTAAAGAGCCTACGACATTACACTTCATGATACCTTATGAAAATCAAGTACCTAAAAATAACAAGGTGATGAGATCTAAAAATGTTATGTCACATTCTGAACCAATACAAAATGATATATCATCGATAATATTTTTGATACGATATTGACGTAATATTGTAAAATATTACGAGGATCTGAATTCCACGTTTATTTAAGTATGCTGATGTAGAAGTATTTATCAAGTGGGATGAAAGGATGCATCTTGAGAAGCGTAAAATTTATTTGATTTGCAGTTCACAACTAGAAGGTGTCACACATGAAATATTGGATATTGTCACTTGACAAAAATCTATAGGAAAGTTCCTAAAGGATTCAAAATGTTTGAAGCATATAAAATTTTCTACGAAACTTGTTATAATTCTTAAAAGGGATAAATTGATGATTTGAATATTATTGACAATCTTCGAGAGTTTTCAAAAGTGATAGATAATTTGCTGAAAACATTGAAATGAGAAACATGCAAAATAGGATTGAATCTTGAAGTATCATATCTTGTACAATTGTTGCATTTACACATCTTGCTGCAACTATGAGCACGATATAGTTTTACTTCTACATGGAGATACTAAAGTAGATCTCTTGCATATTGCAATTGAAAGTCCTTACATAAATGTGTTTGTGCTAACACCTATTGTCAAGTTTTTTAATACGAATAATATCCATATGATCGACATAATGGTTCATATTATGTCATCTATATTGTCATGAATGGTTACTGTCATGCCATGTATATATGATTTTTATATTATTCTAGGACGATAACTATTCATAGAGCAAGTCGAGAATGTATGTGGCGGAAGTCAATAATACATCTCATTTGAGAAAAAATGTGATAAAGTACCCACGATTTTGCATGAAGATGATGCAACATGCATAGCACAACTCAAGGAAGGATTTATAAAAGGAGATAAAACAAAGCATATTTCGCCAAAGTTTTTCTACATGCACGAGCTCAAAAAGAATAGTGATATTATCGCGCCTCATTTTTTATCAGCCAAAACAGTCTGCAACGTATGGTGGTCGTGATGACTCTTTCTGATTTTTTACAAATTATTGCTTGTTTTGTTTTGAGTTGCCACCTAACTTTGGGAAAAAACAGGAAACCCATTTTTTGTAATGTAAAACTCTGATTTTAGTCTGCGAAAAATCAATGAGATTCTAAGTAAGAATTTCGGTTACTCGATGGGAAGGTATTAAGCACCCCTTCCCCTGAATAGCTGCGAGAAGGTACACCAGCCTAATTGCACCGACTCTAAAACTAAGGAATCTAAAGAAGATTTAGAGGAGTGCAGTACACCCCTCGCGTGTTCAGTGTGTGAATTGTGTACGATCAAGACTCGATAGGAGAAGTGCAAGTGATAAAGCAGTAACAAGTAGTGTTTTCAGACAAATAAGGAACACAAGTTTGGATTTAGCTTGAGTCCTTTCAAACAAAGTTGTGTATATTTCTAAAATTTATATTATAGCAAAAATAAACACAAAATAGGCAAACATTCCCAAATATAATTCTTTAACTAAGTTTGTTAAGGTCAAAATCTAAGTAAATCCCCAGTAGAATCGCCACGCTGTCGAGCCCGATTTTGGACCGTCGAAACAGTCCGCAACGTATGATGGTCGTGATGACTCTTTTTGATTTTTGAGAAATTATTGTTTATTTTTGTTTCGAGTCGCCACCTAACTTTGGGAAAAATTAGGAAAACCACTTTTTGTAATGTAAAACTCTGATTTTAGTCTACGAAAACCGATGAGATTCTAACTAAGAATTTTGGTTACACAAGGGGAAGGTATTAAGCACCCCTCAGAGCTTATCTGAGGATAGTCCTTAAACTTAGTTTTAGAAAAATATTTGAGAATTATTTACTTCATTATTTGGCGAAAAAAAGTGATGAGAAAATCTTTATTATGTTTTAAAAAAGATGTTCAAGATATATAAGATGTAATACTACAATATACAAGGACGTAATATGACAATTTTAAAATACATATATGAATGTTTTCAGAAATATGGAGAAGAGAAGTACTTTTATTGTACATATAGTAAAAAATATGAAAGAGTTATAATTTCATATGAAAATATGTTTAAAGGTATATTAAGTCAAATACATAAATAAGTCATTATAAAGTAGAAAAGTATACTTTAAATTATGCAAGAGTCATTCATTGTAAGATAAACATAAATATGTATGTATATATATATATATATATAAGAGTATATGAAAGATGCAAAAATTTATTTAATTTTTGAGATTCCAATGGGTTGAACGTGAGTAAAGTAAAATGTAGTAGTAGAATTGATATAACATGCAAATGATAATATATAATAATAGTACAATAGTAATAGTGAAAAATATACCTTATATATGGTAGTGTACGAATGTCTATATACCTTGTGTTTTGTAATTTTTAAAATCTGAAAACCTAAAATAACATTAGAAATATGTGGAATATTATAAGCATTGAGATTATGTTGAGTTAAACGAAAAATCGAATTTAATAGATGGGTTGCTTGCAAACATAAGCGGGTTAACTAGTTGAAACCTATTTATTAACTATTTATTCAAAAAAAATTAATGAAAGTGATAAAAAAACATTAATTAAGTATTTTGCAAAAGGAGGACTATAACTAAATATTTTATTCCAATTACAAAATTGTATTTCAATTTGAGGTTGCATTTAAAAGACAAAGTTGTTCATTTACTAAAGAAGTTTGATTCGTAGGTTAAAATTGTAACAAGGAGTAATTAAACTATATATTATTATTGAATTTATGGACGTCAATTGAACAAGAAATTGGTCGAATAATATCAATTTTAGATGATTTAAAGTTTAAACAAAATAAGTTATCAATTTCAATCAAGGCCACATAAAAATACAAAATCAAAGTAACACAAAATCAGTGAAACAAATGCGAATAATAAAGTCATGAGAAAGGTAAAGGACTAGATACTATAAATTTCTATCGAAGCGAGTGACTCCTAGCGATGTAGACCCGAACGTTGGCAATTCTATAGCTGTTGACCCAACACTATGGGTTGAATTGAGTTTCATTGCGGAATTCCAACTCTCAAGTGTACATGTAAAAGAAAAAGATAAGGAGATAAGACTTAGAAATCAGTTGAACAACTAAAATAACATAGGATGAGACAAGATTAAAAAAAACATATTAATAAAGAAAAGTTGGCCAAAGTTGAGAGTTTAAGCATACTAGTATACTTTCAAAATGACCAAACAACAATGTGCAATCCTTAAACTCAAATACACATACCACCATACATAAAAAAAAAATGCAACAAAATTAAGGTACAAGAGATATATTTATAAACATGATTCTGTAGGGTATCCATAAACAAAATAAGATGATTTTGGCAAGTTGGAGAAAATATTTGGGCAATTTGTAACTATAGACAGAGATACTGTACTATTTTGAATTACATGTCTTAAGATGATAAGGAAAAGATGCTTAACTGTTTTTTTTAAATGGTACTTAGTAATATAAACTTTAGCAACTCCCAAATCATGCATATAACAAGGAAAGAGCAAAGCAACCACATACTAAGAGAAACAAATCATATAGTTGGACAAGATTTGGAGCGAACGAACAACAATATGGACGCAACGCAAACTCAAAATCAAAGTAAATCACATATTCAAAGAGTCAAACCAATGAAAGGGGGAGGAGAACTTGAAACAAAGGGACCGATCCTCACATCTTCCAAACTCAAACATGACACAATAATATTTTAAAGAAGATGAATATTGAGGCAAAATTAAATTCTCAGGCTAAATTTGTAGAAAATGGGTAGCATAACCATGCATATATGCATATTTAACAAATCCAATCTGTTTACATATAGAAAAAAAAACTCTAGGAATCCAAAAAAAAAAACATACTTCAATCCGTAGAGTTGAAAGGTAGCAACAATGATATGAACTCAAAATCAAAATATGTCACATATTTATAAAGCCGGAATAGACAAATGAGAAGGGGGTGAAAGAAAATAAAGGGCGGATTCGCACATTTTGTTGGGCTGCAAGCCTAGGGCTTTGACGTCAAAATTCCGGCCACCAAAACTCAAATTTCAGGACTTGAACAGACACCAAAATTAAGAGAAGAAATCATCAACTTTTTTTGTGACTTTTCTAGAGAAACTTTTGTGAATGTAGTCCGATTTTCCTTTAATCTCTCTCTTGTTCCCCTTGAGCAGTGTCGTAAAAGGGAAGAGCCTCGTCACCAATGGCGAATGGCGAGGCGAGGCGAGCCTATGTCTCCTCTTCAGTCCATGGCGTGGAAAAAATGAAAAGGCGACGCCGAGGCGAGGCGAGGCGGCGACAAAGGCGACGCCTTTTAATTGTTTTTTTTTAAATTAGGATTTTAGGTATATAAGCTATTTTTAGGGTTTATTTACACATTTTAACGCTACCAACTTACTCATTGGTACCTGAGGCTGCTACCCTTCAACTCACAACTTTGATTCCGGCGACCGGCGGTATACTCCGACAACCTCCACTACTCCGGTAAGCATTGATTTCTATTTTTTTTCTTCTTTCTTCTTCTTAATCACTGGATTGGACTTGGTATTTTGGTGCTGCTTTTTTTTTCTTCCTCTTTTTATTTTCTTCTTCTTCTATTCTGGCCGGCTGTCACTGTATCAGTGACTGTAACAGTGAACTTATTGTTACAGTAATAACCAGTCAACCAGTGACCACTATTTTATGTATTTTTTTAATAACTTATGTAGAATTAAAATAGCATGATGGTAATATACTAATTAAATTATTTGATCATTAACAACTTTCAATTTCAATGGCGTCTCACTCTCAATCTACTAGTAGCAAACAAAAGGATATAGGATGGAATTATGGTACACAAGGACCGACAAAAGATGCGGTGATTTGTAATTTTTGTCGACGTACCATAAATGGCGGCATTACTCGATTCAAACAACACTTTATAGGTGGAAACAAAAATGTGAGGATATGTCAATCTTGTCCGACAAATATTAGGGATAAAGTAAAGGCATTTGTTGATAGCAAAACCGCAACAAATCCAAAGAATCAACGATATATGCCATCATATAATATCGTAGATGATGATGATGATATGAATGAACTTGAGGAAATGATGCCTCCCTCCAAATATAAAAAAATGTCTTCAAGTGGTGGTAGTGTATCATCCTCGGCATATGTGACGAAAGGTCCTCTAGATAAGTTTTATCCACAAAAGCCACAACATAACACCGGCTTTGAAAAGGCGGGAGTAGGAGAAGGAAGAGGAATTAATGACAAAAAAAAAATCTTAAGGGAGCGGACGATAAATGTTTTTGCGGTATGGATGTATGATGCAGGCCTCCCAATTAATTGTGTTAATTATGATTCATTTACTAACTTCATAGAAGCGGTAGGACAACATGGCCCGGGAATGGAGCCACCTACCTATCATGAAGTTAGAGTTTCTCAATTAAATAGGGAAGTAAAGAAAGTTGATGAACTTGTTGAGAAGCACATGGTGCAATGGCAAAAGTATGGTTGCTCCATCATGATGGAGAAATGAACAGCTCGTAATGGAAAAATGATCATTAATATTTTGGTCAATTGTCCGATAGGGAGCATCTTTCTTGGTTCTGTCGATGCTAGCAACGAGTCCACCACTGGCACTAAGATGTACAGATTGTTTGAGAAAACAATTGAGGATATTGGACCGGAAAATGTTGTACAAGTTGTAACGGATAATGCTAGCGAGAATTTAAAAGTGTGGGATCTTATGAGGGATGTGTACCCATATATATATTGTACTTCATGTGCTGACCATTGCATCAATTTGATGTTGCAATACATATTCAAGATTAATCCATATGCCTCAGGTAATAATCAACACATCTTGTATTTACTTATTACTAAAGTCTGAATATTTATTAAGCTAATAGTTGATATAATGTCTTTTACAGTTTTTAAGAAGGCCACAAAGGTGGTTTCTTACATAAGTCGAAGGTCGTTGTTGTTGAACTTGATGAGAAAATTCACCAAAGAGAAAAAACTGGTGAAACCAGCCAAGACAAGATTCTCAACGACCTTTTTGACTTTGGAAGCAATGTACAAACAAAGAAAGAATTTGAGAACCTTGATCATCTCCAATGAATGGAGTACTAGTAAGTTTGCAGAGGAAGTTTTAGGGAAATAAGTTTCCGCCATTCTTTATTCTGCATACTTTTAGAATGATGTAGTCAAGGTTTTTAAAGTTTGTGGTCCTTTGATCTCGTTCCTTCGCTTGGTGATTGGGGAAAAAAGACCCACAATGGGCTATATGCTTGAAGCAATGAATAAAGTAAAGAAAATTATTCAATGGGGGTTTGATGGAGTTTCGAAGCATTATGAGAAAGTCCTCAAAATAATTGATTCAAGGTGGACTGACCAACTCAAGCGACCGTTGCACTCCATCGGATATATTTTGAATTCAAAATTGTACTTTAAATCAACGATGAGTGGGGAGAAAATTGCGAAAGTGTGGGAGAGTTACTACACTTGTGTTGAGATGATGGTCCCCAATCTTTCCACACAAGATTTACTACTTGCTGAGCTTGCTAAGTACAAGAGTGCGGATGGATTGTTTAGTTCTGGTCAAGCTGTTAGAGCCAGAGACACAAGGTCACTGGGTTAGTGCATTGGTTTAGTTATCTTTATTTTAAAGCACCTTAAGTTATTTACTTTTTTATACTTATTAACCTTCAATTTTTTCTATAGTTGAGTGGTGGTACCTATTTGGGAGCGGAACTCCAAATTTGCAAAGATTTGTCATAAGAGTTTTGAGTTTAACTTGTAGTACATCTGGATGCGAACGGAACTGGAGTGTCTTTGAACATGTGAGAATGAGTTATTATATTTAACTCTCTATATTAAAGTAATTATTCTTAGAATCTAATTACTAATTAGTAACTACTTTATTATGTACAGATTCATTCCAAGAAGAGAAATAGGCTTGAGTTATCGCGTCTCAATGATCTAGTGTACGTTAAGTACAATACAACATTGGCACGTCGCTATGATATTTGCGATACCATTGATACTATTATGTTGGAAAATACTGAAGATGCGAATGAATGGTTACTTGTTGGCCCCGAAGATCAAGAAGATAAACTAGTGTTTGAGATAGATACCTTAATTAGGGTATTGTTGCTATGGCAGTTGGGGATGATGATGATATTGTCTATGGTCTTAGGATAAAGTCAAGGTCAAGGTCACTTGACAAGGGAAAAGCGACAAGTTCAAGTCAGACTCGGGCCCTAGTTAATGAAGAATCCGAAGAGGAAGAAGATGAGGGACAATATAATGAACTGCATGTCGGAATTGAAGATTAAGCAAACCTTGAAGAAGAATAGACTTGTTTTATGAATATTGAATTGTTGAGTCATTTAAGTTCTAGACTTTTAGTATTTATCTACTATATATTTTTAATTCTTGACTTGAAATATTTTCTAATATATTAGTGTTATTGAAATTTTGATCATTTATATAGTATTTTAATTTTTTATATTAATTTTTGCCGTACATTCAAAAGGCGCTGGCCTCGCCGCGTGGCAAGGCGGGGCCTTGTCTCCTTTCGCCGTCCAAAACACTGTCCTTGAGGAGGGCAAAATACTCATATTTATAGGTAAAAATTCAGACTTGAAAGTCCAGATTTAAAACCCAAATTTTTCCAAAACGTGGGACAAAATTGTGGGAAGATTTGAATTTCAAAAACTTGAATTAATGATTCTCTAAAATCTAAATGTTGAAAGATCCACATGACTTGGTTCAGATCTTTCCCGAAATAGGAACATTCGGCTGCAACGCTGGATATGAACACCCTTGAGACATGAAATGAGAAAAAAAAGGCAGAGATGTGTATGAAAACCCCCGAGATTTGCACAAAAGTAGCAATAGAGCGTCTGTCCATGATGAAAGAATAAGAAACTCTTCTCCAGAAATAGAGAAAGTGCCAGCTAGGGCTGCTTATCGGACGGATCGAATGGACCATTACACTTAATGGTTTGGCTTAACGGTTATCATTTTTAAAATATACAAATCCACTAGACAATCGATAAGATATCGGTTGGTTTGGTAACGGATAAATAATTATCGGGCGGTTATCGAATGGTTTATCGGACATCCACAATTCCTACTTGAATGCGTCTCAAAACCAAAAAATAAAATAGAATAGAATATTTTTTTCTTTTCACAGTGACACTGACAACAGAAATACTAGTGCTAAATCTCTTTAAAGCTTTGGCTACTGTTGAGTACTTTTGATTTGAGTCGGCAAAGAAAACCAAAGCAATGAACAGGTTATGAATTTTGACCTTTTGTACTAGAATAAATAATAACTTTAGTAGTTACTAGTTAGTAAGTATTTTACTATTTAGGGTTAATTAGGGATGGGCTTTAGGTTAGAATTTAGATCCATTAGGTTTGAGTTTAAATTTTACTATAATATAATATAATATAATATAATATAATATAATATAATATAATATAATATAATATAATATATATTTTATATATCTAGGTAAAAAATATAAGTATATATGGTAATTCTTAACGGGTTAACGGTTTATCCAATAAGAAAATTGTGTAAGCCACCTCCACACCAATAAGCCGTTAATTAAAAAAATGTAATATGTTCACCAACCATTTATCCGATAAGCCAATACCAATAAGCCAATAGGTTAATTTTGTGGATGGCTTATCGAATACGATTTGGTTTTGAACAGCTCTAGTGTCAGCCATGCTTTGGGAGAGGAAAGGGGAGATACAACTTAATTTTATGGTTTGAGGGTATTTAGGGTATTTTAGGTTGGTAAAGTGGGGGTAGAATTGATAGCTCAAGGTAAATAAATTTGAGTTGGATTTGACCAACCACTAGAAAAGTGACACGTGACAAAGGGTGTGCAAGGGTGTGGAGTGTATGTGCTTGTGTGTGTCTTGGCTTGTGTTTGTGATGTTGGCACGTTATGTGGCATAGAGGTGGCGTCCATGTGGATGACACCTGGGATGGAGAGCAAGAAAAAGGCCTTGAAGGGTTGGGCTCCCTTTGGGCTGACGAGATGCGCTATTTTGGTCTGAAAATTGATGAATGAGTTGAGTTTAAATATGCGTAATTGGATTTCAATTAAAATAGTCCAAATACTCTTCTTCTTCTAAAATTAATTTTAACAATGCTTTTTACTGTCCCAAAGTTTTTTTTTACATATACACATGTAAATTATACGCGTTTAAATTTAATACTTTGTAACTTAAAGATCTCTCTCTCTTTCTCTCTCTATATATACACACATATATATGATATATATATATATATATATATATATATTAATAGCATGAAAATAATTATAAGAAAAAATACGAATGCGAGTATCAAGAATTGTTTTGTGATTTTCAAAATTAAATAACTAATTATATGTTATCAGAATATTCAAAACGTGGTAAAAGAAGAAGAATGAGAAAACTCTTTTTTAAAAATTTTTGTGAAGAATTTATTGAAATTAAAGTATGAATTTATTTCAAAAAAAATCAGGACTAAGAAGCATAGAAAGGTAATTAAAGAAAAAAAAGTGAGTCAAAATTGGGTGTCAACAGATATCAACGTGCAATAAATTCCTTCGAGTGATCATATGACTAATTATTCACAAAGTCTATCAATTTCAACTTTCAAAAAGATGATGCACAAGATTGAAATATGAATATTCAAGATTCGAAATTGATGTTCTCATCAGGGGAGCAAATACGCATTGTACTCTTTTTTCTTTTCTAGGTCTTGTCGCTGAATTTTTTGTAAGATTTTTAATAAGGCAAACGAAATGTTTATTATTAGAGATGTGTACTCTTTTTCCTTCACTAGGTTGTTTTTAGTAAGGTTTTAACGAGGCACATTATCTATCAATTAGACATTCAAGGGGAGTGTTATAAATATATTTACATTATAGTGAATTTCTATCAAGATATATTGAGTATCTATCAAGATGTAGTGAATATCTATATAGAAATATTCAGTATCTATTAAGATATAGTGAATATCTATCTAGATATATTGAGTATCTATCAAGAAATGAAATGACTATCTTTTGAAGTTTCCCTATAAATAGAGGAGTTCTCGTCATTGTAAATCATCTCTCTCATCCATCAATCTCTTATTGAGAAATAAAGAATTATTCTCTGTAAATCATCTCTCCCATCTATCAATCTCTTATTGAGAAATAACGAATTATTCTCTCTTTTCTTCATTTTTCTTGTTCTTGTTTTATATTTCATATGAGTACTTTTTAATTGGTCAAAATTTTTATAATACTTCTAGGAAAGCTAATTTCTCTTAGTTTGTTTAAAAACGATTTCTATATTACTTAAAAACACTTATTTTGTTCCTAAAACTTGACCAAACACCTCTATTCTCTAAATAAAAATCTTTAGTTTCCAAAAAGAATTAGCTAAATAGAATTTATTTTTTTTTTGGTAAAAGTCGATATAGTCATAAAACAAGTCAAATCTTACAGGGATGTAGTTTGTGGCAGAGCCACTGTAAATGCGCTAGCATCAATAGTAGCATTACTATTATACAAAACCTCTGCACTTATTATATTTTTCCGTCTAGTAATTGGTCCTCCTCTTTTATCAGCTTGCAAAATATCCTCTAAGGATGTGGGAGGGTGCCAAAGGAGCAAAGGCCTATTGGTAGTAGTAGTAGTAGTAGTAGTAGTATATACATTCACTCTTGCTAACGCATCCGCCAACTTATTTTGTTCCCTGCTAACATGCATGACTTGCAGTTAATCCAGAGCCCGTAGTAGGTACCTGCAATCAATTAATACAAATGAGTTAACATTTGATATAACTTGTATCAGTATTACTAGATGCTCACAGTCTACATTTATTTCTAAAGGATGGAATCGGTATTGAAGAGCAATCGAAATCCCTAGCATGAGAGCGTGGGTTTCTGCCTCCAAAGGGCTAGTAGTAATATGTGATCGATAAACCCTAAAAGCCAGTCTCTATTTTGATTGCTAAAAATTCCCGCTAGAGCAGCATAACCGGTACCATGCGTAAAGGTTGCATCCAAATTAAGCATAATGTTATCAGGTGCCGGAGGTTTCCATTTGACATACAGAGGGAAAGTGTGCTTTTTAGGATTTGTTTTTCCTGCCAAGTACCAGAACTTTGAGGCGGCTGGTAAGACACGAGCTAGGTTTATATTAAAAGGACTTTTCTCAAAGATACATTTATTACGATCAGTCCAAATAGACCACAAACAGTAACTGAGTAAAACTTTTGAGGGAACAGTAGACCGGCTTAGGGGTAGGGGTTGGTTAGAGTTAGTTAAATTTATTTCTAGGATCCTACGGAGCCATCGTTGGGGGTGGTGATCCGTGGTAGATAACATGATTTTATTTATTTGAACAGAGATGTCTAACTCAACCCAAAGTGGCTCTACAGACTTGCAATGTAAGAAAAGATGAGAAACAGTTTCAGAGAAGGAGTGGTAAAGAGGACAGAGAGGTGAGGAAATAGAGTTTATAAAATGCAAGAAGGAGTTTGTTGGGAGGAGGTTGTAATGTAGAAGACATAAGAAATGCTTAAGCTTTGGCGGGATATCTAGCTTCCAAATCCACAAGAAATCAGTGTCCTCGTTATTCCTGATTTTTTTCTGAGAAGGGCATTGTAACAGGAGGCGACTGAAAATATTTTATTATTTATAAGACCCCAAATGATTCAGTCAAACTTGGAGAACTCATGGTGAGGGAAATAAATATAGTTAATACGAGTGAAGATACTCTGGGGAAAGTCAAACGAAAGTTCAGAGAAAGTCCACTGATTATCAGTTCTGTAGGGGTCAATTTTCGCTTTTGATTCATGTCTTTGAAGAGGCCCTTAAATTAGGTTGCGGATAGAATAATTTGGCCCAATCCAAGGGTCAGAAAAGAAGAGGACATGTTTTACGTCTGCAGGTTGCCATTGGAGCCCAATTTGACATTGAGCCCAACCTGTCATAAGTGTTTTCCAAATTATGGAGTTGCCCCCTTTGCGCCCAAGGTACTTGGATCTGAGTATTTGAGCCCAGGGTGTGTTCGAATGAAAAATATGCCATGCAAAAGATGATAACAGAGCAAGGCTCTTGATTGTAAGACGTTGGATTCCAAGGCCCCCAGTATCCTTAGGAGTAGTAACATCTTGCCATTTTAAGAGATGAAGCTTACATTTGGTAGAAGTGTCGCCCCAAAGGAATTTTCGTTCATAGGCTTCCATTTTTATAATGACGTACCTAGGGAGGTGTAAAAGGTACATGACATGGTTGGGAAGAGTATTCATAGTTGACCAGATAAGAGTAGCTCTCCCCGCAGCTATAAGCAACGGAGTTTTCCAGCCAGACAAAAGACTTTTAAAGTTTTCTAGAAAAAACTGGAAGTCAAGCTTAGTAGGCTTAGACACTAACATTGGGAAGCCTAAGTACTTACCAAATTTTAGACCCTCCAGAATGTTGAGGCCATGAACAGCTTTATCCCTGGCTATGGCAGGAGTATTCTTAGAGAAAAAAAGCTTAGATTTGTGCAGATTAATTTTTTGACCAGAAACCAGCTCAAAATACTTGAAAACTTGTGTCATAGAGTTCAAGAGATAGAGTCAACCGTAGCACAAAGAATAATATCATCGGTAAAAAGCAAATGTGAAATAGGAGGAGCACGCGTAGATAATTTAATAGGAGTCCAGAGATAACTCTCAACAGCTGAGTCGATTCTACGAGAGAGCTTTTCCATGCACATAATAAATAGATATGGGGAGAGAGGGTCCCCCTGGCGGATTCCTCTAGAAGTTGTAAAGAAAGGAGTTGTCGATCCATTGATTAACAAGGATACCGAAGTAGTGGATATACAAGACATGATGAGAGTGACCAAATTTTGAGGAAATCTAAAGTGAAGTAGAGTTTCATGAATGAATGACCATTCCAGTCGGTCAAAAGCCTTTTCTAGATCTATTTTTTCCAACATGTAACCTTTCCTACATTTGGAATTCCAAAAGTGGCATAGGAGTTCCTGCACAAGCATAGCATTATCAGATTCTCTACGGTCTTTCAAAAAAATTGAATGAGCTGGACCAATAAGATCCTTAAGAAAAGGTTTGATCCTGCTGACAATAATCTTAGTGATAACCTTATAAGTAGTACTACAGAGACTAATGGGACGATACTGGGTGATGGACTCGGGATTTGAAACCTTTGGAGTAAGGAAAATAAACGTGTTATTTATTTCCTCGGGGATTTTCCAACGAGTAAAAATGGAGAAGCAAAACTCTTTAATTGATTGAAAAAAAAAGATGAATACCATCAGGACCTGGGGATTTATAGGGCTTAAAAGAGAAGACTGAGTCCATAATTTCCTTGTGGGAGAGCGGTCTTTCTAAGTAGTCTGTGTCTACCTTAGTGATGAAGTGGTTGCAGGCCTGATGGGCTTTCCTATTAGAATGGATAAGGTTCGTGGAGTAGAGGTCTGAAAAGAAGGAAATAATAAGGTCTCTGACTTCTTGCCTATCATCTATCCAGTTTCCAAAGGAATCTCACAGAGAAAAGATCCTATTTTTACACATTCGGTGAATGGTGGACATATGGTAAAATTTAGTATTTGTGTCTCCCTCATTAAGCCAATGGATACGAGATTTAAGCTTCCAAAATTCCTGTTCCACATGAAGAAGATCATTGAGATCTTCAGTAAGAGAACTTTCCAGATGTTGGAGAAAATTACTCGTAGGGTAGTGAGGGGATTTTTGGATTCCACCTAACCGAGCCAGGATGCGTCTTTTATTATAGAAGATATTCCCGAAAACTTCTTTATTCCAAATGGCTACCTGAGTTTGAAAATAAGAGATAGAAGGTAGCAGGTTGTTATTCATTCTAAGCCAAGAGTTCCTAATAACCGTAGGAAACTGAGGGTGAGTAGTCCATTCTAAAAGGCTTATGAGATGTGGATATCGGGGTAGATAATTGAAGAAGTAAGGGACGGTGATCAGAGTGAGTGCGGGGAAGGTGTCTAACTGATGATTCTAGGAATAACTGAATCCAGTCATTGTTCGCAACACATATATCAAGGCGTTCCAGGATAATTTTGTTATTCCTGCACAAGTTTGACCACGTGTATTTACTACCAGAGTAGCCCAGGTCAACCATATGGCAGTACTCGAGGCACTTCAAAAACCTATTTGCTCTAGAGATACTTAAAGGTAAGCCACCAAATTTTTCAGCAGAATTACAAATTTCATTAAAGTCACCACCTATTAACCAAGGTCCCACAAAGGAATCAGCTATATGTTTTAGATTGTCCCAAAGAGTCAGTCGGTCTTTTCTGTTATTATAAGAATAAATAGCACTAAATAACCAATTATTAGGGGAAGGGATTACCTGAATTTTACAGTGAATTTCCTGATGAGTCATAGCAACATCCGTAATATTCAAAAGATCTGTTTGCCACAGGATAGCAATCCCCCCTGCTTGTCCTGAGGCCGGTACAGCAGTACCATTTGAGAAATAAAATTCATTCGGCATAGTCTGATGATTCATCCTATGGGTTTCGAGTAGAACTACTAAAGCAGGCTTATGTAAATCAAGAAGGTCCTTGAAGTGATTCCTAAACTCAGGGGAAGTAGAACCTCTACAATTCTAGATAAGAAAATTCATTGGGCGAGTAAAAGTAAGAGGCCTTTGGGGAGAAGCATCTAAAAGGTCAGTGTCCCTCAGGTAGGGACTCATGATTATAGCATATTTCCCTACATCGGGATTGAGAGTCGGCCTCACATGAACCCAGCACTTGAACATATTTTGGGGACATTTTACGCTTATTTTTTTCGGACAGTTCTTTGAGCAGAAAGACTCGTACCTGATCCAAAAAAATGGATGTTGTTTTCGTCCCTCCTTCGTCCATGTTTGAAGTTGTCGGCGGCGGTAGTTGGGCTTCGGGATCCATCGCTACTACCGTCACATAGGGATGGATCCATGGCACTGAATCCTCCCCTGTGGTGGCGGTGGGTAGAACGGGAGTGTCGGGAGGGATTGACTCGTAGCTGGTGGATCGTTGAACACTTCCGTTCCTCGCGTCATTCCCTCCGTTATGATTTGGGCTAGATCCCAAGGATTTTGAATCAGAATAAGATAATCCTGCACATTCACATTCATGGTGAAAGAAAGGGCGGGACCCATTAAAGCCACCTCCAGTCACTGGGGAGGGTAAAGAGGGATCGGATTCATCGAGGTGTATATTTGATAGAAGCGGTTGTCGTTCCCTTGTTCCATTAGTGGAGAGTATTGGTAAATTTTTTGTAATGGATATGGAGGACTGTGATGGATTTCAGGCCCTTGAACGGGCAACTTTGAGAATGATCTATCTTTTATAGAGGTAGCAGTATTATGGAGAAGTTCAGAAACGTGTAATTGAGCAGAAAGAGTTGGAGAAGGTGAGGGTTGGGAACTTAACAGCTATTTATTTCCACGTGAAGTGTAATCATTTAAAGGGTAAACTTCAGGAGAATTATGAGCAATACTTACGTGAGAAGAAATTAAATTTTCATGCAAGGTATCCACGTGGGTCCTATCAGCCGAAATTTGCGCCGAAATTTAAGAAGGATCTGAGGTCATATTATTGGTGAAAGCAGTAGTAAGAGTTTGAGAATTGGGTACATTAGGAGTAGGTAATTCTAAATCAGGAAACTCTGTGGGCCCTACATTAAATTCTACCCGTTGTTCATTATCATTAAAAGATTCATTTGGATAATTAAAATACTTTGAGGTAGAGTTTGTTGGAGACTTACCTGGGCCCTTAGGGAAGGAGGAAAAATGTAGGCTTTTTACTTGCAAACTGTCCTTTCCCTCGTTGACCCGAATTGGCCCAGCAGGGCTTTTACCTAATTATTGAGCAATTTGCTTGCCTTTGTCGGTGAAACGACGTTGTTGTCTGTATGGGAAACTAACAAGCTGTCATCCCTCATCATCTTCTGTCCTTTGTTTTTGGTGGTTCGTAGTCTCAGGAAAGTGCAATGGATCATCACTACGCTTATCGTTCGAGTGGTTGTTCGAAGGAATTTTATAGGACAACGTGTAGTATGTCCAAGTCGTCCACAATCCATGCACAATAACGAAGCCGCTTCATATCGAATCACTTGTTTATGGGATCCTATGTATAGATGATGCAATCGTGGCTGTTCCAAAGGAACTTGTACACACAAACGCGCATATCTACCTCGAGAAGTTGTTGAAGTGCAAGTATCTATCTTGAGCAACGTCCCGATCTTTGCACCAACTTTATGAAGGATATCTACATCGTAAAACTCTGTAGGTAGTTCGTGCAAACGGACCCAAATTACGGTGTGAGCAAGCTAGGCTTGTGAAGCCACTAACTTTGATTCCCATCTCTAGAAAGAGAGAAAACTGTTGAAGATGAACCACGGTCCATCATGAAGAGCGTGTAGCATGTTTTGCAGCAGAGTGAATTTAATCAGAAAGAACTCAGAACCCAAATCGATTAAATTTAATTCTTCAGTGGGTTTACATAGTTCCTGTAATTTTTTCTTCAGCACTAGGTAGCCCAGTTTTCAACCCACAAGCTTGACAATCAAGGATGTCTGCCAAGGTGAGTAGAGCCGCGACTTATCCTCTGCTGAAATCGGGATGAAGTTCCCTTCACAATTTTCCGGGGTGATCTCATCTTCAAGGTCCTTGGTCACCGGAGAACCAATCAAGTTTGGTAAAAGATCACTTTGAAGCACCTTTTGAGCGAAACTTGGGGTTACGAAGGACGTATTTACACCGTGTAGGGGAGGCGATTGTTGAGGAAATTGGTCGATGTCCATGGTGAAGTTAGGGTTTTAGTATATAGACATATTTTGCGCTGGAGTAGATAACTAAACAGAATATTACTAAATAACAGTAGCTCATCTGGCATATGGATTATCTATGAAAAAATTTATATAAGTTCACTAACTTCCTTTTTGTATCTATTTATCCTCTCACTATTTTTTAATTATATATTCTTTCAATTATTAATAATTCTCTCACTACGGTACTAGATATTTCCCAACCTCCACACCAACTACAACTCCTCCCTCCATTATCGTCGTATCCCCTCGCCCCTCCCCCCCACTTCTTCAATCTCGTCTCATATCTATGCAATTTATTCGGACTCCAAATCACTCTTACTAGCACAACTGTGTCCCCCCCTCTCTCTTTTCTCTCTTATTCTTTCATGTCTCTATAATCGCTACCCAGCGAGAATCATCGATGGGTTGTTGCAAACTTCACCACAACTTTCAACTCGTTGCAAATCTCACTCAGTGTTGATATTTCTCTTCATCCATCACTGTTGATACTTTAATTTTCAAATTACATAACTCTTTCATCTAAAAGATTTGACTACAAAAGTTGGTGCAACCACTAGTTTTGCTAGGTAGTGGAGATCCAGTGATGTTTGACATGAAAAATTTAGAGTTGTTATTTTACTTTGGCGAAGATGTATCTGTGTTTCTTTTTCTTCTTCTAAGTATGTATTTATGAACAGATAAACGTATTAAAAATTTCGATGAGGCAACTTGATATTAGATACATGTATTTTGAATACATGTATGAAATTTATATATGATACATCAAACTAAAATTGGATATACTAGATGATATTGATTCTAAAAGTTTTTTTCTTCTTCGTCTAAATATGAATCTATACACATATACATGCATAAAAAAATTATGGCAAGGACAACTTTGATACTAGATACATGTATTTCGAATACCATGTATAAAAATTGGTATTGAATACATCAATCTAATACTGAATACATATAAACAAATGTATGAAATCACTTACTGGATATTGTCTTTCGTCTAAGTACTATCTACACGCATATACATGTATCAAAAGTTATGGCAAGGACAACTTTGATGCTAAATACATGTATTTTGAAAATCACGTATGAAATTGATATCGGATACATTATTTTATATTAGATACGTATAAACAGATGTATAAAATCACTTACTGTATATTGTGTTTCTTTTCTTATTTTTCATCTAAGTATGTATCTATACACATATACTTGTATCAAAAGTTTCGACAGGACAACTTTAATACTAGATACATGTACTTTTAAATATATTATACGAAGTTGGTACTGGATACATGAAACTAATACTAGATACATATAAACAGGTTCATGAAACTAATACTCCGTACAAATAAGCAAATATATGAAATTAATATTAAATACATATAAATAGATGCACTAAATTGAAATTGATGAATGTGTCTATGTATCATTGATACCGACACCAGAAAATATATCTTTGATACCAGATACATGTATTTAAATACACCATAAAATTGATAATATATACATCAAATTAATGAATTTAATATTTTAAATATTAATAAAATAAAATTAATTAAATTACATAATCAAGATACATATTTTCATTAATTTCTTAATTTTCAAAGAATATTAAGTAATTTGATTAATTTAAATTTTCAGAATTAGTTGTGCATGTATCAAAAACCATAATGTATCCATCTTATCATAATGTATCCGCCTCACTTTCTTATGGAATATCATGTAATGTTAAAAACTAATGGAAGGGTACATAATTAGCTCCTATAATAGTGAAATGTATGTTGTTTACTCATTATATATACCTATGGGTTGAGTTCCTCGAACTTGTCAATCAAGCTCCAATCAGTAATGACAAAAGGCTTGATTGGTACTAAGTTTGGGCCTATGTATGGTAAAGCCCAATATCCCGTCCAGCCCAATTCAGGAAAATTTTTGTGTATCCTTTGTGATCTTTAGCCATTTGAGAAGTCAAGAGGTTGAATAGCAAAATGATTCCTAGTGGGGGTCAATTTTTGATCAAAACATATATCTCGACTATGGTTACAATAGCATATATGCTTCACTACTAATGAAGTTTGTTATCCAACTTTAGTTAAAGTAAGTATATTATTGACACATTAATTATAATAGTTATATACCTATCTAATCTAGAAGAAACTAATCAAGTTTCTTTTAATCTCGTAAAATCAAATTAAAGCTAACTTAATTACAGTCTATAATTGCATGTATGAAGTGAATCTTAGCTGAATTTGTAGAATGAGAAAATTTTAAAAGTAGCAACTTAATAGCTATAATTATAACTTTTATAACAACTTTCAAGACTATGAGAATGCCTGAGGCTTGGAGATGGAGTACGATGATTTCGCTTTATAAAAACAAGGGTGACATTAGAGTTGCAACAACTACAGGGGTATTAAGTTGTTGAGTCACACTATGAAGATTTGGGAGAGAGTGCTTGAGCAGATATTGAGGAGAGTTGTGTCTGTTTAGGAGATCCAGTTTAGATTTATGCCTGGTCATTCAACGAAAGAGGCAATCCATTTGGTGAGGAGATTGGTGGAGCAGTATAGAGAAAGGAAGAGAGACTTACACTTGGTGTTCATCGACCTAAAAAAGGCGTATGATAAAGTTTTGAGGGAGGTTCTTTGGAGGTGAGAAGGGTCCCAGTGGCGTACACCAGAGTTATTAAGGACATGTAAGGTGGAGGGAAGACCAGGGTGAGGACGGCGGAAGGAGACTCATACCATTTTTCGGTTGAGACAGGGTTGCATCAGGGATCGACTCTTAGTCCGTTCCTGTTTGCGATAGTGATGGATATATTGACGCGGAGTATTCAAGATGAGGTGCCTTGGTGTATGCTATTTGCGGATGATGTGGTGTTGATTGATGAAACGCGGAGGGGCGTGAATGACAAATTGGAGGTTTGGAGGCAAACCCTTGAGTCGAAGGGGTTCAGGTTGAGTAGGTCCAAGACTGAGTATTTGGAATTCAAGTTTAGTGACTTGAGGTAGGAGGATGATGTGGTGGTGAGGTTGGACTCTCAAGATATTTATAAGAGGGATAGTTTTAAGTATCTTGTGTCTTTGATCCAGGAGAATGGTGAGATTGATGAGGATGTCACTAATCGCATTGGAGCAGGTTGGATGAAGTGGAGGCTCGCCTCGGGGGTGTTGTGTGATAAGAAAGTTCCTCTTAAGCTTAAAGGCAAATTCTATAAAGTGGCAGTCCGTCCGTCCATGTTGTATGGTGCGGAGTGTTGGCCAGTCAAGCACTCCCACATCCAAAAAGTGAGGGTGGCGGCAATGAGGATGTTGCGTTGGATGTGTGGGCTTACTATAGGGGACAGTATTAGGAATGAGATTATTCGAGAGAAGATGGGAGTGGCGTCGGTGGAGGACAAGATGCGGGAAGGAAGACTGAGATGGTTTGGACATGTGATGAGGAGGGACGCGGATGCCCCAGTGCGTAGGTGTGAGAGACTAGCATTGGATGGCTTCAGGAGGAGTAGAGGTAGGCCGAAGAAATACTGGAGGGAGGTGATCAGACATGACATGGAGCAGCTGCATCTTACTGAGGACATGACCCTAGATAAGAAGGTGTGGAGGTCGCGGATAAGGGTAGAAGGCTAGCGGGAGGGTGTGGGTTGTAGCAAGCCACCAGGAGAGATCTTGTGTAGACAGGTTAGTAACCTTAGGTCTGTGTCTATAGGTGTCTATGCCGGAGAGTATGTGTTACTTATGCGTGGGTGTCCCTTTCATATTTTCTTAGTTGCTATCTGCTTATTTCGTGTTGCCATATCTCTCATATTTTCGTATTGCTCTAATTTACTTTTTATTATTCCTTATGTCTTTTCTATTATGTAATCCATCTCCTTATTGCCTATTCTTTATCTTGAGCCGGGGGTCTATCGAAAACAACCTCTCTACTTCTTCGGAGGTAGCGGTATGGACTGCGTACATCTTACCCTTCCCAGACCCCACTTTGTGGGAACACACTGAGTTTGTTGTTGTTGTTGTTGTTGTTGTTTATTTCATAATTACGAAAAATAGCAAGTTATATTTTGTATTTAAATAAAATATTCCTATATAAATACATATACAAATTGAATAGTACTTCTTATTTTAACTCGCATAAGTTAGAGTTAAATAAGGGAAGTAACCGTCTCTTAATTCATACTACCTTTTAATTATAAAGATTTTTTTCCTTATATGACTCTTCTATTTCTCTTCTTTTTTTATCCTTTTTTGTTTTTTTCTTTTTCGTTTTCTTATTAATTTTTTTTCCTTTCTCATATTTTTCTTTTTTTTTTCACTATTTTTGTTTCTTTTTTATCGTTTTATTTTTTTATTTTGATTTCTTGTTCTTTTCCTTTTTTCCGCTTTATTTTCACTCTTCTATTTCTCTTCTTTTTTATACTTTTTTTTTTGTTTTTTTCTTTTTTTTCTTTTCTGTTTTCTTTTATTTCCCTCATATTTTTCTCTTTCTTTTCCTATTTTTATTTTCTTCTTCTTTTTTTCTATTTTTATTTTTTTATTTCTTTTGTATTTAAGTAAAATATTGTTATATAAATACATATACAAATTAAATAGTACTTCCTATTTTAACTTCAATCAGTTAGAGTTAAATAAGGGAAGTAACCATCCCTTAATTCTTGCTAATTTTAATTATAAATATTCTTTTTCCTTATATGACTCTTCTATTTCTCTTCTTTTTATTATCCTTTTTTTTGTTTTCTTATTTTTTTATTTTCTCATATTTTTCTCTTTCTTTTCCTATTTTCGTTTCTTTTTTATCGTTATACTTTTTTACTTTGATTGCTTTTTCTTTTCCTTTTTTTCTTTCCATTTTATTTTCACTCTTTTATTTCTCTTTTTTTTTATCCTTTTTCATTTTTTTCTTTATTTATTTTTTTCATTTTTTTTTCTTTTCCTATTTTCGTTTTCTTCTTCTTTTTTTCTATTTTTATTTCTTTTGTTTTTTCTTTTATTTTTACAATTATATTTCTAGTTTTTATTTCTCTTTCTTTTTTTTCGTTTTTCACTTCTTTTTCTTTGGATTTTTGTTTTTTGTTTTTTTACTCTTCTATCTCTTGCTTTTATTTTTAAAAGACACATATTGTAATGACCTAAAATTTTGATGAAATTTATGATTTTGTGTGATTTGACTATTTTATCCCTTTCGTAGTTGCATTATGGTATTTTCGGAGTGTGGGAGTGATTGACATGATTTCTGATGCATTTTGGTATCATTTATGTGATATTATGATTTTTGATAGCTTTGAGATCCTTATTTTGGACTTATGTGGATATCTTTTGATCCGTGAGACAGATGGACTAACGGACTGCACCAGCAGCTCCGAAATATTGCTCTTAGTCTAGGTAGACCTTCGGTTCGGGTTCCGGTGCATTCGAGCTCATTTGGTCGAAACGACTTCGGATGAAAAATTCAAATTCGCCAGCAGATTTGGAATGTCAATTTTAGGGTGTTAGCATGTTTGGTGTGATTTTACGGCTTTTAAATCTCATATCGATTCTCAGTTTGAAAAGTTACAATTTCAAATTTCGGGGGTTAACTTCTTAAAAATGATATTTTTTCGAAAATCCAACTCCTTCAACGCATCCGAAATGTCGAATTTAGTATGGTTACATAGATCGTTTGCTTATATCGGACTCCGAACGAATTCCGAATACCCCATCGAAGTTCACATTGAACCAAAAAGAAAAAAAAAACAGCTTTTTCCTTCCGTTAGTGCAGAAAATCTGCTCTATGTATAGCAGTTTTTGGGCTTATTTTTCTCATTTTTCATCTTGTCTTGAGAGTTAACTCTAAAATAGTGTGGGATCTTAAAGGTGAAGCTTGTGGGAGCTTGAGAAGCTAGATTAACATATATTTCTTGATTTTATTACGGATTTAAGGTAAGAATTCATCATTTTCTTAGTAATCTCTTGATAAATTTTTCAAAACTCCAAAAATCTTAGGGCTTGATTTTAAACCCCAATTTCACTCTTTTTCACTTGAATAGTATTTTTATATTATAATTACTAGTTTTTCATCAATTTAACCTTCAAAACAACTCCGATTCTTGATTTTAACTCGAATTCAAAGATTTTACCCGGTAAAGCTCAAAATGATTTTTCTTCAATTTGAATCTCATTTTTTACTCGATTTGACTTGGATTTTCAACTGTAGGTTCCTAAAAATAGGGGGAACATGTTTTTGAAGTAAAGTTCCGATTTTTCCCTTCTTTTTTGGAAACCCATTTCGGGGATTTATTTTGACCCCGAACCAAAAGTAGTCAATATAGTGTTGTTGATTTTGTTTTGACGCGTAGATTACACATTTGATATTCTTAGTGGAGTTCAGGATCGTTCGTGAAAAGTAAGGTCGTGGGTTCAAAGTGTAGCAAGCCGGTTCACTTTTGAGGTTGGTTATGACTTAACTCTTCCAGACTGGGCTGGATAGAAAATAATGATACAAAATGCATGTTAAAGGTGAAAACTAATCATGAAAAATAGCTATCTATGTGTTGTACTCGTGTGGGGCCTATATGTGATGTAATTATCGAAATTGAGTTATTATATGATATGTGTGATCGTGTGGAGTCCTATGTGATATTAATAGCCTTGAATAATTGTATTGTGTTGTTAAGATGCTTAATATGGTACCATTAGTGTATTGTGATTATATTCATACTTTATTGTCATATGAGACATGTGAAAATTCATGGATGAAACTGAAATAATGAGTGAATATTGGCTCATGTGGTTGTGGAAATAAATCATTGTGGTTGGTTGTGAAAATATATCATGTGATTGGTTGTGAAAATATATCATGTGGTTGGTTGTAGAAATATATCATGTGGTTGATTGTGAAAATATATCATGTGGTTGGTTGTGAAAATACTCATTGTGAATGGTTGTGAGCATTATATCCTCATATCATACTCATTCATGAAATATTGGTACCACCGTAGCAACATCTGAGAAACACTGGAAATACCTTTTTAAAACCTTCCTCTAGGGATGTGTTGGGGGGAGATATTGTAAGACCTTATAAAACCCTTTTCGAGGAATATGCTGGAAAAGATATATGAGATACATGAATTGTATACGGGTTGACGAACCCACCATGGGTCCTACGTCGGGAAGCTTTAGCTCAATAGGTGTATACGGGGATTGTGTGATGATCTTGGAGGTTGTGCGATGACCACGTGCATCATCATTATCATATACATTGCACTTACTTTATTGTGTTGTATTGCCATATTGACTTGTTATCTATGTAATTTTCTTATCTTCTTTTACATTTTTTGATCTTGTGTATGCATGTTCCCCCTTGTTCTACATATATGTGATATAATTCATACTTGTGTTCTATCTTGGTGTGATGTTATAATATATGTGATATATTAGAACTGTTAGTGCAAGTGGTGTGGGCTACCGTTGTGGGACATTTTCTGATTGCAGGTGACGTGCCCTAAGTGTATATTTTGTATGCTTTATTTACTACTTTTCTTGGTCGGCCTATTATACCTACTGAGTACAAGTGGACCGTACTCATACCTACTGCGCCCTTTCGATGTAGGTCCTAGCTCGAGTGTGCCTCAACTTGCTTAACTCGGGAGATTATTGGAGCTTCCAAGGTAGCGGTTGGACATTCATGCATCCGAAGTTTACCTCTATCTTTCTATAGTAGTTATGTCCTTATTAGTATTCGGAGACAGATATTATTCCTTTGTGGTTATTTTTCTGATGTATTTGACTCTCGGATTGTATTAGTAGTTCTTACACTATTGACGCTTGGTTTTGAGCATGATTGATATTTTGGATAAGTTATTTCCGCATTATTATGATTACCTATATGGTTCGGCTTCGTTCTAGAAGCCTTACCTTGGGATGTTTCTGTCTTTTTCTTTTTTTGTATCAGTTTGGGTAGGCTTACTTGTCAAGGTACGTCGTGACAAGTGCCATCATGACTCTCATTTTTGGATCGTGACACATATCTATATCACATATACATATTCAAAAAATATACAAAATGCATAGACATACAGATCTGCATATGTATTTATAGTACAAAATATAAATATATAGCTGCATATGTATTTACAGAAATACATATCTGACTCATATGTATATATAAACATATAGGACATAAAATCTCTATAACAAAAAGTAACATAATACATTTGTCTAATTGCATTTGAACTACACATTTCTTCTTCATGATGTAGACATCAAAAATATTCTTATGACTAAAAATCTTGTACAGCTTCTTTGACAATATTGCCTTAATATTTTCTTCAATGTCATTGACCGTGTGACGTCCTATATGTGGTGCAAATTTTAAAAGTACTTTTGCCATGAATATTTGATCACGTGGCAACTATAGACCCAAAAAATGACATAAATCTATATTACATGTACTTCTCACAAATAAATATAAAATAAATAATATGCATATGTTTTCTATTACATCATACATATTGCATATGTATTTTCAGAATACATGTCTGGTCCAAAGTGTATATTATCATATAAAACATTCATATATAAACTCATATGTATTTACAAAATACATACCATAGTCATATTAAACAAAAATACAAATGCATATCTTAAAACAGTATAAAACAACTATACTATTTATCTTGATATGTATTTATCTTAATTGTATGTTGTAGCTATATTTGTAATTGTATGTTGTGTTGTAGTTGCATTTGTATATTTAATAAATGTAATTGTATTTTATTTTGGCATTTGTATTTCAAGAAATACTCCAACAGAACGAATTAGAGTGTGCACATATGACAGTATGCCAAAATACATTTAATTATCTTAGATGCATTTATAATTACTGTATATTATTACTTATATGTATATATGTATTTGACTCCAGTAAAAAATATATTTTCATATGTATTATGTAAGATATATGTATAGTTGTGCATAAAATACTTAATACAAACATAAAAGAGCTGAAAAATACATATAAAGACCTGTAAATACATATGTAGAACTATAAATACATATGCAGAACTGAAAAATACATATGCAGAATAAAAAAATACTAATGTCCAACTAAATTTGAGTTTTTTTAACTAAGTTTCTTTAAAAAATTTCAGGTTGTACCAGTCACAAAGGATGTCTATACAGTACATGACAAAGAGAAGCATTTTATTGTTTGCCTCAAGAAAAAAAAATATTTTTGTCATGCATTTCAATTGGATGAGATATCATGTGTACATGCTTGTGCAGTCCTGGATAGCAAGAACCAGTTTAAATTTGCTACAGGAAACATCAATGATTTTCTTGTAGCTTAAATTTGATAGAATTCATCTCTATGTTGATAGTGATGTAGTGGCATAGTATTTGACAGTTATGTTATGTTATTATTTTTTGGAGATTCATACTATATTGAATTGAATGGAAGATTTTGACTTTAGTTTTATGTTGCATATTTTATCTTGTTTTCAACTATTGTATAATATGTGTACTTTTCAGTTTTTCAGTACTATTTCAAATAGAAATTACAAATACGTATAGAAAATTGTATATGTATTTAACATATACATATAGGTAACTACATGTATTGATCACATATTTAGCAAATACAAATAAAATTAAGTAGTTAATTGTAATTGCTAACACAAATAGGTATATGTATATGTATTTTTCAAACAAAGATATGAATGCACACTAAAACCCATGTCATTATGTATACGAGTTTGCTCTACTCTACCAGATGCATTCGTGCTCAAGAACATAGCGTCAGTGATATATTCTTCATAATGTTGTTCATATGTTCATCTCTCAGAGTACTTCACAAGAATAAGAATGATTTCCATTGCCAATCTTTTCACATAAAAAATGTTATAAAAATTATAAATTAAAAAATACAATAATTTTAATTACACATATAATCATTAAGTCAAAATTGCAATCAAAATATACAACATAATTCTAATTATACAAATTCTAACATAATAAAAAATTTATTTCTAAAATACAAAAATTCATAAAAAAATATAAAAATAAATTACAATAAACAAATAAACTGGTAATGTACATTTACACATTAAGATATACAAACAAATCTATAAATATACAAACATAATCAACATGTACAAACGCAAATAATATATACAAATAAAAATTAGTAGACTACAATTTCACTATTCCGGAGATACAAACAGATTAATCTATTATACAATTCGATGAAATTTGAAAAAAAATTATTACTATTTACCGAAACAAAATCGAGTTTGAACAAACAATAACTCGATCAGTTCGATTTTCATTTAATTTGATGAAATAGTATATTCGCCTTTATTTTTTTAAATTCATAGACGAAATATTCAAAAAATTATTTGCTGGAAAAAAATTGACGAAAAAATAATTAAAGACATAAAAACGATATCAAACAACATTAAATCATTTTAAGTTGCTGAAATTGATATACGAAAATAATTTTTTTATTCAATACATGTAACACCATTGATGATTTATTTTGAATTTTTGAAGCTCATAAAGATAAAAATCTTCAGTTGATTTGATTTTGATTTTAGTTGTTGAAAACTATACTGTAAACATCTTTTTTGAGAGAGTGAAGTAATGGAGTGAAAATAGGAGAGGTAAAGTAATGGAGTGAAAATAGAAGAGGAGTAAAATACGTGTGTTTGAAATTTGTGGGCAAAATAATGCTACTCTTGTTATAAACTGTAATTTTAAAAAAGTGTTGCTATTTATTGGAATTATAGTGTTAAGTATGCTATTTTTTGAAATTTTTCCTTATAGAATACTGATTTAATATAGGGGAAATTACTCAAATTAGCCACTTGTGGGCTTTTACTACCACTTGAAGCCTAATTTTGCCATAATTATATTTTGTAGCCGGAAGTGTGAATAAGTTTTAACATAATTACAGATCTTGACACACGCTTGTTTTAAACCAACAACACTTTTTTCACTTTACTCAAACTCTCCTTCTACCCCCAAATCAATCTCTCTTTACGCCTAAAATCTCAATCTTAGAAGCGGTTTCTTCTTCAATCCACATCTCTCTCACGGTAACAATCAATAAATCCTCATAATCTATCAACTGACATTCATATTTTAGGTTAGTTTTAACCTACTTGTGTGTGTATTTGATTAATTTATAATTTGAATAGTTAGTTTTATTTTTTTGCAGATTCTTCATTTTGATTTAGCAATGGCGGATAATACTCCTACGAAGATGGTTACTAGAAGTATATCACGTAGTGACCCTGATGTACATACGGTTTCAACATTTGACTTAGGAATTTCTCAATCCGAAGAAGAAGATGCATTGCCTTCGGAAGAAGTTAAAGGTATTGGGCATAAAAGAAAAGTTAGAGATGAAGTTCCGAGTCTGGACAATGATGAAAGAGGTATTTTATTTTTTAATTTTACTTTGTTTTTCAATTTCTTACTTTGTACTGAATGATTGTTATTTGTAGTGTATGCATGTATTTATGTATGTGTATTTGTCCTATTAATGTGTACTGAATGATGGTTATTTGTTGTATGCATATTTGGTACTGTATGCATGTATTTATGTATGTATATTTGTCCCATTAATGTGTATTGAATGATGGTTCTCTGTTGTATGCATATATGGTACTGTATGCATGTATTTATGTATGTGTATTTGTCCCATTAATGTGTATTGAATGATGGTTCTCTCTACTGTATGCATATTTGGTACTGTATGCATGTATTTATGTATGTGTATTTGTCCCATTAATGTGTACTGAATGATGGTTCTCTGTTGTATGCATATGTGGTACTGTATACATGTATTTATGTATGTGTATTTGTCCCATTAATATGTATTGAATGATGGTTCTCTGTTGTGTGCATATGTGGTACTGTATGCATGTATTTGTGTATGTGTATTTGTCCTATTAATGTGTACTGAATGATGGTTATCTCTACTGTATGCATATTCCTTGTATTCATATGCTACTATATTTGTATTTATATTCATTGTATGATATTCATATGCTACTGTATGTTTATATGCAGAATGTGCGATATTATGTTAAGAAACTTTCTTCAGAATCACCACATATGTGTTGTTATTCCAACAATAACATAATAGCAGA
Source organism: Capsicum pubescens (assembly GCA_030864215.1). Classification (NCBI taxonomy): domain Eukaryota; kingdom Viridiplantae; phylum Streptophyta; class Magnoliopsida; order Solanales; family Solanaceae; genus Capsicum; species Capsicum pubescens. The sequence continues at coordinate 255,406,589 of CM061547.1, read as the reverse complement.
TTTGAAGAAAAAACTTTCTGTTACGCAGTTTCAGATGTTTAGCAAAACTTATTTTGGGGTGTATATGCAAATGCGTGATTGTTCTGTTCAAGCACAACTAGTTAGGTTCTTTATGTCTTTGGAGTTGGAAGAAAGTTCAAAAGATGCTTTGGTGCTATGTGTAAATGGATCGACACTTTGATTTACACTTAGGGAATTTGCAATCATAACAGGATTAAATTGTGTTGCTAATGAAGATGATTTTGTGATTAAAAATAAAGATCCTAACCGGATTGTTTTCCGGTATTTTGGAGGTCAAAAGATCGTAAAAAAATTATCTTTGATTAAATGTTTTGAGAATCGAGAATGGGGTGAGGGTAATGATGATGATGCTGTCAAGATTGCTATATTGTATTTCATTAATACCTTCATTTTTCTAGCGAGAAGCATTGTGTATTTGTCTCAAAGATTCACTTTAATTTGGTTGAGAATGATAAATACAAGGATTACCCATGGGGTAAAAAAACTTTTAAGGATTTAGTGAAGTCTATTTCCAAAAAGAAGGATGGGCAGAAACAATACTATAGAATTCATGGTATGCCACTTGCTATGTAAGTTTGTCTTTATGAGTGTTGCTTTATTTTTTATCCAAAAATTATTGTCAAACATGGTAGTAGAATTTCGAGATTACTCAATTAGGAGACCACTAATAGACGTCCTCATTTTGAGGCTTTCATTGAAGGGATGTTAGCTGATGCTGACAATCCGGTAACTATGACATTATTCATACATTATTACATTTAGAATAGAGTTATTTACATGTATTCAAAATAGTACACTAATGTATCTATTATTTGCAAGTTGTATACAGAAATATAACAACTACTTCAAGAGAAATGATAATTTTACAATTTTCTTCTGTAGATGCAGTAGAAAATACAACCTCAGATGATGTTTCTTCTGATGATGATTTTCAAGATGCTCCACCAGCTACTGGAAAAAATAAAGGAAAGAAAAAAGTTGATATTGCATCTTCTCCACCATATAAGAAACAGAAATAAGTGAAGTCAGTACCTTTATCTTCAAACATTCCCAGCAGATCATCCTCGAGGAATACAACAAGCCCTCTCATTTCTGTTTCAAAAGAATCAAAGAGATCGTTGTCTCTTGTTGCAAAAGATCAGACAAAGAAAGTTGTGACTCAAAAGACTGTTCCTTGAAGGACACTTCCTAAGTAGCCGCCTATCCTAGAGAAAAAAAAATCTGTTGTCAAGCCTCCAGTTAAACCCAAACCATCCAATGTTCCTACTGAAGTACCTTCCAGCAGCAAGTCGGATGAAGAATCCATTTTGGCTAAACAATTTACCATTTTTCAGGAAACGGTAAATACAATTTTAATTTTCTTGAAATCTTTTGTATTTTTTTTTCACAAGTTTCTTCTTGATTTTTTTGTTAAAAGGTGAAAGCTGATATTGGTGATCTGTGCAAGTTGATAACTGGAAACTTCAAGAGTATTATGGAAGCTATCAAATCAATCAAAATTGTTGAAAAAGTAGTTATAATACTGTATACTTTCATTATTCTATATATGTAAATATAGTGCATACACTAATAGTATAACAAATTTCATTTAGAGGGTCTTAATGTTGAAGCTGCAGCTGATATACCTACTGTTCCCCAATCGTCACCCCAAGATATTAATGCTGCTCGTTTCAGTGTTTCAAATCAGTCTAATACATCTACGGTTAAGCTACAACGGGTATCAAATTAATAAATTTAATAATTTGTATATATATGCATTGTACTATTTTGTTCAAGTACGTTTGCATTTATGTTTTCTTACAATATAGAAGTATATGAACAATATATTAGTACATCATATTCATCCAACTTTTATAGGGTCACAATGTTGAAGCTGTGGAAGATATACCTGTTGTTTCTCAACCGTCATCTCAACATATTGGCACTGACCGTTCTAGTACTCCAAAGCAGGGTGATACTTGTATCGTTGAACTACAATAGGTAGCAATGTATAACTGTATTTTAAATTATATAACTGTATACATATGATATGTATTAATATTTATGTATTTACGTATCTAAGGAAATGCATGACGCATGTATTAGTCTATCATATTTTGTTGTTGAGCTGGATGATGACATACAATTTAATGAGGTGCCACAGAAAAAAGAGGTACATTTATATTTGTGCATAACTTTTATAGAAAAACTGTGTTTGTATTTTTATTTGACACGGTGTATTCTGTATATTTAGATACTTGAAGAAAATTCACATCAAATGCATACAAGTGATGAACAAGTGATTGAGGATGATGGTGTTGCTACATTGGGGCCGAAGACTGAATCACAGTATGAGATCCTTGATGAGCTCCTTCCAAGCTTAAACTTGGTGAAAAGTATCATCATACATCCAACTAGATGTATAAATGATACAACACCTGTACCAAAATAAAGGAACAGAAAACTTAGTCGCTGAAACTTTTCTCCTTTTACAACAAAGTTTGGATCTTCATCTGGTACTCTATTATATTTGTCTTACTGTATTTGTATTGATTATTTATCACACTATAAATACAGCTTAAATAATTATGCATACAACTTTCAGGTACTTCTGTGAGTGCATCATGTGATTCACCCATATTGAACAAAAAACATCCATTTACACCTTTTATTGACTATCCATATGATTCGTCTATTGAGAACAAGTATTTAAAATGGATTAAAGAAGGCCTCCTTACTACACATGAGCGAAAGTACGTTACTTTTACTATATTTCAACTAGTTAGCTTTTTATCATATTGAATCCGTTTCACAATACTTATGGAAGGAAGGACAATGAAGATCATTTCAGGAAGCATAAATCAGACATTTTGATTCCATTGCAGTTTGGTGTAGAAGTTGTCAGTGATAAGAATTGATTCTACAAACTATCTTTTTCAGGGCAATTATTGAATGATGCGGTATATAGTACATTGACTTTATTTTATTATATATTCGATTTTATGTATTGACATACAATTTAATATTTGCAGCACATTAATGTCATGTTCTATTACTTGTGCAAGAAAAGCAAGTACAGTCCTCCAAGTAACTACACTTACACAACTGTTGATTGTGTATTCAAGATTAAAGTAGCAGAATTATGGGAGAAGTATGTGGACCCACAAAGTTGTACATCTTCTGTGCATGAAGAATATGTTGTATGTGAATACATGAATGGATATAGATTGATGGATGGTGTCCCATGGAATACAGTAGATCATGTTCTAATTCCTTTGCATGTGAAAGAACAACTCCATTGGGTACTTGTTGTAGTGTCATTCTTAGATCGGTGTTTATATGTTTACGACTCGTACAACTCTGCAATCCATGATGTATATGTCAAAATAGAGGTGCAAAAGTTTGCAGAGGTTATACCTTTTTTCCTTTTGAACGTCGGCTTCTATAAGAAGAAAATAGACATTAATTGGCAGTGTCACCCCAAGTACAGAAATAGAGATGAATCTGATCCATTTGAGGTGATTTTTTTCAATGATATACCTTAATAAAGATCTGGCAGCATGTATGTATATAATACATCAATATTTTACTTATAGTGCTTATGTTTGAAAATATAGTAACATACTTTTGTATGTATGTTTTTAAGGATTGTGGTATTTATGTTGTTGCTTATGCGGAGTTTTTCACTGGTGGTCAAGGTATGCCAAATTAGAAATTTGATATTGCGCTACTCCGCACTTGATATGCTGCTTTGCTTTGGGATTATGATGGAAAAAATGAAAGAAAGTGGCGCTACGAGTGACGATGAGGCACCTGCAAAGATGCTTAGGCCCTTCACTGATTGGGACAGTAGCAAGGATGTTACTATATTGTAATGCTAGCTTATGTTCTAGAAAGTTTCTGGGATTTTGTAGTTTCGATAAACACAGCAACAGTGTATGTGTTTTATGTGATACTAGTTTCCTTTCTTTTTGAACCGTACTCTATGTTTATGTTTTGAATATACTTTATCTTTTGTGGTTTTGGATGAATAAATCAGTGTATGCAGTTTATATGATAGCAATTTCATTATGTTTATGTCTTGAATACACTTTATCTTTTGTGGTTTTGGATGAACAAATCAGTGTATGTGGTTTATATAATAGCAATTTCATTGTGTTTGAACCGTAGTATATGTGGTTCTATTTTGATATATTACATTTTATTCACATTTGCTTTTCTCTTGATCTTTCGTGTGTATTAAATAGTCTCAATGTAAAGGTATTGATATGTGTTTCGTACATGATTTACAATGTCAATTGACATGTATTCTATCTCAACATAATAGGATTACATTTTTTATGCACAAGTATTTAACAAATGAAAAATCATATGTATTTGATAGTGTCATTCTACTGAAAATACATTTGTCAATACATTTATGTGTATTACTGATAACCTGATATATGAAAAAATATAGAATATCAACTATAAAGATCAACAACTATCACTACATTCATGAATACAAATAGCTGTATTCAGCAAATTCATTATGATCATTAAATTTGTTCAAGCAAGAGTATAGTAAAAAAGACTTAGATTGCAGTAACTAAAATAGATTTTTAATGCAGCAACAACTAAAGCAATTTTTAAACTGTGTCCCAAATTAATTTTATAAAAAAAATTAACTAGCTATTTATTACAGCAGCCTTTAGCTAATCCCAACTTCAATGTATCTCTTCATGTGGTGCATTACCATATGATTGCATGCTATGACCACGAAATTCACATGTGTTGCAGATTTTTTTCTTCTTTTTGTACAGCTCAGTGAATGACTTTTCCCGTTTTTTCTTTGATTTTCTAGGAGGCCTTTTAAACTTTGGTGGTAGTACCACTTATTTTGGCTTGTAATAATCTGAGCAATATGGACCTGCTTTAAATTTCTTCTTGTTTAAAACAGTCAAAGCATGTGGACATGGTATTTCATTATATTGAAACTGTCCACAACTGTATTTTTAATTTTCAAGAAAGATAATAAAGATTTTTTCTTTGTCATTTACTGCATATAGGTAGTCTGTTGACGGTATTACCTACAATGAATACACAAATACAGCTCAAATCTAAATCTGGAATACTATAGATTAAATACATATGTATCCTAACATACCGTCATACGTGCTGATAGGGTATCATTCATTGTAAGAATCTCCTGAAATTTCATGCCAAGTGTTGTGGATGTGAAGGAAGCATTTTGCCTATTAGTGCAATTTCATCGTCCAAACATCTTTCTCACTTCTTCAAAAAAATTATAAATTGGCTTCTCTCTTGCTATTATTAGTGTTGAATTAATAGACTCTACAATATTTGATGTCATTTTTCATCCTCTGTGAATAAGCGCATACACCCTTGACCACTTGTCATATCCTTCCAACTCCAAATATTCCTTAACTCTCACATCTACATTTTAAACTATTTTTATCAAGCTGTTAAAATCAAACTGTCTGTATGCTTTAGTCATGGTATAGTACACCTCGCTTAACTGGTCATGTGACTTCCTATATCTTTTGTGTACATTTTGCTATAAGTGTCATATGCATGCATAATGTGTTACATCAGGGTACACTTTGGAAACAACTTTTATGATACTCTCATTTCTATCAGAAACAATGCACATCTCTGACCTCTGACCATAAGCTTTCTTAAATTGCTCAAAAAACTAAGTCCATGAAGCATTATTTTCTGAATCAACCACTCTGTATGCTAATGGTAATATGTTACCTGTATAAAAATATAAATACAAATACATGATAGATGTCAAAATAATTTTTAATTTTTTTTTTAAATAATGTAGTGTAATTACCTGCACCATCTAAAGTACTAGCACAGACAAATGTCCCTATGTATGTTGATTTGAGTTGGTTTCCATCAACTACAACGATTGGTCTACAATGCTCAAATCCCTTGATAAAAGCATAAAGAGATATAAACAAATACAAAAATTAATTTTCAGACGTTTTCTTTATTCGAATATGTGATCCAGGGTAAGTTTTTCCATGATGTATAAGTATGCAGGTAACTTCTGGTAAGATCGAGCCGATTTTCCCATTATAGAATCTACTGCCTTCTCTTTAGCATGCCAAGCCACCATGTATGTCACATTCAGTCCAATGTCTTTCTTTATATCATCTCTAATATCAGTTGGTGTATATTTTCTCTTTAATTGGCTATTTTTGATTTAATAATTCCTGCTATCAATTTGCTAGTAGCATGAGAGTCTTTGTAGATCTTGTCCTTTAGTGAACATGTATGTTTACTTACAAAAGTACGAACTAAAAACTGTTTAGAATCATTCATGCTTGACGACTTGAAAAATCACTTGCATTCTTTAGATTTACATTTAAGTCAATAGTTGCATACAACATATATAGTGAATGCACAAGCCATTACAAAAGTGTATACATCATGATAGTAATAACATTCAGTGAAATCAAATGTATAAAGAATAAACATACCTGCTAGCATTAGACCTAGGTACTTTGGTAGCAAATCGGTGATTAATCAAATAGTTATGCATTACAGCCTGAAGTGTAGCCTTGTCTTTGTATTTCTGTCTAACAACTACTTCTTTTTTATTAGTATCAAAAAAAAAAAATTGCAATGTATTGGCTTGCCATAGTCTGTCATCATCATTTGAAGTGGATCAACTGAAGCTGTTGTATCAAGTTCATAATCATTTGCAGACATAAGTTCATTTCTAATAAGATTTTCTGTTGATACATCCTTGCTGATCTGATTATCAAAAAAATTAACACACAGAGGATACTTGGCAAACATATTGTTTAATTTCTTCAATTGAACATACACCTTGACTCCCATATCGTTGTGTATCTCCATTGATTTATTGGCACCCTCAATACTGTATTTAATCTTCACAGTTTTCACTCCCAAGTCTATCATCAGCTGGCTACCAATTAACTCAACCAAGTCTCTGTGAGAGGCATATTCATTTAAGACTATTCCTTCAGCCTCGTAATCATTGTATTTATTGTCTTCGGTCCACTTTTCCCAATGCCAAATCATGATCATTATGCTTGCCATTTTATTTCTGTTAGCATTGAAGCAACTGTTAAAATTCAGAAATACAGTAGTACAAAGTGAATACAGTAGTATATTACAAAGTGAATACAGTAGTATATTACAAAGTTAATTTGATAATTCAAACATACAAAGTGAATACAGTAGTATATTACAAAGTTAATTCGATAATTCAAACATACAAAGTGAATACAATCATTGAAATTAAAGTATCGATCAATTGAAAACTCTGCAAGCAGTACAAACAATTATACACAAAACTACAATTCACTGAATCATATCATTTAATCTAGTGTATTTGTATCAAAGTCAAGGAACAGATTAAGAACTACATTACGACATGCCATATTTGATTCCAAGGATGATTCAAAATTTTTAATATTTTGATGATTTTGAATTATTCTGTATTTGTTTCAAGCTCGTATAACAGTGAATAAAACTACATTACAACATTTTGTATTTGCTTCGAAGGAGGATCAACCAAAATTTTGGGGATTTTGATGATTTTGAATTCTTCAGTATTTGTTTCAAACTCGAAGTACAGAACAGTAAAAAAAATAACATTACAACATACAATACTTGTTTTGAAGAAGAAGGATGAATCGAAATTTTGGGAATTTTAATGATTTTGAATTTCTCAGTATTTGTTTCAAACTCGAAGTACAAAATAGTGAAAAAACTATATTACGACATACAATATTTGTTCCGAAGAAGAAGGGTCAATCAAAATTTTGGAAATTTTGAATTTCTCAGTATTTATTTCAAACTCGAAGTACAGAACAATGAAAAATCAACATTACGACATACATTGTTTTGAAGAAGAAGGATCAATCAAAATTTTAGGGATTTTGATGATTTTGAATTCTTCAGTATTTGTTTCAAATCGAAAAAATAGAGAAGAAAATATATTATGACATACTTGTATATGTTCCGAAGAAGAAGGATCAATCAATTTTTTTGGAATTTTGCATTTTGTTTAGGTATGAATTTAGCTCTGTTTGTTCATAAAAATGGAGAATTGCATTTGAGAGAATCATGTTTAGCTCTATTTGTTGATAAAAACGGAGAATTACCTTTGAGAGAATCGTGTTTAATTAGGCAAGAGATAGTCAGTTAACGGAAAAAGCGTGATTGATTTTTTTTCTTTTTTAAAAAAATTTACTTCCATTTTTGGTGCAACTGTATTCATATTTTATATGAATACATAGTATCGGTAAAACTGAATACAATGGGTGTAAATCGAATGTAGCGGCTATAAATGGTAATTATATAAAATGTGGCTATGGAAGGTGGGTTTTATAGCAAAATTCTGCTATTTTTGAAAGTTCCCCATTTAATATACATGTTTTGCACGTGTGTAATTGACAGAGAGAATAACACTATTATTAAGACCATTAGATTCAATAAGCTTTTTTCATTTTTTAGATATTATGTTTAATTAAATAAAGACACATAGATTAAAACATAGAGAGCAACAAAAATTTATCTATTTGACCAAGTCCAAACAGATGTGATATTTAATGTCTCTTTTAAAGTCCTTAGAAAGGTTGCTAATCATCTCACATTCGTCAATCCCACGACGCTCATAATTTTAGATTCTCTGCTTTTAATCCTTGACCATTCTACGTTATCCATCTTTAATTGTATTGCATGTATCGATCTTTAATATTATCACAAGCAAAAATACCTGCACTAGAATTATATCATCATACATCATAACATATACAAGACATAGCCTATACACATAGATAACTATAACAACTAACAAACAAATCACCCTACCACTACTAATTAAAAAAAAACATGAAAAAAGTTACGTTGAATTAATACAAATAAAAAAAGGAAAAAAAATTGAATAAAAAATCAAATAATAAAAAGATAAATAAAGGAGATTAAAGAAAAGGGCATGCTTGTAAGAACCACATGAGGTTTGCAAAAATTTACTTAAATAGAATTATAGTTTAAGTAAATATTTATATAAAATAATATTTTAATTGATTTAAAAGTGTATTAAATATTAATAGTGTTTATCTCGAATAAATAGTTAAATAATTACTCCTATATAAGATAGTATTTTAATTGATTAGAATTACACTAAAATAAATCCTAATTTTCTTAGAAATAAGTTTCTGGTAATAAATTTTCATTAGACTTCTGGGGAAAAGATTTATATAAGGGCATAAAAATTACTAGACTTTATTTCTTTTATATTAGGAGTCTTACTTAATTCGACTAAGGAAAAAATTGAAAAACTATGGAAGTAAAAATATTAAAGCACGGTAGTTATTTGTTTGGAACTGTAAGGAAAGGTTTTTTTTTTTTTTTTTTTTTGGAATTTTTAGAGTATAATATTATTAGTGTTTATTTATAGCTAGAATTTTATTTGAGAAATATAAGAAAAGATATTTTTGTCTATTACGGAGTCTTCTAATAAAAGGTAAAAAGTTCAAATCACTTTTGTAAAGGTTTTCACACTTTTAATATATTATTATTATTATTATTATTATTATTATTATTATTATAGATTATAGATAAAGATTATAAGGTTATCTCAAGATTATAGCATTCAGAAATTAATCCCAAGAGCTTTTGATAGAGTAGATTAAGATATATCAACTAATATTGGCAAGTGAAAGAGATAACATTTGATTATGTGACATAGTAAGTAGTTACCATCCCTTAATGAACCTACCTAGTTGTTCTTTAATTAAACGTTTGATTATGTAACATTTGATTGTGTAAAAGAGCTCTTGAAGTACTGACTAGTTTTTAATTTTTTGGTAATTAGTTTTGATATAATATTGTATAAAATCAAGGATCATTAAAATCATTTTGGATATCATATTCTTAATTTTTGGTAAGAATTATATTGTTGTCCACTATATAAAGAGCGTCAATACCAGAAAGTTTCTCCAAACAAAATTAGAAGAAAGTTTTAAGGACACTAAACTCTTAATTCTTTCTAGTAGTTAATTAATCAAGCATGAGTTTTAATCTCCCTTTTATTTTCACTTTTTTAGCTCTATGTTTATTTCAATATTGCACTTGTGCACATGTTAAATCACTCAATGCTTCTTTAGCTGGTTTTCAACCAGCAGTAGCAACATTTTATGGCTCTCCAACTGGAGCAGGATCTGGTAATTAATTAATTATGCTACTCTATCTAGTAAACTTAACTGGTAAAGTTGATGTGACGTAACGAGGAGTTCACGGTTATAAGCCGTGGAAACAACCCCTTACATATTTGTAAGATCGGGTTGTGTATAATAGATCCTTGCAGTTTGGCCCTTCCCCCGACTCCGCATATAGAGGCAGCTTTAGTACACCGGACTGCCTTTTTTAATCTAGTAAAACTGTTAATAATTTGCACTAATTGACATTGTTTTGTTTAATTAATTAGTTGATTACACTAAATTTTGGAGTTTTTTTTTTTTTTTCTTGTATCTTGCAAAAACATACAACTAATTATTGATTTTTATTTTGTCATGTTATAAGATGGAGGAGCTTGTGGTTATACAAATGCTGTATCACAGTCCCCTTTCAATTCCTTTGTATCTGCTGGAAATGGTCCTCTCTTCAGGAAAGGTTTAGGCTGCGGAGCGTGCTACCAGGTATACATACATATATTATATTGGGATGGCTACTAATATATATATTGTTCGGCCAATTAATTTACCAACATGATCGAAATATACGCATTTTAGATATACAATCTGTGTATATGTTGTTTTACCAACATAATCTAAATATACGCATTCTATATATACTATCGGTGTATATGTTGTGTATAGATATATATATTATATGTATATTTTAAATAAGTATACACTACATATACATTATTCTTGCCCTTATTATTAAGTTTATTTTAATGATTGAGCTATTTTATAACTAATGGTAACTTAAATACAGGTAATTAATTGTCTATATAAGTGAAATTAATAACATAAAACATAAGTAATGTGTTACAAATTGCACTGATAGTTACGATATCAGTACATATTGAGTAAAATCCTTCGATAAATGAATCTAATGACGTGTACATATGTTACGAAATTATAGGTGAGCTGTAATCTAGCCCCTTGCTCAGGAAAGCCAGTGACAGTAACCATTACAGATGAATGCCCTAGCTGTTCAGGTGCTGTTCATTTTGATTTAAGTGGAACTGCCATGGGTGCTCTGGCCAAGCCCGGTCAAGCTCACGCGTTACGTAATTTGGGAAATATTGCAATTTCTTACCAAAGGTACGCATAATATTTATAGCTATTGTAATGTTCGTAGATTAATAACATGTTATAACATATTACTTACCAGAGACATGACTCATGAGCTACATATTGTTGCAGGGTTCCATGTCAATATAAGACGAAAATCGCGTTCAAGATGGACCCGGGTTCAAACCCAAACTTCTTATCAGTAAATGTAGAGTTTGAAAATGCAGATGGTGATCTTAATTTAGTGGAGTTTCTTCCATCACGATCTACTCAGTCAATAACTGCAAATCATGTATTTGGAGCAACATGGAGTAGTAATATTAATCCTTCAACACAACCAGCACCATACTCAATAAGGATCACAACTGAATTCAACAAGAAACTTACTGCTACGAATGTTATTCCAATAGGATGGAAGCCTGGACAAACCTATGTGTCCAATGTCAATTTTTAGTTCAAGTGGTAATGAATGTAAACACAAAAAATAAAACTCCATTCAAGTTATTAGACAATAAAATGAATGAAGAGAAATGAAGTTTGTCATTGATTCGGTGTGGCGAAAGATGATCTCGAACGTTCCTTTTGGAAATTTAATAAACTTATCGTTTAAGATTATTTTTTCCATTACTTTAAAAAAAAAAAAAAATCAAAGTCTTATTTAGTTTTTTCTTGTCACCATTCAGGGGCGGAGCCGGCCTTTGGCATGGGGTTTACCCAGAGGCGGAGCCAGCCCTCTTTAGGGATTTGTCTGAATCCCCTTCGACGGAAAAATATACTATTTATGTATAATTAAAATTAATTTTTATATGGTTATAGTAGGTGTTGAACCCCTCTTCGACTTAGTTTTCTTTGAATATTGAACCCTCTTATTTGAAATCCTGGTTCCGCCTCTGGGTTTATAGAACCTCCTTTGCCGAAAAATTATACTATTTATACATCACTAAAATTATGTTTTATGTATATATAATTGATGTCGAACCCACTTCAATTAATTTTTCTTCAAATTTTGAACCTCATTATGAAAATTTGATTCCACCTCTGCACCACTTTCGTATCAATTATAAGTTTCACACCTTCATTATTTGTTAGTTTTCAAGACTTTATATGATTTACATGCTTTCTTGTTAAAAATGTGTTTCTCCGTTTGTTACGTTCTTATCCCATAAATTCTAGATACACCCTTTTAGGAAGTAGTCTATGCCACTTAATTGCTGGACATCCTTTGAGGTACTTATTAACTCGTTTGGCCCTGTCATGTCGTGTGAAATGTTTTAAGTGCGTAGTTCAAAGCTGCTGAATAAAATAATTAAAAGAAAAAAGGCCCTTATAGGGCTCGAACACAGGATATATGTGTTAACAATTGAACCAACTATCACTAAGCTAGACACTTCTCTTGTTTACAATTGGTTCAATATATAATATATACCTTTTGAATTTATAAAAATTGCTTATATATACATATATATACAGTGTAATTTTTCAACGAAATGGGTTCATATGAACCCACTTGAATCTATGTGGGTCCTTCCCAGGGAGGAACCATCTTATGATTAGGGGTTCACCCAAAACTCCTTCGATGAAAAATTATACTATTTATACATGATTAAAATTATTATTTATGTATATATAATTAATGTTAAATCCTTTTCAACTAGTTCGTGTGCCTACTTTTAATTTTAAACCCCTTTAATGAAAATTCTGTCTCCTCCAACATATGTGATGAAACTTATGGCTAGATGTATATTCTCTTAGGCTAAGTTGATAGGCTCCGTTGATTTCAGTCCAGTGCTGCAGTTAGAAGACACTAAGTTCATTATTCAGTTTTCTGTCTTTATTAAATAATCACTTTATTATTATTTTTTTCTCTTATTAAAGGCCGAGTTCAGATATGAATTTCAATAAGGGATAACTTATATAAATCTCTAAATTTTTAAGTAATATTAAATTTTGATTATTTTATTAGTTACATTTTATCCTGATTTTTTGAAATGGTGATACATATGTTAGACGGTGATACATATAAAAAGTGATACATTTAAAACTCACTAGATATTTATTTAAGGAAGTAACAGATTCTCTTTTATTCTGTTGAGCAAATCACCACAGAACTAATTAAAATTCTCTAAGAAGGGGTAGCAGCAAGGGACACTAACATCTCTTTGCATGTTCTAAGACTGAGATAGTGATCCACGTACCTATCTTCACTAATTGACATGAGCAATTTTTTCATCACACCCCATCCCACCGCGATAACGAAAACAAAAATAGAGCAATTTTATTGTCAAACAAGAAAAGGCAGTTGAAGAATGGCCTTTTCGGAGTTCCATTCTCATATGTGTTCCAAGTTAGTCATCTCAACCCATTTCCACTTAACTTCACCAAATATTAGTCACCGTATGGTTGGTACTAGTTCGGTAGTGACATTGATTCTGCTGTGTGTGATACATTTGGTTGAAGTTAGAAATGTATCACCCATTAATAACATATGAATCACCCAATAATTGATGACGTCGGTGGGATAGTTTTTTTGATAGGCTGTTATGGAGATTTTCGATGGTGAGTGGGTCGTTTTTTAGTGGACCAACGCTGGTTCACCGGAACAATGAGGTCCGATGATGGCACTACTAGAAAACATCATTTTTTCGACGGCTAATGTAGTCAAAATGTGATCGAAAAATAAGGTAGTTCCGATTACTTTTCGACTATTTCATGGTAGTCGGAATGTAGCTTGTCGAAAAAATATTTTCGACTACTGTAGTCGAAAATTTCCGACTACTATAGTCAAAAACGTAGTCAGATATTTAATAAATATTTATTTAATAATTATAAATATTCTGACTACTGTAGTCGAAAATTTATTAGATAATTATTTAATAATTATAAATTTTCCGACTGCGGTAGTCGAAAATATAATAAATAATTATTTAATAATTATAATTATCCCGACTACTGTAGTCGAAAATTTAATAAATAATTATTTAATAATTATAATTATTCCGACTACTGTAGTCGAAAAATTAATAAATAATTATTTAATAATTATATTTATTCCGACTATTATAATTGGAAATGTAATAAATAATTATTTAATTATTATAATTTTTCCGACTATTGTAGTCGGAAACTTAATATATATTATTTAAAAATTATTGTTCCGACTACTTTAATTGAGCTGTAGTATCTACTGTAGTTCAGATTCCAGAAAAGAGTATTCAGATACAAGTTCCAATCTACTGGAGTGATATTCGTAGCTGTTGTACCATGGACAATGCATAAGAACTATTAGGATTTCCTTGAACTGGTGGGATATTACAGAAAGTTCATAAAAGATCGTGGCCTCATTAGCAGGCCTTTGACTGAACTCTTGAAGAAGGATAACTTTTCATGGTTGGTGCAGCTGATGAAACTTTCCTTAATCCCAAGCAGGACCTTACCTTTGCTCTTGTGCTGATACTTCCTGATTTCACAGGTTATTTTGTAGTGAAGACAAATGCCAGTGAAACTGTTATTGTGGCAGTACTCATGTAGAAGGGCCACTCTCTTGCTTACATCAATACAAGACTAGCTTCTAAACATGCTGCTCTATCAGTTTATGAGAAAGAATTACTTGTTTGGTGTTTGCAATTACCAAGTGCTCCCATCACCTCTTGGATATCACTTCATAGTAAAAAATGATCAAGATTCAAGAGGCATTGAAGTTCCTATTAACATCGAAATTACACACTGATTCTCAGATCAAGTGGTTGGCTAAATTGTTGACATACAATAAAAATGTGGTTTTGTTGCTGATTTTTTCTGGTAAACCCTCAACGACTTAAATTCATTGATTTTTTTATATACATAATGCATAACTGAGTATGTGGATGTTGTCTTACAAGTTGCGGTGTATGTTGATAAAACGATGATAAATGCAGAAGCTCTCTTGATTGAGTACCACAAAGGAGAACTACTTCCTGATACTTTGTAAGGGACAAGATATCTATGAGTATATTGCTTAAATGGTTCTGGTTATGAGACAAGCAGACAAGTACTAATGAAATAGCTACAATCCTAGGAAGCCCACCACCTAATGCAAGGATCGCTGATTTAAGGTAATCTAGGAACATAACAGGATAAAGTGCATTGTCGATAACTCCACTAGCACTTTTCCTACTTTCACTACCAAAAAAAATTGCACTAAGGTTGTCTTACATACCTGTTTGGAGCAACAAAATTCAATCTTACATACAAACAAACAAAAGCATACTATGTATCACAACGTTAATCTGGCTTGGCAATTAAAAGAACCAAACTTCAGCTCGTGCATCTACACTTTTACTACAGAGGTTATCTGGTAGATACTTGTATAAATAGTGAAAAAAAATCGAGTTAACGTTCATAAATATATCAGGGCATGGTTGGTACTTGGTAGTAGACTCTGGTACTTGGAAGTAGACTCTAAGTCCTTTTGAATGATACACTATCCATTTTTTTTCCTTCATAAATATATCAGAGCTCCTGTTGTACTTATAGACAATATATTGCTATTTTCTGTAACAGACATATGGGATGAGAAGAGGTTTTGAACTTGCATTGCATTCTTACAAGATTTTGATGGAGTAAAAGTACTAGATTATGGATAGTACTTCTCTTAAGAGTTCTTGAGGTTTTAGTTTAATTAGTGATAGAGAAAACAATGATAAAAGAAGAAAAAGTTATCAGTTTTGTAGAGAAAGAACTGAAAGAGAGCCGGCCAGGACTATCTTCTGGAGTGACTAATAACTTAAACGCTGAACTACTGATTGCATAGAGTTTGGCTTCATTAGAATTTGAACGTCAAATTGGTTTTCATACTAATTGTCACTACGGGATACGTTAGTTCGACTATGTTCCAAGGCCAATTTTGTTGGTCTTGTTTGCAGTCTGATGTTCATTTGATATTCACATCATAAGGAGGCGTTGTCACTACATAATACACTAGCTCGACTATGTTCCTAAGCTAATTTTGTTGGTCATGTTTGCAGTCTAATGTACAGATCTTCGTAACATTCACCTTCACAACTATGAATGGTATTGATTGACAGGAGTGACCGCTTTCTAGTTGTAGCTGGTACCTCCCATATTCACTTCAGCATGTAATGAACACTAAGAGAAGAACCAAAGTTCTTCTAGGTACATTGTCACTACACGCTACACTAGTTTGACTATGTTTGAGGCCAATTTTGTTGGTTTTATTTGCAGTCTAATGTACAAAGTTTTGTTTAACATCTTACCTTATAAGCATGATAGGATTCATTCTATCATTCAAGCTTAAAAAATGAATGGATGAGTACTTCTGGATTATCAAGAGTGAGTTACCTAATTGTCATCCAACCTTCTTAGATATATGGTATGGATGGTAAGTGGTTTTATATTCAAAACCATTTCAACTCGCTTCTAAGTAGTTTTCTAGCCATTGTTACTTTGTAATGTATATGTACGAACTTGAGTAAATTTTTTGGAGAAAAAAAATATAAATGACTTTACTAGGTAAATTCATTAAGTTTGAGTGATCGTTTGACGGATTAACTCCTAGATTTTAAGCTTCTTCTGAACATGGAAATTATCTCATGTGATACTGAAGAACTAAGAATAGAAGTACATTCACTGTAAACATAAAGCACTATAGGTAAAGAGAAACACAAATATTACATGTTTTGCCTGTGGGCCAACGGAGTGTTTAGCAGTACTAAATAAGCCAGATACAAAATTGTTTTATTTTACTAAGTCACAGAAATACTTGCTTCGTGTTGTGGATCATCAAAACTATGAGATTATCAGTTCAAATTCTATCAACTTGGCAATTTAGTCACTTCCTAGTGAGGTTTAGAATATTGGATAGGGATTCAAACAACTGTAAGATGAAACACATAAATATACTAACTCCCAATTCCTAATAGCGAAATATTTATATACGACAAGGGAAAAACAGCCAAACAAGAGAAACAAGGTAATACTTAGAAAATGGAACAAATTTTTACCTCGAATCAGTGAAGATGTGAGTGAAGATGGGAATTTCTTGATTGACCTTCAATACTGTCGTTCAGTGAAATTATACCTTTAATACCGTCGTTCACCTTCCTTTCGTGAAATTAGGAAAATAAAATGAATTTCTTCTTGTCTTAGGTATATAATTTGAAATGAAAATATAGATAATAGAGTTTTGTATCTTTCTCTATCTCCCTAAAAACCATGAGACAGTAGACTTAACAAGAGCAGGGAATATGGGTCGCCGTTACCACTCCACCGTCGCCAATTTTTGAGAGA
This sequence comes from Capsicum pubescens, assembly GCA_030864215.1. Taxonomy (NCBI): domain Eukaryota; kingdom Viridiplantae; phylum Streptophyta; class Magnoliopsida; order Solanales; family Solanaceae; genus Capsicum; species Capsicum pubescens. The sequence goes on along the minus strand of CM061547.1, from coordinate 255,389,016 downwards.
GAACGTTGTTACCACTCCACCGTCACCAATTTTTGAGAGAGCCCTAGCTTAGAGAGAATCGGCGTAGAGAGTGAGAGAGAGAATTGGGAAAGTAGTTGTGGTGTGTTTAGGTTATATTAAATATAAATTTTCGACTACTTCAGTCAGGTAGTAATTTAATATATTTAATCATTTAAATTTTCTAACTACAATGGTCGGTTATATATATAATATATTTAATTATTTATATTTCCGACTACAGTAGTCGGAAATACATATTTAATAATTTATTTAAATAATTATTTAATTTTCATATAAGGGTCTGATTATATATTTAGTAATATATTTATTTAATTATTTTTATTACCGACTACACCAATCGGAAATACATATTTAATAATTTATTTAAATAATTATTTAATTTCCGAATTAGGGTATGATTAGATATTTAGTAGTATATTTATTTAATTATTTTTATTTCCAACTACAGTAGTCGAAAATACATATTTAATAATTTATTTAAATAATTATTAAATTTTTATATAAGGGTTTGATTATATATTTAGTAATATATTTATTTAATTATTTTTATTTTCGACTACAGTATTCAAACATATATATTTAAATAATTATTTAGTTTTTGTATAAGGGTCTAATTATATATTTAATAATATATTTATTATTTAACTTTTTTATAAGGGTCTAATTATATATTTAATAATATCTTTATTTAATTATTTATTTTTCCGACTATAGTAATCAAAAATAAATATTTAATAATTTATTTAAATAATTATTTAATTTTTGTATAAGGGTCTGATTATATATTTAGTAATATATTTAGTTAATAATTATTTAATTTTTATATAAGCGCCTGATTATACATTTAATAATATATTTATTTAATTATTTATATTTTCGACTACATTAATCGGAAATACATATTTAATAATTTATTTAAATAATTATTTAATTTCTGTATAAGGGTTTGATTATATATTTAGTAATATATTTATTTAATTATTTTTATTTCCGACTACAGTAGTCGGAAAAAACATATTTAATAATTTATTTAAATAATTATTTAATTTTTGTATATGGGTCTGATTATATATTTAGTAATATATTTATTTAATTATTTTTATTTTCGACTACAGTAGTCGGAAATACATATTTAATAATTTATTTAAATAATTATTTAATTTTTGTATAAGGGTCTAATTATATATTTAATAATATCTTTATTTAATTATTTATTTTTCCGACTACAGTAGTCAGAAATAAATATTTAATAATTTATTTAAATAATTATTTAATTTCTGTATAAGGGTCTGATAATATATTTAGGAATATATTTATTTAATTATTTTTATTTCCGACTATAGTAGTCGGAATATACATTTTCCGTAATTTACCGCCAAACATTCTGACTGTTGTAGTCACAAGTAGTATCGGAATAATACTTTGTAAAAAATAAAAATAAAAAAGTAAAGTTTTTGATCGAAGTAGTCGGAAATTTGCGATTATTTTTTTTCAATTGAAAAATAGCGAATTTCTGGTAGTATGGGGATGACCACTCCGTTTTTAGATACAGTGTGAACAAAATGTATCACCTATTAATAACATATGAATCATCCAATAATTGAAAATAAATAACTGTATCTGCCATATGAATCACCATAATGCAATATGTATCACCCATTAATATCATATGTATCACTCGTTAAAATCATACAAACTGTATATATTGTATGAATCACCATAATACTCATATAATAATATCATATTTATCATTCATATGAATCACCATTAAAAGAATAAACATGTATGAATAACTAAATAAATTTATATATGTATCAATAGATTTTAAAAAAAATGGGAGAGATTTTAGGAGAGGAAAAAAAAAGTGGCATGCGTTAATGGAGGAGAAAAAATCAGGAAGGAAGATGATTTAAGCGTTAATGGAGGAGAAAAAATTTGAAAGTGTTATGGAATATAAAGTAAATACAAGAAGAATAGAGAGAGAAGAGATGAGACTTTTTTATTTCTCATGAGGAATTCTATTGAGATCCTTGAGGATGATTTACAATGAAGGAAGCCCTTCTATTTATAGGAGAAATTTACTCCTAGTTCTGACTAAAATATAGATACTTCAAATCCTGATAAATATCAACTAGATCTTGATAAATCTTATTAGATCTTGATAGATCTTATTAGATCTTGATAGATCTTATTAGATCTTGATAGATCTTATCTATATTCTTTTCTTGATATACATTCACTATAATGTAAATACATTCATAACACCCCCTCTTGAATGTCTAATTGATAGATAATGTGCCTCGTTAAAACCTTACTAGAAAAAATTCAATGAAAAAAAATCTAGTGAAGGAAAAAGAGTACACATCTCTAATGATACGCATTTCAGCTGCCTCATTAAAAACCTTACAAGGAAAACCCAGTGGGACAAAACCTTGAAAGAAAAAAAGAGTACAATGCGTATTTGCTCACCCTGATAAGAACATTAATGAACTTTTGCATCCCGATCTTGTGCATCAAATTCTTGAAAGTTACAGTTGGAGGAGACTAGGCGAATAAATCAATCATATTATCACTTGAACGAATCTATTGCACGTTAATATCACCATTTTTTTTAGATCATGTGTATAGAAAAACTTTTATGAAGTATGCTTCATTCTATCTCTTTTTAGAAATCCTCCATTAAGATGTGCTATGCATGTTGCATTATCTCTGTATAAAATTGTGGGTACATTATCACATTTCAAACCATATTTTTCTTGAATGAGATATATCATGGACCTCAACCATACACATTCTCGGCTAGCTTCATGAATAGCTATTATCTCATCATGGTTCAATAAAGTGGCTACGATAGACTGCTTTGTATTTCTTCAAGATATGACAGTAGCCCTACATATGAACACATAGCCTGTTTGAGATCGAGATTTATGTGGGTCAGATAAGTACCCAACATCACCCATAAGATCGGGACTGCAATATTTTGAATAAAACAAGCTCATGTGTTTTATCCTATTCTGATGTCTCCTAGTAGGAGCAAAAATATATCTTGCTAACAAATTGACTGAAAAGGCTATATCAGGCCTTGTAGTATTTGCAAGATACATGAGTGCACTACTTGCACTAAGACATGGTACTTCAAAATCAATCTAATTCGATATATTTCTCATTTCAACAAATAATCTATTGCTTTGAAAACTCTTCAAGAGTTTCAATAATTTTCAAGCTATAAGCTTATACGATATAAGGATTATCAATAAGTTTCCCAGAAACTTTTATATTTTGAATCCTTAAAGAAGTTTTCATATAATTTTTGTCAAGTGACAATATTCAAAATTTCATGTGTGACATCTTCAAGTGTCTGGACTGCAAATCAAATAAGTTTTACGCTTATCAAGATGCATCTTTTCATGTCACTTGATAAATATTTCTACGTCAACATGCTTAAATTAACGTAGAATTCAGATCCTCGTAATCTTTCATATTACATCAATATTGTATCAAAGATATCGCCGATGATTTCTCATTTTGTATCGATTCGCAATGTAACATAATATTTTGATATCTCATCACTTCATTATTTTTAGGCACCTGAACCTCTTATAAGGTTTCATGAAGTGTTATGACATAGGCTCTTTAAGCGCACATTGCCTTTTTATTATGATTATTTGCTCCTTATTCGTTTCAAGGATTATTTCATTTGAAATCGATTGGTCTACCACGCTTTACGTATGCATAGACTTTGTCCTTTTGGGACACAAATAGGAGAACTTGCGGTTTAATATGAGATGCTTTCGACATTTGACTTGAATTAGCCTTTGAATGAGGATCTGATGATAATTCCTAACATATTTCATAGTTGCTTATAATCTCCCCCTTATGTTTGGAAAACTAACATAGATCCTCTTCTTCTTTGAGGAATCCATCTTTGTGCATCAAGATATATTCATTAATCGTATACCGCACATCAAAAAAAATTTAGATGGAATATGTGGTTCATGACCTTAAACCAATTAAGAGGGAAGAAATAATCATAATCTATTGGTTTAATGCATACAAGTGCTATTGTATGCAACATATTATATTTCAGACCAACATATGAAACTTTGTTCTCATTAGCAATGGTTTAGCAATTTATCGAAGGCATTCAATGTCAAATCATCATCATCAAGATTAATTCTCTTTGTTATATACAATCTGAAAGTTATTATCAACTGCAGGTTGATAATGAATGTACATGTGATCATTTTATTAATGCATCTTTTCAACATATCAAATGATAGGTGAATGGGCCCATATTCACCCTTTATACTTTTTAGATTTTAAGGGATCAAATCCCAACATTAGTTGGTCCAACCAACTTATCATGAGAACAAGCAACATTAAAAGCTCATGAAGAATTTTTGAATTCTTCAATATGTATTTAATACTTAATATGCACATCTTTAGGATGTTGCAATCGTTCCTGTCAATTTATGAACTTTTATACTAGTAAACTCCAAGTTTACCATGACATGTATTTTTCACTTTAGTAAATTTCAGATTTACTATTGAATGAATAAATTTCAGATTTACTACTTTAGAAGTAGATTTCAAAATAATTCTTCTCAGTTATTCTGCCTCTTTCAGAGGTGAGTTGTGATACCATCACAATCAAGTACACGTTTGTATTGATAAACTTTACTAATTATCATCACATTTACCCAGGGAATGAATCTATGCTTACAATAATTAAAATTCTCATTCCCATGAATGAAATATAATCGTTTCTTAAGCCTATCAAATTGATAGCTTATAACCTCTTTTATGATATTTCTACTTCAGGAGCAAATCGAGGCATGCATATGATCTAGAGAATTTTCTCTAACATAGCTTATGATTATATATGCGTGTAAATATATCATCACTTTTGATGATCATTATCATATTGTCCCTCCATGCGTATATTCGTGCATTCAATCACTTATCTTCTTTCAGACATACTATGCACTACTATCACATACACTTCAAGAATGAAATAAGTTGTCATATTTCAGACTTATCATATATTGCTACAACATTCACTTCATGGAATGGAGCATATTCAATGAGACATATTTCATGACTTTTCATTAAAAATACATTATTTTGACTTAGCCATCATAATATCATCAATATGGTGCATTGAGATTCAAACTCAATGTCTTACCCATATAAAGGCGTATTAGGCATAAATCGATGGGACTTAAACCCAACATATTATCATTCCTTTTGATAATATTATTTTTGAGGAATAAATTTAAAACATAAATGGTTCCAAACCAATTATTTTTCCTCAAATCCAACAATAATTATATTATTAGTAGCAAAAGACAGATAACATAAGGAATTACTAACCTTGAAATTTAGATTTATAATCTCATCTTGTTTGGACTTCAATACGGATACTGGACACCGAATGAAAAACCAAAAAAAATAATCTGACAACTTTCAATTTTATATGAAATCGTTTAATAATTAATAGCCTAATTCCAAGAAAATCAAGTAAACGTATTTTGGAACACAACGGCCACGTGAGATCACTTTGTTTCCTTGCTGCCAAAATTCCATTTACAAGCAATCAAAGGGACTTAACACCTTCTGTTTGCACAATTACTTTGTCTATGAATCAAACTTAAAGGTGAAAACAAATTAATAGACGTTACTTGAATAACCCATATGATTTATAATCTCACCTTGTTTGGCAGAGGACTCGTGTTGATAACGTGTTATGAAATAATAAAGAATAAAGAAGAAGAGTAGAGAGAGTAATTGTTATTTCTCTTGAGTGATGAGAAATCATCTTGATTGATAATACAATGAATAAAACTCCTCTATTTATAGGAGAAATTTACTCCTAGTTTCTGACTAAAAGATAGATACTTCAAATGCTGATAGATATCAACTAGATCTTGATAGATCTTATCTATATTCTTTTCTTGATAGACATTCACTATAATGTAAATACATTCATAACAGAAAGTAAGATGATTTAATTGTTGATAATTAGGGAGATATTTTAGTGAAGGAAATCTTTGGAGGGGGAAATAGCTTGAATGAGTTAATGATGGAGTAAAAATAGGATTGTGGGGTTTTGTTGATATGTATCAAGAGTAAAGTTGAAAAACGGAATTTTATGTAAATTTTAAAAAAGAAAGAAATATTAGTTAATATAATTTGTTAAGTTTGGGATTTGTGTTCAATAATTAGCTAAGATAGAATTCACTCAGTGGATTAAGGAATGGGTGCCAATCACATCCCACCTAATTTAGGGGCGAAAATACATTTGTTATATTTAAGTCTCAAAGTGAGTGAGTTTGTACCTCTCTCTAATTACCAAACTTTGAAATATAGTCCATGTGACTTCAATTAATCCACAACATGATATATTTTTCTATAGAGGAAGATTTTCTTCATGATGAAAACACTATATTTTATAAATGACACATGTATGTATAATTTATATAAATAATTTTTTGCGCCAACAAGGGAAAGACTAATTTGGCATAAATAATTTCAAATTTTGTACAAATAGGAAATGAACAACCAAACAATATAATGTATGATTCAATACAAAATCTCTAAGCAACAAATCCATTATTTTCATAATATTTCTGGCGAGTAATCTTTTTGCATCATTATTGAAAGGGATGATCAAAATAAAAACTCCATTATACTTATAGCCTTGATTCAAGGATTCTTCACAAACTGCGTGATCATTAATTTCCATGGTAAAAGTAGTGCACCCATAAGAAAGAGTTTCAGCAATAACCTTTTGTATGTAACTAGCCACTTCATGACTAGATTTTTCCAGACTTGCATGTGAACTCATGTGGTAACTTATTCAAGAATATAATTTCATAAGTGGGACGTGGATTCATGAGAATGAAAAATGCATCCATCCATTTTCATCTTCGGATTGTTGTTCCATGGAACATGCTCATATTATTTTTCATAGCTACTGGCACGAGCTCAACGGTTAACTCAGCAAATAAGGACGAAAATCTAAGAAGAAATGGTTCACGGTTTGTAGTCCCCTCAGGGAAAATTATAAGAAGGGGATCCATATGATGATGAAAATAGCCATTAATTAGTAGTGTTGCCTTATGGACGAGGCGACTATCCTGGAAGATAATGGGCTTGGGAAGCTTGTTGGGAATAATTGAAAAAAAAAGAACCTTCCAAAACTAATTTGCCAAATGCCCACTTAATTTCTTTTTTATTTATGTTTTAGGTTTAAGGTGTAAAAAGTAGGGAAAAGTGGAAAAGGTGAGGCCCACACGTGGGCCAAGAGACCAATTCATCATTTTTACATCTTTACAACTTTAATATAATACACCTAACACCCTCTACTTATTCCAATATCAAAAAACAAAAACCTCTCTCTCTCCTCTTCAATTCTCAACTCCCGCTTTTGAAACTTCTCCCAAAAACATCATTTTCGTTTCGTCTTCTTCTCCAGCTACTAAGGGGCCGTTGTTGCTTCATAAGGTTAGTTAAAATCAAGTTTCGATCATTTCTAGATCCATTTAAACGGTTTTCTTTGCTAATCGATTCGTAGTGATGTAGGAAATTATTTTTTTTCAAATTTGGTTATTAAGTAGTTAAAAAATGAGAATTTTATAGGTAATGAGCTTGATTTTGAAGCAATGGTTGAGGTTTTATGCGGCCTTTTTGACAGATTTTTTTGTCGATCATGGTGTTGAATTTTGAAACTTTTGTTTAGGTGTTTTGGTTTAGTCGTGGTTTTTTTTAGCAACGAAGTATTGAATGGTGGGAAAATTGCTATTTGAAGAGTAATTTTGGCATTTTGATCTAAACAGTGACCTGTTTCTGTCCGTAGATCCGCGGTCTATCCGTAGACCTGCGGTCTACTATCCGTAGACCCGCGGTATATCCGTAGACCCGCGGTCTATGAAATGAGAATGCCCTAGATTGAAATTAATTTTCAGACGTATGAAATTCTTTTAAAACATGATTGCTGAAATAGTGAAAATTAAAATATTAATAGCTAATTAATTTGATTAGGTGCACTAGTTTGATTTCTAGCTATTGTTGTGTTTTGATACTGCATGTTGGATTTTGGTTCAGTTATTGTATGTTTGTGTAGTGAACTATTTAATGGTGGGGTGTTTCTTAATTTTTTGTGGGCGTTTTCATTTGAGCATTGAGTTATTTCTGTTGATAGATTTGTGGTCTATGAACTAAAAATGAGAGATTTGTTCTGCAGGTGTAGATTGTATTGAAAATGTCTAAAAAAAACATCCTTCCTAAACGCAAAGACGGTACCGCTTCTGATTCTGCTGGTAACAGTAGAAAAAGAAAAGCTGAGGCAGTTGAAAATGTCTCAAAAAGGAAGAAAATTCAAGAGGCAGTGTCCGAATCAGATTTGGAGTTAAAGGAGATAAGCGACTACGTCGAGTCTAGTGAAGATGTTGCCAAGCGCAGCGTCAGTGGTGACAGTGAAGAGAGCGAGGGAACTGGGAGAAATAGTGATGATGGAAATAATAATCTCTTGTCCGTACCATATCTTTCAAGGTGCATTTTCGTGGAGCGGTATGATCTTCGAATGATAATTGACGAGGTGGGATCTTTCCTGGCAAAGATATCGGTTAGATCAAGAATGACTGCTTATCGAGAATTTAAGCAAGTTCTTGTCGACCAGGAATTGAAGAAAAGATTCAAGCGGTCCTATTTTGGACACCTGAGAAACCTACCGGAACATCTCAAGTTCAATGGGTAGTTGGTCCATTATTTGTTGTTGCAACACGTCAAGAACAATAAGATGCGTCATGAGATGTGGTTCTGCATTAATAACAAGCCTGCCTGTTTTGGCTTGAAAGAGTTTGTTTGATCACGGGGATGAATTGCTCATCGTACCCCAGTGAATAAAAATGAAGAAAGTGTTAGCAAAGAGGGACAATTTTTGTTTTAAGGTGACGAAAAACAAAAATATCACGATGGCCAACTTGTTACACCTGATCAGAGGGAATAAGCTGAACGAGGACCAGAAGTTTAAGTGTTGTCTACTGTGGTTCTTGCACACCATGTTGCTTGCAAAATATTTGACGAAGGTTGTCGACACAAAATTGATTCGAATGGCCGATTCTTTGAGTTTCTTCGACAAGTATCCGTGGGGGAAAGAGACATTTCAACTGACCGTGGACTATCTGAAGAAGAAAAGTGACCTGAAGAAGCAGAGGAAAGTATTTGATGAGAAACAGAAGGCATCCTATGCTCTATTCGGATTTTTCTGGGCATTCATGGTATCTACCATAAACCCTTTAGTGAGTTTATCGTAGATTCTAATTTTATTTATACTCTTTCATAGACTCTGAGTTATTTTTTCACTGTTGTACTGCTTACAGATTTGGATCTATGAGGCCTTTCCTCATCGTGGAGAATTTGCTAGAAAATCAATGGATAAGCCATTTCCCATTCCCCGCATCCTCAGATGGCAGACTACAAAAAGTGACAAGATAATCGAAGGCGACCCATTCACGTATAAAGAAAAAGTTACCGAGGTATGAACTTATTTTATATTATGCAATAATACTATCATTGTATCGAATGTTATGTAATTGTTAATTGATATTTTGTAGAACGTGCACCCGTACATCATCCCTACTGTTCGTGAGACGAAGATGGATTACATGATTACGTTTGAGCCATATATGGACGAGGTGAAGAATAACGTCCTCAATGGCTTGAAGAAAGAGTTAGAAGGGGTGACGGTCCTTACTTCAAATGAGGACAGTGATGATGATGGGGATTTGGATGGTAATCCCATTGGAGTACGCGTTGGTGATGATGATTCTCTGAGAACCTCCAAAGATGCAGCGAGAACCTCATCCCCCGGGGATCTTCATAAGCGTGCTGCTGTGCTCGAGAAAGCGGTGTTGGATATTGCTGCTGTAGACACGTGATTTTGACCCTCCCCGGGTTTAATAAATATTTTTTTCGGTATTAAATATTTATATTTGGTTCAATATTATTTTAACTGTTATTTCATTTCTAATAATTTTTTTGCTAAAAATAAATAAATAAATAAAGTTACATTTTGATATATTTTATTTTATTTTAAAAATAATAATAATTAAAAAAAGATTTTCTTTTTAAAATTTTAAATAAATAAGCTAGTAGTTTTAATATTATTTTAATTATATATATTTTTGGCTATTTTGTAAACTTATATTGTATTTTCTTAAATATAAAAATTAATTAGTTATTATTATATTATTTTTATTTTTATATATTATTTATTTATTATTTATTATTATTAATTATCTTCTATTAAAAAAAAAGAAAAAAAAGATTCAAAATTTTAAAAAAAAATCCTATCCTATTTGATATTAACTACTCCCCCCAAAATCATCCTATTTAAGGACTCCTCACCCTCAGGCATTCAACCGACGTACTTTGACACACAAAGACTGAAAAAAAAAAAGATTAGACACTGAAACAGGGGAAAAAAAGAGCTAGAAAGTACGTACATAGAGAGAAAACATTGAAATCGAGAAAAAAAAAAGACAGAAAGTAACATAGAGAGAAAATACAGACGACAAAAATCAGGGTGAAAAAGAGAGAAAAAGAAAGGAGAGAAAAGTTAGAGTTTGAGCTCGGAGTTCCGTTTGAAGTTTTTGATGATGGTGTTCTTGCTTCTTGTCTCGGTTTAATTCATCACATAGGTTCTTATCGAATCCGTATTGTTTATTCTATAAGTTTCCTTGGAATTGAAGCATGAATAAAGTTTTTTCTCATGAATTTTTATATTATTTATTATGGGTAGTTTATTATTTATATGTAACTCACAACTACGTCTTTATCTATAACATATTAACATGTGTATTATTTCAAAAAAATAGTTAGATTAATTTTGAAAATTAATGTATAATTGTGTGATAAACCGTAATATGTTACTCATACATGCATGCAAACTTAAGAAAAAAAAAAAGGACGCATAAAATTGGAAGGAAAAGATGGAGCAATGACTAAAGTGGAAGGCCTAAGTGCTCTACTTCTATTAAAACTCCTCCACCATAGCAGTAGCTACTAATGAAAAAACAATTATAATTATTGTTGGTTTTTATCTTTGAAACTAGAGAAATAACAGAGAAAGAGATGGAGAAAAATAAAATACGGTAATAGTATTATTAAAGGAAATTTTTTCATTAATAACTCAAAACATATATTTATAGCTAAATTTTTAACTACACTCCAATTTAAATTGGGATAACTAATTCCTATTCAAATAATAAAAGGACAACTAATTTCTAAGTTACATAGGACTCTAATAATTAAAAACTGCTAAAAATATTTATTCCTACTTTATTTCTGAGACATATTTTCAACACTCCTCCTTAGATCAAAAATTATCTCGGTTTCGGCTGAATTTGACCTCTTGAATAAATCTGTCAATTCATCTTTGTTCTTGCATGACTTATGCGCATCTTCTGTTGGATTAAATAAGAAACTTTTGCCTCTCATATCAAGTTCTAAAATCTCAAAATTAGTGGAATCAAAGATTTGACAATATTTATCTCCAAACAATAGTTTAAATCCTTCTTTCATTAGTTGGCCAACACTTAACAAACTTTTATCAATATCGGACACGTAAAGGACATTTGAAATTATTTTTGTACCTGAAACTGTTTTAATTGCAACATTTTCTTTTCCTTCTGCAAGAATATAGTCACCATTCCCAATTCAGATTTTCTTATTTTCCAAAAGAGTTTTGTCATATGTCATGTGGTTTGTACAATCTCTGTCAATCATCCAAAAATCAGATTTCTTGGTTGAAGATGTTGCCACAAATAAGTGATCTTCTTCTTCTTTGGTGACTTGGGCTTCTGCTTCATATTTTTTAGATTTGTTTTTGCAAATCACAGCTTCATGGCCAAGTTGATTGCAAATATTGCATTGTGCATCTGGTCTCTTTCAATATTTAAATGGAGAATGACTTATTTTGCCACAGTGCTGGCAAGGTGGGTAATTTTTCTTTGAAATATTACCCTTGCTTTGAGTCTTATGGTTAGCTGCCAAAGCTCCTTCAACCATACCATCCTGTCTCATAAGCCCTCTTTACTCTTGCGCCTGCAACGTATTTAACAATTCTGCCAAGGTAATCTTGGACAGGTCTTTTGTGTTTTCCAAGGTAGTTATTGATACTTCGTACCTTTCAGGCACAGTAACAAGAATTTTTTCAACAATTCTTGAATCTTTAAATTTTGTACCAAGAAATCTTACCTTGTTAACAATGCTAAGAAGTCGGTCTGAGTATTCTTTGACGGTCTCAGATTCCTTTATCTTTTGCAATTCGAATTCCCTTATTAGATTCAACACCTTCATACCTCGTATTCTTTCATATCCTGTATATTTTTCCTTTAGATAATCCCAAATTTCTTTTGCTGATTTAAAAGCCATAATTCTCGTGAAAATTGTTGGAGAAACACTAGCAAACAAAGTCGCTTTTGCTTTTGATTTTCTGATTTTCTTTTCCTTTTGGCTTTTGATCTGGGCCACCGTGGAATTATCGAGCAGTGGAACAACATCATAATCCTCCTCCACGGCCTTCCAAAGATCTAAAGCCTCAAGATAAATCTCCATTCTTACTGCCCAAAGTTGGTAATTCTCACCATCAAAGACAGAAGGAGCTATTTGGAAAAAGTTGTTTTTAGAATTCATCTCTCACAGATCCCTCAAGAAACTGACTCTGATACCAATTGTTGGTTTTTAGCTTTGAAATTGGAGAAATAATAGAGAAAGAGTTGGAGAAAAATAACTCAAAGTATTGTCAAAGGGAATTTTTTTTATTAATAACTCAAAACATATATTTATAACTAAATTTCTAACTACACTCCAATTTAAATTGGGATAACTAATTTCTATTCAAATAATAAAAGGACAACTAATTTCTAAGTCACATAGGACTCTAATAATTAAAAACTGCTAAAAATATCTATTCGTACTTTATTTCTGAGACATATTTTCAACAACAATAATAATAGCTAGTAACTAAATTTCATGTGAGTTATTTTTATATTTTATTATTTACACCTAGTAATTTTATTTTATTTTTTTATGCAAATCATTTATAAGGAAATAGATGATGGAAGGAATAAAGATCTATTAATTTGATAATATATGGTAATAATATCATAAAAAATATTCTCCAAACTTTCTTCGTACAAGATAGATGGTCCAGATTATTGGCAAAAAAATTAATTAAACCTTCTTGCTATTTTAATATGAATAAAGGAGAATAGTTTTTTTAAAAAAAATATTCACAGTCTTCACTATTTGATTAAAGTTATATTGAATTAATTTTTTTCTAATGAGTGTTGATTACTATTTAATAAGATGCACGTGTTAGGAAATATTTCAAATTTAAACACTAGTGTTGTGGATTAGCAATAATTTACTTTATGTTTGTAAATTTACTTTTATGAATTCAATTAATTGGGTCACAAGGTATTAGTCTTAAAACAATCATTTGAGATTAAACATTTTTTTTTCTCATTGGCCATAAATAGGAAACTATTAAGATTTGTTAAAATGCTAGGCAAATTTAGGCGCGTTTAATTTTTTTATTTCATCTAAGAATGCGTCGCAGGCATTTTTTGGAGATATTTTAAAGTAATTCAAGGATGCAATAATGCACCTTGGTAAATGTTTTTCTATAATCAATTTTCACCGATTTAATATAAGAAGCATAAACAGATAATTTTAGATATTAAAAATGAGCGAACCTAGGTCTAAACGTAATTTATCAAAATAGTTTAAGTCAATAAAAAGGACCATGCTAGAATCACGGGACTCGAGGGGTGCCTCACACCTTATCCTCGGTCAATAGAATTTCTTACCCGGTCTTTTATTTTTACAAACCAACAAAGAGTCATTTTCTTTTGATTAGGGATTCAATAAGGTGACTTGGAACACCGTAACTCAATTTCAAGTGGCGACTTTGAAAATAATAAAAACAATCCCTATTCAATATCGTCACTTTAATTGAAAAAACCCTTTTGACCTCGACTCTCGAGCAAAAAAAGGTGTGACATCTCTGGCGACTCCGTTGGAAAAATAATAAGAATTCGAGCTTTTGATATTGACTTTACTTGCTTTAATTATTGTTATATTGTGTTTGTTGTCCTTATGTGCTACTTGTCGCTAATTTACTGCTTTGATATTGTTGAACTGTATTATAAATTATCTTCTCTCACACACCCCCTATGAGTCTCTGAAATAGGATAGAAGGAATGCAGCGCATGCATCCTACTTTCTTTTGTAGAGAGCCGGAGTGTCAAGGAACCTAGTGAAGGATTATAGTCACACATGTTAGGCAGGGTTCGGATCAGCAATGAAGTCGGAGTAGCCCTTCTACCGAACAAGTTGTCCCTCCCCGACTAGAGTGTCCGCTTGAGTATGCCAGTCTAGACACCTATCCCTATTAGGCTTAAACTTAGAAGAACTGAAAACTCAGAATCTGGTTATCCCTATTAGGTTCCGCTTTATTTGCATCATATGCATTTGACTTAGCGAGACTCGGCACATGGGCCGGGTCTGTCTAGGACAGGTGACCTACTTTATAAAGACCAACATATGCATCCTACGTGCTCTTTGACATTTTTTTGGAAGGCTATCTGATTGTTGACCGACTTTTAGGCAACTTTAAAATGCAAGAGATTATATTATCCTCAAATTTAGTGAATTGTTTTTCAAAGAAAAATTTTAAATTTACAGTAACATAGTTTTACGGTTTTCATGAACTACGAGGGTTTGATTCTCACATCTTAGTGGGATACGTAGGAAGTCCTTCCCAGGATACGACCCTATTTTTTGAAAAATTATTCATAGATTTATTGGGGAATATTTTGAAAATATGATTACTTTCATAATTATTGTTCGAATCCTCAAGTTCAATTTTTACATATCTTAATAGCCCTGAATCATTAGGGATCATGAGGCTAAGTTTTTACA
The DNA here is from genome assembly GCA_030864215.1 of Capsicum pubescens. Classification (NCBI taxonomy): domain Eukaryota; kingdom Viridiplantae; phylum Streptophyta; class Magnoliopsida; order Solanales; family Solanaceae; genus Capsicum; species Capsicum pubescens. Next base: position 255,374,004 of record CM061547.1, on the reverse strand, counting down.
AAATAAAAAATATATATAAATCTTAACAACCTTGAACTTTTAGGGGTCTTGATGCTAAGTTTTGTACGACATATATTTAAAGAACTACACACACCTGATTCTCATCTTAATGAGATACGTAGGCAGTCCTTCATGGATTCGGTGATCTTAAAACTTTTTGAACTCCGATACATTAGTTTTCTCCAAGGTGGTTGGTTTGTGGCTAAGTTGGCTTTTCATTCATGCAACAGAGGTTCAAAGAAATGAGAAAGATGACTCGTAAAGAGGGTGTAGGGTCTGACAGTAAGGAAGAGCGAAATCAGTTGATTTCGAAAGAATTAGCATCAATGGAAGAAAATAAGTTATTGAAACAATAGATAGAGGAGATGTATCGAGCTTGGTTGAATGGACAAGCCCCGCCTTCCTCAATCCCTGGACTTTCAAATACAAATGATCCAAATCTCGCTCAATCTCAAACTGGCGATCCATTTTACTTACCTGGATTCGGCCCATATGCTAATGTATCTGGTGCTGCTGGTACTTCCACCATGCGCCCACCAAATTCGTCTGTCACAAATAACCCACTTTTCACTCCTGTAGCACTAGCTATTGTGGGTTCCCAATCGACAATACAGAATAATATGGGTGAACCAAGTCATGATCAGTTGTATCCTCCTAAAATAATTTTCAAAACCCAAAATCTAAATTATCATGCTCATCAACACGATTCTCCTATCGTAATTGAGATAATTGTTAAAAGTGAAGAACAGGAAGAGATTATCAAGAAAGTGAGAAGCTTGGAGCAGAGTATGAGAAATATGAAAGGATTAGGAGGGCCAAAAAGTGTTTCATACAAAGATTTTTGTATGTTTCCTGATGTCTATTTGCCGCTAGAATTCAAAATGCCAAAGTTTGACAAGTACGAAGATCATGGTGATCCTGTGGCTCATTTGAAGAAGTTCTGCAATCAATTAACGGGAGAAGGGGGAAATGAAGAATTATTAATGGCTTACTTTGGAGAAAGCCTGACGGGGATTGCTTCTGAATGGTTCATAGGCCAAGATATTTCTCGTTGGCACGTTTGGGATGACATGGCTTGAGATTTTGTTCAGAAATTTCAATATAATATTAAGACAGTGCCAGATCGCATCACACTTGCCAACATGTGAAAAAAGACAACTGAAAGTTTTCGAGAATATGTTGTTGGATGGAGAGAGCAGGCTGCAAGAGTCAGACTGTCGATAAAGGAGTCTGAAATAATTGATATCTTTTTGCAGACATAAGAACCTGATTATTTTCAACATTTTATGTCTACTATTGGAAGCACATTTGCTGAAGTCATTAAATTTAGAGAGATGGTAGAGAGCGGAATTAAGTCCAAAAAGATTATCAGCCAGACTGCTTTGAAAGCAACAACACAGGCAATTCAAAGTGGTCCAGGAAGCTTTGGTGGAAACAAAAGAAAAGAGAACGTAGAAACTATTATGCCAGGTCCATGACAAAAGTAGAGAGGTGTGCGTCACCCTTACGCACAATCTCAATCCCACATTAATGCCGAAGACCCATATAACCATCCACAACACTATTTCTACCATAAAATCCATTATATTCCATTCCATCTCCTCAGTATTCTATCTATAATGCACAACCATATGTTCGGACTCCTTCTTACACGCAATGGCGTGCACCAACCCCTCAGAATCATCCACTAATTCCACAAACATACCCATGTTTCTCCAGACTCGATTTTCTCTCCAAGCCAAAAAATAAAAAGAGGCATAAGCTAAGGGATAGTCTTACACCAATTAGAGAATCATATACTAGTTTATTCCAAAAATTGAGACAAAAGGACATGATCACTCCTCTTCTTAGGTACACCCCTGACCCACATTCAAGAAACTTTGATCCTGATGTACGATGTGTATATCATTCTGATGTTTAAGGTCATAGTACTGAAGATTGTCGTGCTTTGAAAAGAGAAATAGAAAGAATGATTTAAGATAAATTGATTATTATGTAGGACATTGACAGTAGTGAAGGCTCTAGTCATGCTTATATGCGAACTAACTAAGATGTCAAGCTCAACAATTGAGAAGTCACTCCTCCCCTTCCTAGAAAGAATTTGTAGAAGTTTATTTTATTTTTCTTTCTGTTATCCGAATTATTTCAAGATTGTAGTTCGGAGTCTATCTTGTATTTTCTATTTGTCATTTATGTTAAAACTTGGTCATCTTTTCTTTTAACAAATGTAGTATCCCTTTTATTTATTTTTATTTTATTTTATTTTACTTTATTTTAATATATATATATATATATATATATATTATTTGTTCGTCTTTCCTTTCTTTACATAGTTCTTTTATGTGAATTTTAGTGATATGATATGCATGCTGAATTTTTACCAGATCTTAAAATCTAATCTAATCCTGAAACACTTGACCAAGAAGATAGAGTTGAAAGAAAAAAACATGTAGGGAAATAAGTAGAGTGTTGTGATGTTTGTTGGCTGAGTTAAAGTCTCACTTGAATGGATTGAAGCAATCGCTTTGTGAATAAAAAATGACCTGGTCAACAATGAGAAGGTCTATCTCAAATACTTTAAATGAGAGCGATCAGAGGATATATAGTCTCCGCTATCAGGAGAAGCAAAATGAGGTTAGATTCAAAAACGCATGAGTCCTCTAATGGGAGAAATGTAGAAGACAATTTGACCTTTATGTTTGACAAGAGCATAAAAAGTAGTGACATAAGTTCTTAATCACGATCAATGTTGAAAAGATGTGTATGAACTTCATGTTCCACTTCCAGATCGCATGTTTATGTACTTGCATTTTTAAGGATTGATGTGATGAAGGCGCTTCATTCTGCTATCCAAATATTGTGTCATCCTTTGTTACCCCGTTTGAGCCTTAGTTTTATTTTCTTTCATACACCTCTTTTGGAATCAAAATAGAGTTAAAAAAAGTGTTAAAAAGAGAAATTTTAATCAGGAAAAATGTCAAGAAAAAAGAAATAGAATCAACAACAAAAAAAAAACTCAAGAAAAAGAAAAGAAAAGATTTTTTTAAAAAAATCAAGCTAAAGAACAAAATGGCTGAACTATGTTTGACCTGATTCCTGCTATGACAAGATACGTAGGTAGCCCTACTCTGAGGTTTGGTCTAACAAAATAAAAATCTAAGTTACCCAGTATGAAATAAAATTGGGACAAAAGTTATTTTCTTTATGAGTCGATTCTAAAAGTTGTAAATCTCACCCGATATTATGTAAATTTTTTAGCCTCATGCCGCCCTTTCTTTCTAACCCTTTCCAAAAGCCAAGTTATAATCAAGGAAAGACCTTCTGATCGATATTTGAGAATGTCAAGCTAAGAATGTTATGGGTATATGATGTTTCATATTTTGGGCGTTATTTTCCTTCATCGGTAAAAAAAAGTGAGAACAATAAAAAATGAGAGTTTTATTGGTGAAAATTCTTTTGGCCATCATAAGGTGACAGTGAGTTGTGAGAACAATAAAATGAGAGAGTCTTATTGGTGAAAACCCTCATGGGCATCATAAGACAATAGTGAGTTGAGAAAGAAAGGATAATGAGATTGGTTCGTTGACAAAAACCCATTGAGGTGCCGCAAGTCAAAAGAGGATTGTAATTTAGAGTGAACAAATTCAACAATGGCTTAGTTTAAAACTCAATAAATGGGCAAAAATTGACAAATGATTAGTGTGGAAAGATCCGATTGTTTAATTAAAAAATGCATTTCATAATCACTGAAATCAGCTATCACACCCAAATAAGTTTTCCTTTATGTTGATTTGAAAAAAAAATGCCTATTGTCTTTTCCTTTTTCTTTTTATTATTATTTTGGTTTTTGATTTTTTACCATCAAATGAAAAATCAGTGTCATTTTTTGCGTATTTTTTGAGTCAAATTCATGTTAAGACAAGATAGGAAGGACTTCAAAACTTGCTACCAACTCCTTCAAAGGTACAGAGAAAGACAAAGGGTTGACGGACGAAAATACCATATTTTAAAATAAATTAAAGTATTAAAGAATGGTTGTTATCCGACAGTTTTTGGACTCATAAAAATATAAAAGGTGTGTTTGAAGTTAAACCAAAAGCATCATGCAAGAGAAATATGATTTGAGTCAAAAAATTCTAGTAGAAAGAATTTGGGGGTCAATACTAAACAAGTCAAGAATACCTATCAATGATTTGCAATGGAGAAGAGCATGACAAGTACAAGAGATCACCTTAATGACCAAATACCATAAATCAACCACCGTATTTTTAAATTAAAAATTTTTCTTTATATGAAACAAAAACATGTAACCTCCAAATCTAGGGCTTCAAAGCTTAAATATCAAAAAATGCAATTTCTGACTTTTGAAAATGCAAGAGGTATTGCTACACATATTTAGTAATCATAATCATAGTGAAAACTTATCATCCTATGCCCTTAGGAGACGCACTTCCTTGTTTAGGTAAGTCATTTTTCATGTGTTAGGTGATGCACTTCTAACTTGAACTTTAACTTCTAGAAGACGAACTTTCTAGTTGAGTCATTTCCATTAACCCCTAGGAGAAGCACTTCCTAGTCAGGGTATGTTAATTTTCATGTGTTAGGTAACGCACTTCCTAACTTGAACATTCACTCCTAGAAGACGCACTTTCTAGTTGAGTCCTTTCATTTAACCCTTAGGAGACGCACTTCCTAGTCTGAATAATTCAAGTTTCATTTGTTAGGTGACGCATTTCCTAACTTGAACCATTACTTCTAGAAGACGCACTTTCTAGTTGTGTCATTTCAATTTATCCCTAGGAGACACACTTTCTAGTCAGGGTATGTCAGTTTTCATGTGTTAGGTAACGCACTTTCTGACTTAAACATTCACTCCTAGAAGACTCACTTTCTAATTGAGTCATTTTATTTAACCCTTAGGGGACGTACTTCCCAGTCTGAATAATTCAAGTTTCATTCATTAGGTGAAGCACTTCCTAGATTGAACCATTACTCCTAGAAGACGCACTTTCTAGTCGAGTCATTGCATTTAACCCCTAAGAGATGCACTTTCTTGTCTGGGTATTTTAGGTTTCATGTGTTAGTAACGTACTTCCTAACTTGAACCATCACTTCTAGAAGATGCACTTTCTAGTTGAGTCATTTTATTTAACTCCTAGGAGATGCACTTCCTTATCTAGGTGATTTAAGTTTCATGTGTTAGGAGACGCATTTCCTAATTTTGGTCATCAATTTTACTCTGAAAAGACGCATTTCTTTAGCAAGGCCTTGATTCACTCTCTTTACTTTACTTTTTAAAAATTGTGATATGATGACACTCACAAAATTTTCTAGTGTAAACTGGGGCAAAAATTTTGTTCGTGTTTATTAGGAATTTATTTTATGCTCAAGACCCTCCTGAAGAATGAAAATTTATTTTTTGCTCAGGACCCACCTGAAGATTGAAAATTTACTTTTTTCTCAGAACTCACCTGAAGAATGAGAATTTATATTAAACAAAGATGGTAAATATAATGTTCAAACAAACTGAAACATACTTATATTAAACTTGTTCATTGTATTACATAATAAAATTTACAGCAAAAAGGAAAAAATAGAAGAAGTTTTCTTCTAACAAAAGCCTACTAAGAAAGCTTCTTCGGCAATGAACAAACCAAAAAAACTTAAAAACATAAACTAAAATAAAAAAGTAAACTAAATTATGGGGATGGTGGTGGGGGGTGATGTAGTCGTTGTCGTCTATTCCAAGATGCTCCAGAATTGATCGGAGGAAACGAGCAATTCGTCGGAGCTCACGCTCCAAGTACCTTCGATCTTTTCCCAGGCCATAGAAAAGATGATCAAAGTCGTTTCAAAGCAGCAGTAGATCATAGGGATGAGGGGGAACTCGTCTGATTGGGCGACGGAGAATTCTGCGACCAGGCATATTTTAAGTTTTGGGGAAGAAGAAGAGGGTCTCTGATGTTTTTTGTTTAGGGACAAGTGAAGGGTTGCATAGAAATAGGTCACTGTACTTATAGACCTATAGATGGCGTCCTTTCATCTATCCACCCAATGGTCAATCGACGTGTGTGACAGGAGAACACGCTTGGTTTGCGTATACCAGCAGTTTATCTCATGAACAAATATTTTTGCAGCTTTTTATTAAATGGGTACGGGAAACAATGATTCATTGCATCGATTGGAGAGATTATGAAGTAAAATGACCAAGACAATGTGTTTGATAAGCAATAATATAACCAATACATAATATTTTATAGACCTTGTGAAATATACACCGTAGACTTTACGTAGTCTATCGTAGCAAAGCTTTAAGTCAATTACAACTGAATGATAAAATCTATAGAAATGCACATTTAACCACCAAAATAGTAGCTTTACAACTGAAGCTAAAAAAAAAGCCTATCTATGATTTGATGGCCATTCTACACGTGGTTCTTTTGTGCCCAAATTTCTTGTATATTGAATACCTATTCCTCATTTTGGACTTGTATGTCTCACCAACGCCCTTAGTGCATTTGAATTTCTTCCTTCCGAGTTTGGGATCGTAGGGGGGTGGAGAAATTTTAGTGTCTAGCAGTTCCTGTGGCATAGTCCATTCGGCCTCCGGAGGGACAATGTTAATTGCTTCCAAGTATGCGAGGAGGTAACTTTCATCTTTATAAATTGGAGAAGAGTACTCGTAGATGGAGTTACCATAACCTTCGCCATCGCCATACTTTGCTCGCAAAGCTGCCATCGCTTGTTCGCACAACATTTTCACCAAGTCAATTTTTTTACAAAAATAACTCCTCTCCAAGAGATTGACCTTGGAAGTAACGTCGTTGCCGAACACCGTGTACTGGTCGAGAGCCCCATTTGGATTACTCACATACAAGGAATCGCTCGCACTCTTATTATCCCTTAGGATCCTTTCCGCATAAGGCACAAATTTGTTCTCTTTACCATCGACAAAGGCATGCCGCTCCCTAAACTTTTCACCAAATTTTCTAGCAATTGAATTGAATATGTATGACACGGGGTACTACCGTTCATCCATCAAAATCGAGTTGAGCAACTCGGCGATGTTTGTGGTCATCATGTCGTACCTATTGCCTAGAAAGTGTGATCTACTTCATTTTTCAAAACCAAACACATTTTCAAGGACATGTGCTTCCTCGGAGCAATTAATCTTCAATTCCGCAAAGTTATTGCTAAACTCATCAAAGGAATAAGCCTTTGCCGCAGCGTAGAATAGATAAAGATGTTCTCCGCAGTGTTGATTTACACAAAAAATTTCAGCGAAGTGCCTCATGCAAAGTCCGTGATGTACACGACTGTATGCATGGGATATGGCATTGGCGATGCTAATGTACCTATCAGAGATGACACATAGATCTAGTTCATCTTGTACTATAGACTTAGCTTCTTAAAGAAGAAGGTCCAAGAAGCATCGTTCTCTTTATCCACGACACAAAAGGCAATCGGAAAGATATGATTTTCAGTGTCCTGTGCAACGGCACTCAACATAACGTCCCCGTACTTGCCATACAAATGTGTACCATCGACGGCAATTACCTTTCTAATGTGGGCATATCCCCATATGCAAACTCCGAATGCTAAGAAGTAGTAAACGAACGATCCATCCATCCAGTTTACTATGATAAAGTAAGAAGACTCGGGATTCAATAACTCCACCATGTGGGAAAAAGCCGGCAAGCAAACATATTGTGCTCCGATGTCCCGCAAATGATGTTTTTCGCAATTACACTTACTTTTCAATACATCCAATAGCTTGCGTTGCAACGCAACTCCTTAAACACAATCCTTTAAATTTCTCTTATATATGTTTGGACCCTTACCATCTCAAAAATGATTTACGCATACTGAAGCAATCAATTCGGATGAGACTTTCTTGTGCCTGCAGGTGGCGTGTTCAACACCGCACGTGTGCAACCCAACATACTTGTATATGCAAAATCTGTCCGAAGTGTCGTACTTTTTGTCCCACAACAACCAGCCACAACCACGAGATAAATATTTTGCCTTAATCAATTTTGTGCAGCTCTTCTCCATAAAATAATCAAAAGACCGCCTCGCCGCTACTGCGTCTAGTTGCATTTTCAGCTCTTTCTTATCGGCAAATGTTTGACCACAACAGAAATTAGTTCCGTCGGTGATGGAGTGTCCTAGTTGTGATCCCGTTCCACGGTCTTCATCATCATCTTGCAAGTCCGATGAAAAGTCTTTCGTATGCATAGAATCATCTTCCATATTAATTGGATGATCGTCGTCTTTCTTGTAATCATTCAAATCGTCGTCGATCAAATCATCGTCGACTGTCGGGCGCCGCGGTGGGGGTGCTGATAATTCAGCGGTCCTTCAAAGGACCTCTCAACCACAGTTATACTTAAAATAGGCCTAAAGCCATCTGTATCAGCATCCATTATGTACGCCAGCACACGTACATAGCTATTTATGATCATAGGATTCACCTTTTTCCTTAAATGCATTAGATAACTAATCACCACGTCGCTCGGCGCGCAATCTAGATCCCTGCTCTGCATTACGCTTGCAACGAATTTATCGTATGAATTGTTGCGGCGAACAGGAATGGGAATTGTCACCTTGGTAAATGATTTTCATTTCCAACATTTGGGAGTCTCCACCCATTCTCCCATAAAATCACCAGAAATCAGAATAAATTCTGCAATAGACATCCTAGAATTAAGCTTTGGTCGACCGTAGATTATCCTTAGGGTCTATGTCGGAATGTATGCTCGGTCGATGACTGATGATGACGGGTCGATGGCTGCGCAGATATTCGTACAAAAACTTGAAACTGCAAATATTGCTTCTAATCAATGATTGTTAGGTTTATGGAATAGAGAAATGAACTTGGAGTCGCCTGAGCTGTTGTAATGCACTTTCTAAAGTGGTTTTGAGTAATGTGAGTGATTTAAAGATTTTTAACAATGGTAGAAAGTGTGTTTGAGAAGATAGGAAACAAATGGAGTAACAATGGATGCAATGGACAAGCTTATGATGTTTGTCGACTGATTTATAGCTGATCGCCGGAAAATAACGTCAAAAAAGTGACCGGAATCGGAGCTTTTTGGAGGGAAAAATAACGACCTTCTATTTTTATCTTTTGAATTTATTTTTTTGTAATATTTTTGAAAAACCTAGATATTTTTGTATATATAATGGTGGATGATGGAGTGGGTTAAAGTGTATTATTAGAAACTAGTGGGTGAATTTATTAAGTTGGAAGTATTGAGTTAAAATGAATTATTATAAAAGTTGTGACTGAAATTGTTAAGTTGAAAAAGTTGGTGGTGAGGTGGAATTAAGTGAGTATATGACCAAATTTTTTAATCTTTTAGGTATTTGGCAAAATAATTTTAAAAAAAATAATCTTTTTGACATACTTGCCCAAGCTTGTTTGTACTTACAGGCTTTACTTTTAGCTTTGGTGGCACGTAGTAGCTCTCCTTACACAAACCAATCTCAGGTTGACTGCTTTCCAACAAGAACACCTGGCGACCTAACAAAGCCTGTCGCTCTACCTTTATACAGTATGTTTCAATCTCAGTCCCTAGAACAATATCTGCCCCCATGTAGTCCTTCAAGGCTTCAAAAATGTTTCCACTGGGAATCCTAGGGCTGGCCGTCAATACACATCGTTTCCCACATGATGAGAACACTCTCCAAGACTCAGGATGAAAGTCTTCTGAATAGAACTTTGATAGCACAGCACGTGCTGCTCATTCAATGTCAGAAAACCTCATTCATACAAAAGTTACAAAGATAATAACTTGAATTCCAGCAGACTCAGAGATGAAATAGTAAAATATTCCAGCTAGAGGTGAAGCTAAGAGAAGAAGAGTAACCGTAAGACCCCACCAACGTAACATCGGAAGCTACCAACGCAAAATAAGCGAAAGACATTTTAATTTGACGTGCGTTCTAATCCAAGTTTGTTACAACCAGGGGCGGATCCATGTGTAATTTTTGGGTGTTCCGGCACCCACTAAACTCGACGTAAATTAGGTATAATTATATAAAAAATACAGAATAAATGGTATAATTTATTAAAATGCACCCAGAGAACAAACATACGGTTGGGTGTAGTGGCATGAGGATGTGACTCTCGTGTCCAGCTTTTTGGGTTCTAATCCCTACAGCAACATACTATTTTTTATAAATTTTTTTGAGCACCCACAACCTTGAAATCCTGGGTACGCCACTGGTTACAACAGTGTCCTTCTCTCAGACCCATCGATGTACATTTTTCAATCGTTGAAAACTTCATTATTGCCATTTTTTCGCAAGATTATATGAAATCGGACGGGACTTGATTTATTTCTTCTTGAAAAAAGATGAAATGAAAGATGGAATTATATTTAAATGGTAATTTGAGCAATAGAAGAATCTCTGAATCTGTTCTCTATGTACCATCTATATATATAAATTATTAGAGTAATTGACGAAGTTAAAGTGTTTGCAGTATTTTCTTAAAGAGCTAGGGAGTTTGGCACCTACCAATTTAATAAAAGAAAATGGGACTACTGTCCATATTTCAAATTTATTGAAACACATACATACATATATATATATATTGCATAAAAGGGACGATTTATTAGAAACAAATAGAAAGTTTATTACAGACAAGGAACTATTCGGGTAGTTCCTGAGTTATGAAAGTCTCCATAAAGTTCATGCAAAATAAAGAGCGGGGGAGAATTAAAAGTCATAGAGTTATTCTCTATTCTATTGAGTTGGAGCTTTCCAAAAGATACAAGCTTGTCCGCCACAATATTTGCCTTCTGATAGACGTGATGGATTTCAGGTTCGTTCAATATCTTAATGAGGGATCTGCCGTCAGAAATCATATGTGTGAAAATCTAATTTTTAGAATTCAATATTTGAAGAAGTATCTGTGAGTTCATTTCCATAATAATAGGGGTCAATTTCTTTTCGAGAGCCAAACACAATCCATTATACATTGCTAAAGTTTCCATATGAAGAGACGATTTGGCCATATGTGAGAAAGCAAGACCGGATATCCAATGGCCTTCATGATTTCTGATAACTCCTCCTCCACCACCACAATTATTTGTATGATCAAAGGCTCCATCAATATTTAGCTTAAAGTAACCTTCCCAAGGGGTGTTCCATTTAATATTGATAGCAGTGATATTATGGGACGTGGGATTTGTGCATTTAGAATGGCCTAAATGATATTATTCGATTGCTTGGATCTCTATCATTTTAGCCGTTATTTGGTTAGCTGCATTGTTAAAGAATGAGTCATTTTGATTCCTCCAAATGAACCAGAGAATGAGGGGCATCAAAATGGATAAAGGTATAAGAATGTTTCCTCTTAGATTGATGGGGTTGTTTGAAAGGCAAAATTCCTAAGATCTCTTAGTAAGTGATTTTCTGACGAAGATATATTGAAATGAGTCAATAAAACTTCAGCTTTAGGGCAATTATAAAGGGGTGTTTGAGAGTTTCTGCTGTGTTTGGACAACACTGGCAATGGACCGTAGGGATGATTTTTCTTTTATTGAGAGTTTCTGCTGTGGGGAGCTTATTCAATGCAATGAGCCACATTAAGTATTTAATCTTATTAAGTGAATTAATTTTCCAAATCCAGTGATCACTGAAATTATTCTTAAAATACATGTTGTCAATGGAATTAAGGAAGAGCATATAAGCTGATTTAGTAGCAAAAATTTCTAAAGCAGTGGCATTCCAGAAGCAAGTATCGAATTTTGGCTTTATTTGTTGAGTATAATATTATGGATAATTTTACAGATATCTGGCGGGATTTGACAGATAAGTTTGAGAAATTTCACGTACCATTTGAAAGCATTTGTTTACGATCGTTTTCTAAAAGAGGGTCTTGAATTAATTCCCTTTAAGTTATTGTTGTTGTATCGTCATCTATTATTTCATAAGTTAATTTTTGATCCATGGCCTACATTTCAAAAAATTCCTTGAAGAAAAATATTTTGATTCTTGCTTAAACTTTTTCAAATATAAGAGTCAGTCGCGTTGTGAGAGATTAAATTACAATCACATCTATTTTTATATTTACTTTGAAGACTAGCTAACTATTAAACTAGTATACCACAACAGTGGCGGATGCAAAATTTTATAGCACTATGTGTAATTTTAACACTCGCGTTGTGAGAAAATTCCTACACTTGCACGGTACTACCCTACCCACGAACTCCTACGATCTAACATTAAACCTGTTAACGGGGCCGGGCCGGGTCAACCCGGAACTGGCCCGTCACATTTAAATGGTTTGTGGCCCGGTCCGGTTCCGGGCCAGGACGGTTCCAAGCCCAATATTAAAATTTCAAGAAACAACCCGGGACCGGCCCACTACACCTAACCCGGTCCAACCCGCCTAAATCCGGTCAAAATCGATCCAAAATCCGGTCAAAATCAGTCAATTTCTTGATTTCTTCGTTCCGCTCTAATCCAATCTCCAAGGCAAACTAGAACATTCATAGCATTGCTTCCCAATGAGTGTCGGTTGTCTCCAAGCTGTTGTCGTCCCTGACAAAAAGCGTTCTCCGATGCAACGGTTGACATTGGAACATTCAATATATCTCTAGCTAATCTTGAAAGCACATGATATTGTGTTTCATTATTCTTCCACCAATTCAACACGTTGATCCGTCGTCTACGATCCTCTATCGATGTTCGAAGATAATACTTAAGCTCTTCCCGAGAAGCTGTTGTGTAAGTTCCCTCCTCAAAACTGTTCCAAACATTTAAATCATAAACGTAACCAAGAAAAACACTATGTGTCGGTCTTTTAGAAGACGATGGCTCCTCGGGAGGATAAGGAGGAACAATTGGAGTGATATTTGTCGGTACAACTAAATCAAGTAAATCAACATAATGGTTATATAATTTATCTATGTAAGTATTCTCGTCACTCATAGCCGTCCACAAATCTGGTTGTTCTTGTTCTTCATCATCAGAATCATTGTTAGTATTTATCTCTAAGTTAGAATAAATAAGAGTACTAAAGGGGCACAAAATATTATATTTCATACACGGATTTAGTATAGCACCAACCAAGCAAATAGAAAAAATCGGGAAAAAATATTTTTAAAATTTTGCAAACATAGCACCAATAGTTTCTTTGGAACATTCTTTATTCTTATATTTTTTGAGCAAACCAGAAATATCGGCTATATATGCTAAAATATTACAAACAGTAGGATAATAAGCACCGAAAAATTCAATCGTAGCTCTATAAAAATTTTCCAAAAACTTACCAAGATCATCAATTACAGCCCAATCAGAATCATGTAGCATATATTCAATCGAATCAGCAAATAAACCACAATGTTGGTTAAAAATTAGTGTAATAGGAACTCTATAAGCATGACAAGTTTTTAAATAATCATACGTAGCATTCCATCTAGTATCACATTCTTCAGGCATCAATATCGATCTAAGTCCATTTTTTTGACATTTAACTTTAAATTCTCTAATTCTTTTTCTTCGATTATTTTCTTGAATAGAGCCAACAACAAGCCGGGCTTTCTCAATATAAAGTTCAAAAAATTCAAGACCATCTCTTACAATTAAATTATATATATGACAAGCATACTTAACATGAAATATTTCAGGTAACGGAGGAGAGAACTTAGCTTTTAACTTTGTAATAGCAGTCTTGTTGTTAGAATCATTATCAAAAGCAATACATAACACTTTTTTCAATACCATAAAATTCTGCAACTTTACTAATCGAATCTGCAATAAATTCTCCAGTATGTCTACGATCTTCATCATACAAAAAAGCAAGAATACGTTTTCGCATAACATAATTACTATCTATCCAGTGACAAGTAATGATTAAATAATCATTTTTATTAACAGCACGATCAAAATCAGAAGTTAGAGTCATTCTACATTGAATATTTTTTAATAATGTAGATAAATAAAAAATATATTGTGAATAAAGTCTAAAAATATCGGTCGGCAAGTACTTCTGGGAATACCATTAAACATAGGATTATAAATTGCTTGAATATAATGAATAAACGCATCCGAAGAAGGAAAATTGAAAGGCAAACAACCCACAACTACCATTTTTGCTATTTCTTCCCGGTCCCTATATTTATTATAATTCTTAATTATCTGACCGGTTGCTGGGTCCATTCTAGTTTGTGTTGGCCCACTAACAGCCTCACCACCTTTTGCAATAAATAACTCTCTTTCGTGATTATCATTTATATATCTCATTAACGTACCCGTACCCCCTTACTTGCCTCCACTTTTATGCTTATATACTTGTTGATAAATATTGCATTGCACCTCAGTATCTCCTATACGTGTAAAAAATTGTCATGCAATACTAGCTAGTTGTTCTACGAGCTCTTGGGGCACGGGAGGACGGGGAGGGCGATTAATCAATTCGGATCTAACGTTAACATTTTCTACTACGGGTGTCTCACCATTATTTTTATCATCTTCATCTAAATCAACCGCATCTACTTCATATTTTTCTTCTATACCGTAATTTTCCTGAGCTTCTACATAATCCATATCGTGAGCACGTATACCTACTTCTTTCTCAAAAAGTTGACTAAGCGGTACCGGAGGCACACGAATATATCTACTACTTGAACTACCTCTACCGTCAGTAATTCGCTTTTTACTATACTACCACTTCCGGGACAATTTTTTTTACACTTTTACTGGCGAGGTTTCTTAATTTATCAATAATATAAATCAAACTACAAAAATTTTAAAATACACAAATATAATAAAATTAAATATTCAACAATTAATACACTAATTAAAAATTAAAAGTAAGAGATGAAACGACAATACTAAATTTTGGAAGTATCCGAAAGTTGCGACTTTAGAAACTTTCACTCGTACTTTGTAATCTCAAAATTAAATTGAGCACTTTAGAAAATATATAAAATATTTGAAAATTGAGATTTGAGAGAGAATAAGATTTGAGAGAATCAAAATTGTGTGGAAAATGATTTGAAAGTGTAGGGTATTTATAGAATTTCTTTTGGGTTTAAAAATATATTTTAAATGATAATTTTATTTTTTTTAATGTAAAGGGCCAAGTAACCGTTTTTTGGGTCCAAACGGTCAAAATCCCTTTTTTAAAAAAAAAAAACTTATCCGGGCCGATTAACCGACGGGCTTAGACCGATTTTGATCCGGGTCGGGCCGATTAACCGACGGGCCTGGACCGGTTTTGGTCCGGACCGGGTTAACCGGGTTCAATTTTAAAATTGGCCCAACCCGGAATCCGAAACCCAAGACCCTACAACCCGGGGGTTGACCGAGCCAGGTCAAACCGGGACGAACCGTTAAAGTGGGCCGGGTCAAACAGGCCCGATTGACACCTTTATCTAACATAAATACCACTCTCACATCTCACACATCTTCTACACCAAACTAGATAAATGCGTTCACATATAGTACCTCAACTCCCACAGAGCATTCACTTTCTAAGATTAGACAAGAAGCTGATCTAGGGTGTGTGTTTGGTACAAAGAAAAATGTTTTCTAAGAAAACAACTTAGTTTTTTACTTATTTTCTCATGTTTGGTTAGCGAGTGAAAAACATTTTCTAGAAATTAGTTTTTGGTGTTTGGTTGGTGAGTGAAAAATATTTTATAGTGTTTGGTTGGTGTGTAAACATTTTTTAGGAAAATAATTTCATATGCTCCTCCATTCCAACCCCAACAAATCCCCATGCTTTCTGATGCTCCCCAGCCCGAATAGTAACTTGTCCAAATGTATGAAGCAATGAATTTAGTAAGTTTTCAAATATATATCCAACACGCGGTAAATATAATTTTAAATACTTTTGTAATGCTAGTAACGCTGATGAAGACTAGCTAACTGTTAAACTAGTATACCACAGCAGTGGCGGATGTGAAATTTTTGTCCAGGAGGTTCGAAAAAAAGTAAATATATTTATAGTATTGGCAAATTCGCAGGTCAAATTTTATATGAACGGGTCGAATCATATATGAGTGAGCTAAAATTCAATAATTTTTATTAAAAAGTTTATTGAATATATAATAGTATTATTTTGAAATCAATTTATTTGTTGAATTACTGCTATATATTAATTTAACATTTTATAGAAACCCACAAATTAATAGGTGATGTAAATATGGGATATTAGTAGATAAAAAGCAACAACAAACAAGATAAGTAAATTCATCTAAAGATTCGATGTTGGGTCTTTACAGAAATTTGAGCGCCCCATGACCATTGCACTACTCACTGCTGTTGTGTTGAGGAGGTTTAATATATATATATATATATATATATATATATATATATATATATATATATATATATATATATATATATATATATATATATATACGTAAACTGCAAATTTAGCTCTATATACACAATATAATATTTTGGGTGAACCCCCTCGAGCCCATGTTATCCGCCCCTATACCACAATGTCAAGTTCATATGTTAAACTTAAAAGCAACTCAATAAGCTGTATGAACTAATTTAAACATAGCAAACAATACTTATACCGAGTACTACTTAAACATTACAAGCCATTAAAATTAAACCAACTACTAAAAGTTATATCATTCAAGCTTCCTAATTAATCTTTCCTAAAAATGTAAACCACAAAATAGAGCATTTAGGTAGCAAATACATAATACATTTTTGAGACATAAGTGCATGAAATAATTGTTTCTATACCCTATCAAGCTATGTTCTTCCAACCCATTTATTTATCTATCGTTGTTGTTTGAATCTTTCCAACCATAACTTGCGAAGATTTTGACTTTTGACCATAACGTCTTGGCTAAAGTGTCATTTTGCACCAAATGATAGAAAGCATCACCTAGGAATTCTTCGTCATAACCTTCGATTGCCATTATTTCTTCATATGACCTCGTCACATCTAGGTGACTACTAGCCATCTTACTAATTTCCATTGCCACTTCTCCAAGTTTAGACATATCACCGACCACATCTTGAATATCCGAAAAACGATTTCTTTTGCGAGTTGCCTTGACTTGAGAAGTTTCACTCACTATATCTTGCACATCTTTTTTCGTGGATGAGCCTCCAATATCATCATCATTTTCTTTTTTTTGAACTACAATTCACGTCTATGTCACCAAACGACTTAGCGCAATCACCCCTAGCTCGATCATTTCCACACACAAGAGATATTTCATCAAACATATCAATCTTCTTATTGATGAACTTATCATGACTAGGATGTGCCTATAATATAACACTACTAAAAAAATCAGGATTTCCGACCACATGTGGTTAATTTTTTATTTTTTATTTTAAAAAAAGCAACCACATGTGGTTGATTTTATATTTTAAAATTTCAAAATAATAATTTCAATAATTTTTATATTAATTATTCTTTATTTTACAAAAAAAAATAAAAAAAACCGACCACAAGTGGTCGGTTTATAATTAAAAAATAATAATAATAATAATTTTAAAAAACCGACCACTTGTGGTCGGGTTTTAATTAAATTTTTTTTTTTGAAAAAATGGACCACTTGTGGTCGGTTTTGGAATTAAAAAAAAAGTAAATAATTTTTAGGAAACCGACCACTTCTGGTCGGTTTTATTAAAAAATAATTTTAAGTATAATCTAATATATTATTTTTTGAAATTACACTGATCACACGTAGTCGATAATCAATATAATAATAAAAATCAATCAATTTTAGATTTTGTGAAAAAATTACACTAAAAAATATATCAAATAAAATAAACAAATTATGTTAAACATAATTTTTATCTTTTACTTATGTTTCAATATATAAAATAAATATTTTTCCTTTGTATATACATTAAATGACGTTAAACAAGTATAATCCTTGTATATTGAATATGTATATATCTATCATACCGTTGAGATAATGATATTATGCTACTATTACAGTCATAATAATGTAATATATAACTGATAATTCATCAGAATATAATGAACGTGTTCTATTATAAGGTAATATACTTGTGGATGTGATGTATATAGTACGCATTCAAGAATGTATATATATAAATATCTTTATATAAATATATATATATATATATGATGTAGTGATCGATTCATGAACGGTGTAGTCAAAACCTAGTAGAATATATCCAAACATATTGAATACCTTGATTTGAAATAACAAAAGTAATAATATATACTGTACGTTGAAGTTATATTAATATAAGTTAATCAAATTAATCGATCACTCATCGAGAAAATAGAATATTTGAATAATAAGTTGATACCATACTATTGAGGAAATAGATATACTATTTTGTGTCAATGTAGACACGCGTATGTTGTTGAAGTTGTAATAATGTAAGACAATTATTATGAGGTATATTTCTCCTATATATAAGAGTGAGTGGGTGGCCGGAAGCAGGCAGCTGGCAGTAGATATGTCTGCTTCCAGCTACCTACTTGCTCCGTGATTTTACTAAATTACCCCTAATTAATTATTATATGATATTTACTTATTAAAAAATTAATATTATATAATAAAAATAAAATAAATATTTATAAAGTAAAATAGACATTTATGACATGGCTGTTTCAGCTGCTTAAATTGTAATTTTACTATGTCATCTATAATTAATTATTATGAGTCATTTAAGTATTTAAAAATAGATAATTTTTATGTTTTAAATTAATTTGACATCTTATGTGAGGCCCACTTAAAATTTTTTCACAAATATTTTTATATCAATTTTGTTATATCACTACAAAAAAAACTGTGTTTAGCAACGAATTATTGGTCGCTATGTTAATTATTTCGTAGTAACGGATTTAGCAACAAATTTTAGTCGGTACCCTTTATTTAAAAAAAAAATATTTTATTTAGCGACCAACTTTTCCGTCGTAAAATATTAATTTTAGTTTTTAATTAATATTAAAGTATAGAAAAGGGGGGTTTCTAGGGTTTTTATTCATTTCACCCCGCCCCCTATCTTTTTCTACTCTTTCTCTCTCAAGAACCATTCACGATTTCAAGGCCCTTTTGCACGATTTGAATGAGTTTTTGCAAGAATTGAAGAAATTTATGCATGTATTGAAGGTCAAGCTTACACTGGGTTGCCGATTTGAAGCTTTCGAAGGTATTTGCTTCCACTGTTAATACTTTATTCGAATTGAAATTTGTGTTCTCTTTAATTTTTTGAGTCAATTTTAAATTATTGTTAGAATTGAAGGTTGAATTAGTCTATTCTTCAAGAATCCGTTTGGTTTTGGATGTTTGTCCGTGATTTTATATTACAATGGATGAATATTGTGATTTTTCTTTAGTTTACAGAATTTTGGATGCATGTAATCGGTTGAGGTTAGGGTTCATGGAAATTTGGGGCTAGGATATTTTTTTTGAAATCTCCTAGTAGCTGTTTCTAAAGAGAGAGAAAGTTTGCAGTAATGGCGTTGTTATCATTCTTAAGAAGACTTCTCTTCGTATCAATTTTTGTTTTCTCCGTTTATCAAGAGTAAGAAACTGTTCAGATCTACTCTGTTTTTGTATTTTTTTTATACAAATTTGTGTAGTATTTTGAGTTTTATTGAGTATTTTATGGTTTGTGATGTTGAAGTTGCTCTGATCATCTTCTCTGGTCGCGGAAAACTCTATGGGTTTGGTAATGCAGGGTATATATACTAAGCTTTCTTACACACGAAAAAGTGTTAAGTTTACTTTGTATGAGCTCTTAATAGCTGATTCTTGATATGAAGTTCTTCTAAATCATAAAAAGATTAAAACTTTATGTTTGTTTTCATTTGGGGTTCATCAGATATATGTAAGCTTTTTTTGTACATGGAAGTGTGTCAAGTTTACTTTGTGTGGGCTCTTAAAGGTTAATTCTTGATAAGGGGTTCATCTAAATCATAAAAAGATTACAACTTTATGTTTGTTTTTCATATGGGGTTCATTAGATATATAAAGAAAAATTAGGTGTATGTGTTTTGTTTATGTTGTGAGAGGCGAATTATAAGTCTTTAAAAGCCTAATTACTCCGACTTGCTAAATTGGTATTGGCTTTTGCAGCACTTTACACAACCACCAACTTATTTTATCTATTGTTTGTTAAGTGTAGTAGTTAGTTGTTGTTTTCAAATTTGGTTCTTTCTTGAGTTTTCTTTCTTTTCTTAGTTGTATGTTTGATCAAAATGTGATGAGAAGTACATACATGTTGTTTTAAAGTCGTCATCTCTAGATACTGCTGATACAGAAAATGTAGTCCTGAAGTACATACCTGTAATTGTGACAGGTTAACTTTTTAAGCCAAATTCACTTAAGTCATATATTCAAATATTTATTTGATACACTTATCTTTCAGGTGCCTTTTTACTGGAATTGGTGTAGTGCAGTTGTAGATTGGTGGCAAATTAAGTGGAGTATTGTATTCAATCAGGTGTGTTTTTAAACTTTCTTTCTGTTTTTTTATTTTTCTTGCTATGCTTGTTGGCTTCTCGATTATGTTTGTAACTTATTTTTTATATTAAGCATGTAACGATAAATTTGTTGTTAAAATAGAAGTATGTATCACTTTTATCTTATTTTTATGGTAAACTAATTTTGTTTTCTACTTTGAGAGCATAAGTTTGAATAATTTAGTGATACTATTTAACTGTCAATTGATCTACTTAATTATGCTTTCTTTGCTAACTAGTTCTTCATATAGAGTCTGATCATAGATTATCGTATTTGTTAATATGAATTTCCAACAAGGTTAATTATTAAGACTAATTATCGCGTTTCTTATTAAAATGGTTAATTAGCACTGATTATCGTATTTTTTTTTATTTCAGCCTTAATAGGAACATGAATAATCTAGAGCATGGTTGGATGTATGAGAGGTTAGATGGACGAGGGGCTTTATACTCTAGATTTGTAACCAAGGTGGATAAATTTATTCAATTCATATGTTCTCAATCAAATCGCATGAGTGGTGACAAAGTTAGATGTCCATGTGCAAAATATCAGAACTATAAATTTATGGATGTCAAAACTGTTAAATGTCACCTTTATCAATTTGGATTTATTGAGAACTATTTTATTTGGAAGCATCAAGGGGAAAGAGATGATATAAGTGGGACTTCTTATGGTAATGACTTTCATGGTGGTGGTCAACCTATATTCGGAGAGAATCAATACCGACTTCTTATGGTAATGACTTTCATGGTAATTTGATTTTTAATAGTAATAATCTAACGACACCGTTATTTTTTTCCAGCTATGACTTGAGGTGGAAATCGTGCCGGCAAGTCCTCAGGCAGCAGTAAGACTACTAATCGTGAAAAACTTCCTTCTATTCCAACTCCAATGATAGAATAGGATGATACAAGTTCCATTCCTACCATTATGCCAACCGATCAAACACCGGTCATTCCCGAAACATCTCCTATTTCACCTAACCAAAGCAGCCCAATAGGCCAGAATATGAATGCTCAAATCTACAGAGCAGTTGAGGCAACATCTAGTCAGAGAAATATATCTGCTTCAGGTGATTCCAGTTGTAACAATGGCCGGACCCTTATTTTTTTGACTTCTTTAGGGTTAGTACCTATTACTTATGTGTTTGCTGTTTTTGTGTTTACTATTTTTGTATATAAATGTTGTGCAGGGTTATTGGTGTTGGATTTGATGTTGTACAGGTTGGAACCGTCTTCCAAATGCTCCAGTTCCATTACATTGTCTTTCAAAAGTGAAGTTGAAACTAATGGGATCAACTGGAAAGGTGTCTCACAAGATGTCAAAGATGATTATTTTGGAGAATTCAAGGTATGTTTTTAAGATCATAATCAATAGAAATTGTTTGAATTTGTAGCTAACACTTAATTATATTACTTTAAACTGTATTTTAGAAGAATTTCTATTAGGATGCTTCCGTTAGTGAAGTTGTGGTGAAGCAATAATGGATGAAGAAGGTTGCATTATGCTACAAGAATTAATTTCCAATATAAAAAAACATAGAGCTACAGTTCAACCAGAATTTGTAAATGATCATGTGTGGGAAAAGTGGATGGAACTTTAGCAAAGTGATGACTGTGTTAAAAAGTCCGAGGTAAATTCAAAGAATCATTGTGGTGGAAAGGAAGTAGCTACTGGGACACACACAAATGGCTCTATCACAGCTGGAGAGCACTGGAAAAAACTTGTAAGTATATATTTCATAAAAATTGTTGATTAGTTTCCTGTCGTGGTTTTGCCATTTTAGTAGCTAAGATTGTGTCTATATAGTGCGTAGCAAGCAGCTGGCTGTGGTGTTATTTTGTTTGGGTTGCTTCTATGCCCATTTGGCTGGTGATATGCTAGTTTTTCTTTTTTTTTGGTGCTATATGTGATGCTCTAGTCTGCTGCTACATACCGTGAAATAGTTGATTAGTTTTTAGCTATTTCTTTACCATTTTAGTAGCTATGGTTGTGTCTAAAGAGAGCAGCAAGCAGCTGGCTGTGGCGCTATTTTGTTTGGGATGCTGCGATGCCTTTTTGGCTATTAATATACTAGTTTTTCCTCTCTTTTTTGGTGTTATATGTGATGCTCTGGTCTGCTGCTACATTCCTTGAAATAGTTGATTAGTTTTTAGTCGTTTCTTTGCCATTTTAGTTGCTATGGTTGTGTCTAAAGTGCGTAGCAAGAAGCTGGCCGTGGTGCTATTTTTTTTGGGCTGCTGCTATGCCTTTTTGGCTGGTGATATACTAGTTTTTTCTTTCTTTTGGTGCTATATGTGAGGCTCTGGTCTGCTGCTACATACCGTGAAATAGTTGATTAGTTTTCAGCCGTTTCTTCGCCAGTTTAGTTGCTATGGTTGTGTCTAAAGTGCGTAGCAAGCAGTTGGTCGTGGTGCTATTTTGTTTTGGCTGTTGCTATGCCCTTTTGGCTGTTAATATACTAATTTTTCCTCTTTATTTCCTTAGCTCAAGGGTCAAGTATGTACAATAGTTTATCATGTTAATGATCACAACTCACATTTTGAGGTAGGCTAGCTCTTTTGTAAATGTGTCTTCATGCACTTCTGGGAAGGTCTCAAATAACAAATCAGCCCTTATTTTGTCCATTACAAAATCACAATTTTTTCTAACCTCTTATCACGCTCATAAACTTAAAAAGGCAGTTCACCGTTAAACTGCTAATACTTGTGAGTATTTAGACTTGTTAAGCTGAAGTTAAACACATCTGAAAATGATAATGTCACTACTATTGTAGTTCTACAAACAATAGAATTGATTGAAATACATACATACAGTGGATGGGATAAACTGAGTAGGTTTTCAGATTACATCAAGTGATAATAATTACTTAACTGAGTTTATTTGGGTGTTGTTGTATATTATCACCACTACGTACCTGGAAATTGTTGTTGTTGCTGCTGTATATTTTTTGTTGGAAATTTTGGCCGCTGCTGCTAATTTTTCCTCTTTCTGTTATTGTTGTATATGGCAAGTAGCTGCTGCTATTTTTCCTGCAAGCAGCTGCTGCTATGCCTTCCCGCAAGCTGGCTGCTGTTATATTTCCTGCATGTTGACTGTTGCTATGCTAGTTTCTTTTTTTTTTTCCACTTTCTTTTGCTGCTATATTTCCTGCAAGTTTCTCTTGAGCAAAATGACTCGATGGACCCTTATATTATGCCCGTTTTGTAATGTGAATACTTCTACTTACATGTTTGTCATCTGGACCCTTGCACCTATTAAAAAGTAATATTTTAAACCCTATTTCGGTGTGTGTAACACACTCGCCTCCACATCAGCTGCCCCATCATTTTTAAGTATTGTGTTAAATTTCATATCAGCTGCCACATCATTTTTTTAAATATTTAAAATAAAATTCATCTTTTTTTTATAATATTATAAAATTTATAAATTTTAATTTTTAAAAATAATTTTAAATTTAAAATACTGAAGAAAAATTTATAAAATTAAAAAATTTATTATTTTTAATAAATTGATAAAGTTGATTATAAATTGTTTAATACGATAAAAAATAATTTTTTTTGTCACCACCAAACTGAGCAGCAACTTGTAAGCATTGCTTCCAACGACTGAGTTTTAAAAAATTATATCCTAAAATAATTCTACCAAATTGAGGTGATTACAAGCGGTGGAGTGGATTATACATCACAAAATCCTATTCAATTTCAAATTACAAAGGAATCTAATATCACAATTGCTCAAAAGAGCATTGGCGGTACCAGTTCAGTCGCGGTGGAACTATCAAAATTAGGCGTTCAAATTCGTGCAATTTCTGATGAAATTCGCAATGTTACAACTATGAAAATGGGTAATGAAGATAAAACAATGTTTCAATTGCAAAAAATGACTATGGCGACGTGAACAATGCTTCAACCAAATTGTCAGGAAGGAATCTTCAAATTCAAGAAAGTGTGGAGCGAATTAAAGCCGATTTAATTGAGAAAGGGGATAGAGGAGACCATTGTGCATCTCTTAGTCCAATTTCGGGCAAAGAAGCTTCGATGAGCTTGAGGTGCGCCCATGGTGTTTGGGTTTTTGATAAACTCAAAGAAGGGTTTGGGTTTGCGTTCATGGTGTTTGGGTTTGGGTTTGGGTTTGGGTTTGGATTTGTGTTCATGGTGTTTGGGTTTGCGTTTGCGTTCATGAACTCAACAAAAAAAGGTGCGACCATGGTGTTTCGATTTGGGTTTTTGAGTTCCTTCGATGAACTCAAAGAAGGGTTTTTGAGTTCCTTCTTTGGTTGAGGTGCGACCTTATTTTCTTATTCGGAGCTCAATGAGCTAGAATCCATCAGTTGTGGGCGATGAGGGTAGCCGGCGACCCGCATCGGAGCAGTGAAATTCGAACAGCGAAGATGATAAAGAAATGGAGTGATAATTGTGCTTGGGCTTGGACCATTTGGATAATTGTGCTTATTTTGTGTTAATAAAAGGCTAGTTGGGCCATCTTTTAATTTAAAAAAAAATTAAATGCTATAAATATTTTATCACGCGCCCAAAGAATGTGTGTTTACACGCATTTTGCCACATCATCGAGTTAATGCCACGTATGCAAAAAAGTGTTTAAAATATTATTTTTAGTGGGTACAAGGGTCCAGATGACAAACATGTAAGTAGAAGTATCCACATTACAAAACGGACATAGTACAAGGGTTCATCGAGTCATTTTGCCTTTCTCTTGCTTTTTTCTCTTTGTTTTGCTACTATGCCATGAAGTTTGGTGATATTTTTTGGCTTATAATGGGGCAAAGAAACTTGGTGTTTGTGTCATGATTCTCTTTTGGTTGGTGGTTGTGTCATGATTCTCTTTTGATTTACTGCTAATGTACGTTGGTCTAATTCTAAATACCTAAAAATTCTGTATAGGCTCTTAAAATAGGTCGAGATCCAACTCCAAGTGAGTTACAGTTGCACGTCCATACACATAATCATGATGGAAAATCTTTTGTTGGTGAGCGTTCCCGACTTATACATGTATGTCCATAACTTACATTTAATGATATGATACTCATCTCTTATTTATATTTTGTATTGACATGAAATTGAGTCTATTTTAATAACTTCACTTGTTACAGGAAAGGTTGAAGAAATTGTATGGGAAAAATTACAGTGTGAATCTGAAATTGATCAATTGGAAACATATTATGAAGCTGCAGGAGGAGAAAAGAAGAAAAGATTATTTGGTCTTAGGTCTGAAGCTACCAGTTACATTGGAAAAAAACTTTGTGCCTGCAATGCTTCCACATTATCAGTACCACCTTCTATTTTTTTACCGACAACAAATATGGAGGAGTTTGTGAAGCAATTGATTCCGGCACTTACTACTCATTTTCTTCCGGTAGTTATTGAGCGTGTTGGTGGTATTAGGGTACAAGAAGGGGCCGTGATTGATCCTCCTCCTACTAATGGTGATGACAACGGCGTTGATTCCTAGCTTCATATTATTCGTACTCCATGATCGTTGCATTAATTTTGATAGACTATTTTGTGTGGAAGTACAAAACATTTATGTAGTAACAAATACTAATTTTAATTTGATGGATGTTGGTTTGACATTAGTTTATGTTTGACAAAATAATTGAAATTGTGGGTGTTGGACAAAATTATTGTGAATTTTGCTATCTATATGAATGTTGGCTATTTAATCATTCTATAATTTACGTGTTTCAACTATTTTCTTACAAAATTATTACCGACAAAAAATTAGTGACTAACATTTGTCGTTGCTACTAAGAAAATTTAGGAACGTATAAATTTAGTTGCTAAAGACGGCTGCTATTAGCGATAAAAAATTAGTGACTAACTTTAGTCATAGCGATAAAATATTCTGTCGTAAATTTAGCCACGACGAAAATGAATTTTGGGAATAGCAACGGATAAATACGTTGGTAACATCAACAACCAAAATATTTTGTCTCTAAGGGGTCACAAATTTTGCGACAAAAATCAAATTTTCGTCGCTATGAGGCTAGCAACGAGCAATATAGCGACAGAGGACATTCCATTGCTATTCCGTCGCTATTTCTATTTAGCGACGGATTTTCATATGATAGCAACGAAAATGGTGTGTCACTAAATGTTGTTTTTTTGTAGTGTATCACTTTTAATTAATTATTATGAGTCACTCAAGACATGTCAGTTTTGCTATTTCAATCATGATATTTGGTTACTCTTGAAATTATATCAATGCCGCTTAAATTGAAATAAAAAAATATTATAAATTACAATAATTAAAAATTTAAATTACTTTTAAAGTCTAAATTCACTATCAATAACACAAAAGTTTGAACAGGAAGAGTATTATAAATTACAATAACAAATAATTTAAAATAATAAATTACAACGTCGACAATGACATATTGATTAAGATAAAGGGATATTACTTGAAAATTACGTTGAAAGTCGAATAAGTCACATGTTTTCTTTCAACTGCCTGCTTGCTCCGTGATTTTACTATATCGCCCCTAATTAATTATTATATGACATTTACGTGTTAAAAAATTAATAATATTTAATAAAAAATAAAATAGATATTTATAAAGTAAAATAGACATTTATGACATGTCATATCACTTAAAAAAATTTCACAAGTACTTTTATAGAAATTTTGTCATATCACTTTAATTAGTTATTAAGTTATTCAAGATGTGCCGGTTTCACTATTTCAATCGTGATATTTGGTTACTCTTGAAATTATATCAATGTCGCTAAAATTTAAATAGAAAAAAATATTATAAATTACAATAATTGAAAACTTAAATTACTTTAAAAGTCTAAATTCACTATCAATACCACAAAAGTTTGAACAAGAAATGTATTATAAATTACAATAGCAAACAGTTTAAAATAGTAAATTACAATGTCAAAAAAGTATTATAGATTACAATAGTTATCGATGTCATATTAATTAGGATAAAGAGATATTACTTGAAAATTACGTTGAAAGTCGTATAAATCATAATATAATTAACAACTTAAAATATCTAAAACTATATATAACAAATCTGAGTGGCTTTCTCAAATATTTTATTAGCGATGCATAAATTGAGACAAAAAATAGCATATAATATTCAAAAAGTAGCACATTGGGCCCGTGCTGGCGGGCTTCAATATCTCGTATATATATATATATATATATAATATCGTATTTAGAATCTAATTAACAAAAAATTTATCATAATTTGCAAAATTCATCGATATTATTATACGATTGAGGAAATATACTACTCGTGTTAATGTGATGATAAAATAACTAATTATTTGATTTATATATGCACAACATTAAATTATTTGATATTAATTTTTTTAAAAATAAATCAAGTACTTATAATTAATTGTCAACAATTTTATAATACCCAATTATTGATCTGACCCGACCCAATTCCAAAATTCCTTTCTAATCACCCTAATCAGAATACCCACCCTCACCCTCAGCTCACAACGACGTACAACAACAACACACCCAACATCGACGACAGCTCACCGTCTCAGCCACAACCGCCGTCTCAGCAACAACAACACCCAACATCGACGACACCCAACATTGACGACACCCAGCAACAACGACACCCAACATCAACGACACCCAACTATCGACACTTGAAATTGATTAAGTATAGATACTTGAAAGGTAAATTTATCATTTTGAAGGTAGTTTAGTTTTTTGTTTTTTTAGGTGAATTATTGACTTGAAATTGATTAAGTGTAGATAGTTGAAATGTGAATTTTTGTTTTGAATGTGATTTGAATTTAATGTAGCATATTTATTGTATGCTTGTTTGTTTGGTTGTTTAGGCCTGCAAAAGCCAGGGAGCGTAAGGATCGGGATCTGGACCAGGTTAAGTGCATTAAGGGGGAGGATGACAGATTTTTGGTAGATGACGTTCTTATTAAGAAAAGATGGCAGTCGTATTTTCATAAGCTCCTGAATGATGAGGGGGGACAGAGGCATTGTATTAAAGGAGTTGGAGCACACCGAAGAATTTTGTGATTTTGGTTTTTGTCGGCGTTTTAAGGTGGAGGAAGTTAGTGAGGCTACGCAAGATGCGAAGAGGCAGGGCGATGGGGCCCGATGAGATTCCGGTGGATTTTTGGAAGTTTGCTAGCGGGACGGGGTTGAGGTGGTTGACCGACTTATTCAACAACATTTTCAAGTCCGCTAAGATTCCCGAGGCGTGGCGATGGAGAACGATGATTCCTCTTTATAAGAACAAGGGTGATATTCAGAGTTGCAAAAACTACCGAGGTATTAAGTTGTTGAGTCACACGATGAAGATTTGGAAGTGGGTGATGAAGCGGAGGTTGAGGAGGATAGTGTCTATTTCGGAGAATCAGTTTAGTTTTATGCCTGGCTGCTCGACGACTGAGGCAATTCACCTAGTGCGGAGATTGGTTGAGTAGTATAGAGAGAGGAAGAGGGATCTTTACATGGTGTTTATTGACTTGGAAAAGGCGTATGACAAAGTCCCTAGGAAGGTTCTTTGGAGATGCTTAGAAGTGAGGGGGTCCCTATTGCGTACATTCGTTCGATTAGGGACATGTACGAGGGGGTGAAGACTCGGGTAAGGACTATGGGAGGGGATTCTGACCATTTTTTGGTCCTGAATGGATTGCACCAGGGATCGACTCTTAGTCCGTTTTTATTCGCCGTGGTTATGGATGTGTTGACAAGGAGTTTTCTCGGTTAGGTTCCATGGTGTATACTTTTTGCGGATGATATAGTCTTGATTGATGAGGCGCGTCGAGGTGTTAATGATAAGTTGAAGGTTTGGAGACAAACCCTGGAAACTAAAGGTTTTAGGCTGAGTAAGACAAAGACGGAGTACTTGGAGTGTAAGTTTAGTGACATGAGGCAAGAAGAAGAGGTGGTAGTGAAGTTGGAGTCTCAGGTGGTGTGTAAGAGATATAGTTTTAAGTACCTTGAGTCTATGATTCAGGGGAATGGAGAGATTGACGAGGATGTCTCTCACCGTATTGGGGCAGGTTGGTTGAAATACCGACTCGCCTCAAGAATCCTTTGCGATAAGAAGGTGCCTCCCAAACTGAAAGGTAAATTCTACAGAGTTGCAGTCAGGACGGCTATGTTGTATGGAGCGGAGTGCTGGCCGGTTAAGAACTCTCACGTTCAGAAGTTGAAGGTGGCGAAAATGAGGATGTTGCGTTGGATGTACGATATCACGAGGGCTGACAAGGTTAGAAATGAGGCTATTCGGGACAAGGTGGGAATGGTGTCGGTGGAGGATAAAATTCGGGAAGGGAGGTTGAGATGGTTTGGGCATGTGATAAGAAGGGGCACGGATGCTCCAGGTCGTAGGTGTGAGAGGTTGGCCTTGGATGGTTTCAAGCGGGGTAGGGGTAGACCGAAGAAATACTGGACAGAGTAATTAGACGTGACACAGAGCAATTACGGTTCATTGAGGACATGACCCTTGATAGGAAGGTTTGGAGGAAGAGTATTAGGGTAGAGGGCTAAGGGGTGTGGTTAAGTCATAGGCTGGAGTTAGGAGAGTTTGGCTAGGGTTGGGGGGAGGGGGTGCCTTTTGTTGGTTCATGTACTTATTTGATGTTGTTGTATCGTTGTTATTTTATCATGTTGTATGCTTGCGATATTTGAACACGGTCTCGGTCCTTTTCTTGAGCCGGGGGTCTATCGGAAACAACCTCTCTACTTCTTCAGATGTAGTGGTATGGACTGCGTACATTCTACCCTCCCCAGACCCCACTATGTGGGAATATACTGGGTTTGTTGTTGTTGTTGTTGTTTGTTGGCTAGTTGATGGAATGTAGCATGTATAAGCTTTTATTTAAAAAAAATATATTTATTATAATTAATTAATTTTTAAAATTAATTATTTTTTAAAATTAATTAATTAATTTAAAATAAAACCGACCACTTGTGATCGGTTTATTTTGAATTTTTTTATTTTTAAAATCTTTTTTTTCTTTTTAAAAAAATAATAATGAATTTTTTTTAAAAATAATATATATATATATATATATATTTTATTTTTCTTTTTTTCAAAAAACCGACCACACGTGGTCGGTTTTTAAAAAGCTACCACGCTTTTACAGATCACGCATTTTGGTCGATTTTGTGGTAGGAAACCACATGTGATCGGTTTGTATGGTCGGTATTCGTGTTTTTCTTTTCGTAGTGCAAAGACAAAAAAAATTGATATCATGATTAGAATGTGCCACTGTAAGCTCCCTGTAATATGCAAAATAATTGTGACAATGAATAAGAAAGTAAAAAACTAACAGAAAGCATTGGGATTTCAGCTTATGATTCACTTTTTCTTTCATGTTCTACTGGTTGTATTTTTTTGTAATTCAAATTTTGGTTCACATACATCAACGTTTCCTATTAATAAGGTGTTGATCTAGTCTTCCTCCTGCAGATGGAAAATACACTGATTTAGTCACCCTTCTCCATTGTTCAGATCTAGATCAATCTTTCATGTTTTAAGCCCTTTTGGAGCCTCCGAACAAAATAGCATCAAACCACATGACTGAGCAGTAGCAGTGCTGCGCAGATATCAACATGCTTGTCAATAAAACAACTCTTTAACCTCCTAATTACTCCTTATAGTGAAACAAGAAGCCATAACCACTCCTGGAATTCTATTTTATATTAAAATGCGATATACCGAAGAAACAATCATTGAAAAAATATATCCGTTACAACTTATCCCATTGAGACTCACTTATTGGAGGAGAAGTTTACCATGTTTTGGTAATTGGTGCCTTTATAAGCAAATAACGAACAACTTTCTTTTTGGTTTCATACAATCAGTAACTGACAGATTGTAAGCACAGAAAAGACGAGCTTTAATCTATTGAATCGCAAGTAAAAACGAACTAATTGACAAACCACACTGGAAAAAGTAACAGAGAGTATGCAAAGCTTATCTATTAATCAGGTAAGAAAAGCGAACAATTAAGTTTCCTACTTGAACTTTCATCACTAGAGTGTGAGGATTTCTCGATTGTAAAAACAAAATGTATAACTATATGGTGTTTGTGTCAAACTTGTAGAATAGACTGTTCTCATGGCATTACGAAATCCCTAATTATGATAAGTACATTTTAAGTGTATTGGTCAGTCTTAACATTTACAAATTATGTTTTTCTAGCAATGATTTATAAGATTGCTTTTAAACCACAAAAAGATGGTAATATCAAGTATCTAAAATGATATCTTTTACTTGAGTCAAGGATCTATCGGAAACAACCTCTCTACTTTCTCAAGGTAGGGGCAAGGCTGCGCACACACCATCGTCCCTAGATCCACTTGTGTCTATCGTAAAGAGCCTCTCGAGGTTCTCAAGGTAGGGGCATAGGCAAGATTATGAATGCCCCAATTATAGATAGTTCAAGTACAAGGTCTAGTGGAAATGCACCTTCCACTCATTTTTATATATAACATTACCTTTACTAAAGTTGCATGAGAAGTGTTACTTCAAATAATGAGAGTTCCACACATCATTCAGAAGTTGCAAGTATTTGATTACTTCAAACCACAATGGAAAAATCAAAAGTGTCAACACCAGTTAATTCTTTCTCATTGTAATTGAGATCTAAAAAGCTTTACTTCAATTGCAGCCCTCAGGGCTAAGACAGAACACAGATTAACCATAAGTATAAAAAAAGATTCCTAAGCCAACAAATAAATATAAACGAGCATCACTAAATCACAGAAGGCTAACAATCTTCCAAAAAAAATATCTGCAATTATATTTAAATCAGCACTAATTTGGAAATCCTAAAATACTCGTATAGTTTGAGTCTACTGCTAATCGCTCAATTATCTCACAATAACGTAACAATTTGCATTGAATATTTAACCCAAATTTCAATTTTCAAATAAAATTAAACTCAAATCGGAAATCCAAACAAGCGAAAGACAAAAAAATTGAAGAAATTTTTTACCAAAAATCATAGAAGAAATTAAATATGAAGCATATCTTTGAAATTCTTGCAAAAATCGTGTGGGATAGAGATGAAAATCCTAAAACTGGAGAGAAGGCTAGTGAAATATGCTTCTGAAATTTTCGATATGGGGTAATGCTTGTGTGTTATTGGGGTGGGGGAGAGGGGTGACCGTGGGTGTAAGACTCCGTAAAATCCTAGTCGTTTCAGTCATTTATAGCATGCCAAAAGAGGTCCCAGACTTAGAAAAATTCAGTTAAGTGTTAAGACTTAGAATTATTTTAGCCTTCAAAATTGGATGATCTTGTTTTCAATCTTTTCGACCTTAAAATGTCGATTTTCAAGTTGATTCATGATCAGGGAGGTCAATAGGTCATATTGGGTGAGTTTCGGAATTTTTGGATTTTGTTTGGGTCACGTTTGGATGGGAAAAATAGAAACCCAACGCGATCTTGATGAGTCGCGTTGGCTACTGCGTTGCACCCATCGACGCGATGCGTCGGTGATCGCGTAGATCCCATCTACACGGCGCATCGCCAATCGCGTCGCTGGGCAGTTTTTGTGCGTTAAATTTTTAGTTTTCAAGAGCATTTAGGTCTTTTTTTCGTTACCCAATTCAGCTAAAACACGAGATTTAACTCTCAAAAGGGCAAATTTCATTCTTTATTCTCAAAATCCTCTCAAGAACAAGCCCTAGTTTCATCAAGCTCAAGAATCAACTCTCAAGAACTCACCACAATCTTCACAAAATTAACAATCAAGGTATGTTAGGTGTTCATCCTTGGGTTTCCCTCCACCCTTGGAGTTCAAGAACCCTTTTTAAAACTACAAGGTTAATGATTCATGATTTACATGTGCAATTTGGGTTGTATTCGTGTTTGTTTTGTTGTATGGGTTTCAATTCAAGATTTAATTACAAGTTTCATGAACATAAGATAGCATGTATGTTGATTGATGTAATTTCTATGGTACAACTCTTGAATTTGCAAGTTGTATGTTATAGTATGATGCCCTATATGTTATTCTTCATGTACTATAATCATGCTCCCCAAGTGTTTGATAGAATGTTCATGTGAATTGAATATTGAAATCATGACATGTTAGCATGTGTTCCCATTCATGTACAAGTTCATAACCTCCAAATGTTTGACTAAATGCCTCAATGAATGAATTGTGAACAATTGACTATTGTTATGCTTTCAAGATTTGTCATGCTTTATTATTGATGCTATCGAGTCCTGGGGGTATTTATTACCCGAAATCTAGTTGTTTACTTAGTTGCATTAGTTATAGAATAGTCCTAGTAAAGGTCAAGAACAGTAGTACTCCGTCAGTAACAGAACTCAGTGAACTCAGTCCAATTCAGTCAGTTAACACAATTAGTGTCAGTTCAGTCAAGCCTAGCACAGTCTAGTGATCAGTTCAGTGTCAATTTAGTTAGGAGTAAGATTCAGCACCGAGCGAACCCAGGGATAGGAGCATTCCTGCCAGCAGAGGGTTTGACCCTTAGTAGGAGTCCTTGCCTTACAGAATTACGTAGCCAGCGTAGGGTAAGACGTCCTTCTGCCGGACTAGGGTTGACGCAACCATATATATATATTTCATGAGTCTCCTGCCAGATTAGGGTTGGCCTAGCATTGTTAGTATCCCTTGGAAAGGTGCTAACACCCTTCCAACTGGGGTCACAGGTTGGACCCCAACTCAGTTTATAATCGGGGTATGTCAGTCAGATGAACACTCTCACAGTTATAATTTTAGCCACAGTCTTAAGTAAAGAACTCAGACAGTTCTATAGAACTATGACTATCAGTTATCGGTTACTTAGCTATCAGAAATTAGTACTTCAGTAACAGTATAAACTTTTACTTATCAGTATTCAGTTATCAGAACTCAGAATTTCAGTCTAATTCAGATCGACATTATAGACACAGTATTGCATCTTCAACATGTTTAGTAGTTATAGTTTTGCATGTACTCTCATTTAGTTACTTCATGATGTCCATTCAGTCAATTATCATCTCATGCATATGAACCCATGCATATCAGCCTACCTCACTTAGCATACCAGTACATTCCTCGTACTAACGCATACTCTTTCTTTGTGTTATGATGTCTCATATCATAGGTTCAGACGCTCAGGTCCTGACCGTACTTAGAAGCTTAGTCTATCAGCAGCAGTTATAGTAGTGAGTCCTCATCCCGCGAGGATATCATTTTGTTTCAGCAGTTCAGTATTTCAGTTAGTTCAGTGGTCGGAGTTAGTTAGGGACTTGTCCTATCAACTCCATATTCATACAGTTAGAGGCTTTCAGACTAACACAGTCATTTTTCAGCTTTTCAGATGTTATTATCAGTACATTCAGTAGTTATTTCAGTATTTCGAGAAGCTTATGGCATATTCAGTTGTACTTCCGCATATATTTTCAATATTATTGTTCAGTACTCACAGCAGATACCAGTTATGGGTTAGTTTGTGATCCTTTGGGGTTGTAAGCACCGTGTGAAGTCTACGGTGCAGACTAGGGGCATTACAGTGAGGGTGTGGGCATAATTCGCGTCTGTAGCACCTCAAAATTTTAATCTGAAAAATGACTTTCCTTGGCCCATCAGAAAAGTCATTTTCTGTCAAATGAAGAAAAATAAGTTGCCTTGAAAATATTCTTTTAATATTTTATTACAACCAAATCAGGAAAAATATAAAAACATTTTCCATCATACCAAACACACCCTAAGAATTAATAATTGTACCTCAAGCACTGTGCATGTCAAAGGGAGAGTTAGACAATTAGTCACTTCTATGAATGAAAAAATATTTTAAAAAATGAATCTAATAATCTGCATGAGATCTCAACGATTGGAAAATTTTATTTTGAGTCTCACTCAACCAACAAAGGTTGTATGAGACCCTATTATTTAATTGACATGTGGCTTGTGGGGTCCACTAGCCTTCTTTACCTCTTTATCTTTGCGACATCTTCACCATTTTTCATCTTTTTCTTCAAATTCAATGTCAATGTCACCAAAATTAAATATAATCTCTTTGTGCAACCTATTATTTGTAACTATTTTTCGTCTTCCCACATTTATATAATTTTTCCCAGAATTTTCTTGCTGAAATATTGCAATATTTACATAAATTCTAGTTCCTAATAATTAATTCTTCGTCAAATGTCTATTTGATCATGATATTTTTTTCCTTTTTCTCAATTTTTTTCTACTTTATTTTAAATATAATTTTAAGTTGGTATTTAACCATGAGAATTTCAAATACAATTTAGAGTTGTATTTAGGAAAGTGCAAACAAGTAAGCCTTTTTCACTTTTAGTATCCGTTTGGCCATGAAAATAAAAAACGTATTCACTTTAATTATTTGGTATTTTTAAAGTTGAAAATAGAGTTGAAATTGTGTTTGGTCATAGTATTTTTAAAAATATTTTAGACTTTGGATGTACTTTTTTATAAAGTGATAGAAAAACTTGAATTCAATTTAAAAAAAAAAATCAAAAATTATGAAAACGTATTTCAAAATACATATATGATTTTCATGGTCAAACAAGTATTTCGAAATAAAGTGAAAATGTATTACAAAATATTATGAACAATATTTATGAACAAATGCCTACTTACTTCTCTCATAAAAATTTAAAAATAGCTCCAAGTTACATTCATGATCAAACATACAACGCCAACTCTAATTTTTCTCTTGAGATGGAATGAGTATGTCAATATGGTGATATAATGCATTTCTTCGGTGCATATTATAAATTTTAAATTACATTAATTAATATACACACAATTTTTTTTTGTAAAATAATAAAATAAAAATTCAAAATTAATTGCTATGAAAGACGTTGAAAGAGAATATAAGAATTCAAAGAAACAAAAAAATCAAGTGGAATTTTTGAAAAATAAAAAAATGTGAGAACATGAATTAAAATAAAAAGGTGAAGAGGGAGAAGGTCATGGAGAAAAGAATATGGCAAAGTAATAAAAGTTGGGTCCCACAAATTCCACATGTCAAATAATAACTCCCTCATATAAGTATGACATGGCGCATCATCATCTCATGCATATGAACCCATGCATATCAACCTACCTCACTTAGCATACCAGTACATTTCACGTACTGACGCTTACTCTTTCTTTGCGTTATGATGTCTCATATCATAGGTTCGGACGCTCAGGGTCCTGACCATACTTAGAAGCTCAGGCTATTAGCGGCAGTTATAGTGGTGAGTCCACATCCCGCGAGGATATCATTTTATTTCAGCAGTTCAGTATTTCAGTTAGTTCAGTAGTCGGAGTTAGTTGGGGACTTGTCCCATCAACTCCATATTCAGACAATTAGAGGCTTTCAGACCAGCACAGTCAGTTTTCAGCTTTTCAGATGTTATTATTAGTACATTCAGTATTTATTTCATTATTTCGAGAACCTTATGGCATATTCAGTTATACTTCTGCATATATTTTCAGTATTATTGTTCAGTGCTCACAGCAGGTACCAATCATGGGTTAGCTTGTGATCCTTCGGGGTTGTAAGCACCGTGTGACGTCCAGGGTGCAGACTTGGGGCATTACAGTGGGGGTGGGGGCATAGCTCGCGTCTGTAGCGCCTCAAAATTAATCTGAAAAATGACTTTCCTTGACCCATCTGTAAAGTCATTTTCTGTCAGATGGAGAAAAATGAGTTCCCTTGAAAATATTTTTTTAATATTTTATTACAACCAAATAAGAAAAAATAGAAAAATATTCTCCATCGTACCAAACACACCCTAAGACTTAATAATTGTACCTCAAGCACTGTGCATGTCAAAGGGAGAGTTAGGCAATTAGTCACTTCTATGAATGAAAAAATATTAAAAAAGCGAATCTAATAATCTGCATGAGATCTCAACGATTGACACCACTGTCATGAACCCTAAAACTACACCTATTGAACCTACACCAATTCACTCTGTATTACAAGAATCTACAATGGAACCTAACCGTCTCTAACTCCAAACAACCAAAAAAGCCCCGACATTATCCACGAATGAACAAAACCTTCAATCACACTTCAAACGTCCCCATGGAAAACAACAAGGAAAATCACATGTGGAACTCCCAAAACACCTGGAACCCACAAAATTCAAATGTGATGTCGTTCCATCAAGATCTACCGAATATTCCAATTTACCAAGAAAATTGGAGCTACTCTCCCGCAAACAATCAAACCAAACCTCCTCTTTATCCTATCCTTCAAGTATGGGTGTCAAACGGGCCAGGCCGGGCCAATTCGGAACCGTCCCTTCCTTTTTAACGAGGTTGAGGGCCGGTTAAGGGCTGGTTTGGACGCTATCCGGCCCGGCCCGGCCCGGGCCAAATAGTAAAAAAATTAAAATCCATCCTAATCCGGCCCACTTAACCCAACCCGATCAAACCCACCAAAACCCGGTTAAAAATCGGTCAAACCCGTTTAAAAAATCCAATATACACTATATACACTCCAATATACAATATATACACTCCAATATACAATATATATTTTTAAAAAAATATATAAACAATTACACATATATACGTACCATTCAATATATAATTATATATGACTATACGTACTACTTTAAATAAAACATATGCTATAATAGTATAATATATATATATATATATATATATATATACACTACAATATATATATATATATATATATATTTATATACTAATTTATAAAACATATACACATGTATACGTTAAATATATACTACTTTAGAAGATATATACACATATATATGCACCATTCAATATATATGTACTACTTTAAATAAAATATATACTACAATATACACACATATATATATATATACAACAATATGTATATATATATAGTTACATACTAATTTATAAAACATATACACTTGTATACATTAAAGATATACGTCTATAGAAGATATATACACATATATACGCACCATTCAATATATATGTACTACTTTAAATAAAATATATACTACAATATACATATATATATACAACAATATATATATATATATATATAGTTACATACTAATTTATAGAACATATGCACATGTATACGTTAAATGTATACTACTTTAGAAGATATATACACATATATACACACCATTCAATATATATGTACTGCTTTAAATAAAATATATACTACAATATACATATATATATACAACAATATATATATATATATATATATATATATATATATATATATAGTTACATACTAATTTATAGAATATATACACATGTATACGTTAAAGACATACGTCTATAGAAGATATATACACAACATTCAATATATATGTACTATTTTAAATAAAATATATACTACAATATACATATATATATATATACTACAATATGTATATATATATATAGTTATATACTTATTTGTAAAACATATACACTTGGATATATTAAATATATACATCTGTAGAAGATATATACACATATATACACACCTTTCAAAATATATGTACTACTTCAAATAAAATATATACTACAATATACATATATATATACTACAATATGTATATATATATATATAGTTATATACTAATTTGTAAAACATATACACTTGTATACGTTAAATATATACGTCTAGAGAAGATATATACACACCATTCAATATATATGTACTACTTTAAATAAAATATATACTACAATATACATATATATATACTACAATATGTATATATATATATATAGTTATATACTAATTTGTAAAACATATACACTTGTATACATTAAATATATACATCTGTAGAAGATATATACACATATATACACACCATTCAATATATATGTACTATTTTAAATAAAATATATACTACAATATACATATATATATACTACAATATGTATATATATATAGTTATATACTAATTTGTAAAACATATACACTTGTATATGTTAAATATATACATCTGTAGAAGATATATACACATATATACGCACCATTCAATATATATGTACTATTTTAAATAAAATATATACTACAATATACATATATATATACTACAATATGTATATATATATAGTTATATACTAATTTGTAAAACATATACACTTGTATACATTAAATATATACATCTGTAGAAGATATATACACATATATACACTTCTATAGAAGATATCCAATTTATAAAACATACACACATGTATACGTTAAATATAAACTTCTATAGAAGATATATACACGTGTATACGCACCATTCAATGTATATATACTACTACTTATAAAATATACTACATTATATATACATTACAATATATATAGATATACTTATATACTAATTTATAAAACATATACACATGTATACGTTAAATATACACTTCTATAGAAGATATATACACAAATATACAAAACGTATGCTACTTAATATAATAAATTAATAATATTTGGTAGTAAATTAATAACATATTAGAAGTAAGTTTTTAATTTAAAGTAGAAAACTAGAAATTCAATTTAAAATTTTAAATCGTTAAATGAAAAAATATAAAAAGCAAGGACTAAGGAGTGAATGAATTTGGGGAATTTTATTGATTGCAAAATGATCCAAAATTTCTAATTTACATGAATGAAAAATCTATAAATTATGCATCATTTTTTTCAACTCATTCATGTTAATATTAATGGAAACTTGCATAGGATAGTCGAAGTCAACGGAGGCAAAACCATGCATTGGACTTGATTCTGCTGAGTTCTCCCGTGAAGTCATAATTTCTTCAAGTTTCAGCTCGTCGCTCGGCTCCGGTTCCATTCCTTGGTTTCTTCTTTCCGCTCTAATCCAATCTCTGAGGCAAACTAGAACATTCATTGCATTGCTTCCCAATGAGTGTCGGTTGTCTCCAAGCTGTTGTCGTCCCTGACTAAAGGCGCTTTCTGATGCAACGGTTGACATTGGAACATTCAAGATATCTCTAGCTAATCTTGAAAGCACAGGATATTATGTTTCATTACTCCTCCACCAATCCAACGTGTTGATCCATCGTCTGCGATCCTCTAGTGCCGTCCGAAGATAATATTTCAGCTCTTCCCGATAAGTTGATGTGTAAGTTCTCTCATCAACACTGTTCCAACAATTTAAATCATAAAACGAATCAGAAAAAACACTATGTGTCGGACTTTTAGAAGATGATGGCTCCTCGGGAGGATGAGGAGCGACAGTTGGAGTGATATTTGTAGGTACGACTAAATCAAATAAATCAGCATAGTGATTATATAATTTTTCTATGTAATCCTTTGCATCAGCCGTAGCCGTCCACAAATCAGGTTGTACTTGTTCAGAATCATGGTTAGTATTTATTTCTAAGTTAGTATAAATAAGAGTACTAAAGTGACACATATTATTATATTTCATGCACGAATTTAGCATAGCACCAACCAAGTAAATAGGGGGAATCAGGAAAAAATATTTTTTAAATTTCGTAAACATGGCACCAACAGCTTCTTTATAACCTTCTTTATTTTTATATTCTTTGAGAAAACCAGAAATATCGGCCATATATGCCAAAATATTACAAACAGTAGGATAATAAGCACCGGAAAATTCAACCGTAGCTACATAAAATTTTTCTAAAAACTTAACGAGATCATTAATTACAACCCAATCAGAATTATGTAGCATGCAATCAGCAGAATCAACAAATGAACCGCAATGTTGGTTAAAAGCTAGTGTAATAGGAATTCTATATTTATAACAAGTTTTTAAAAATTCATACGTAGAATTCCATCTAGTATCAATTTCCTCAGGCATCAAAATCGGTGTAAGTCCATTTTCTTGACATTTAACTTTAAATTCTCTAATTCTCGATCTACGATTATTTCCTTGAATAAAACCAACGCAAGGCGAATTTTTTCAATATAAAACTCAAAAAACTCAAGACCATCTTTTACAATTAAATTATATATATGACATGCACACTTAATATGAAAAATTTCAGGCAAGGGCGGAGATAGCGTAGATTTTAATTTTTTTATAGCAGTGTTGTTGTTAGAAGCATTATAAAAAATAATACATAAAATTTTATTTTCGATACCATAATATCCGACAATTTTAACAATAGAATCAACAATAAATTGTCCAGTATGTTTACAATCTTCATCATATAAAAACGCAAGAATACGTTTTTGCATCACAAAATTACTATCCATCCAATGACAAGTAACGGTTAAATAATCATTTTTATTTACAACACGACCAAGATCAGAAGTTAGAGACAATCTACATTGAATATTTTTTAACAATGTTGATAAATAAAAATAATATTGTGAATGAAGTCTAAAAATATCAGACCGACAAGTAGTTCTAGGAATACCGTTAAACATAGGATTATAAATTGCTTGTATATAACGAATAAAGGCATCAGAAGAAGGAAAATTAAAAGACAAACAACCCACAACTACCATTTTAGCTATTTCTTCCCGGTCCCTCAATTTATTATACTTCTTCGCTACGTGACCGGTTGCTGGGTCCATTATAGTTTGCGTTGGCCCACCAACATCCCCACCACCTTTGCAATATTTAACTCTCTTTTGTGATCTTCAGCTACATGTCTCATTAACGTACCCGTACCCCTTGCTTGCCTCCACTTCTATGCTTATATATTTGTTGACAAATATTGCATTGCACCTCAATATCTGATATATGTTCAAAAAATTGTCATGCAATACTAGTTCTTTTACGAGGTCTTGGGGCACTGGGAGGACGGGGAGGGAGATTAACCGATTCAAATCTAACGTTAGCATCTCCTACTGCGGGTGTCTCAACAATATTTTCATTATCTTTGTCTAAATTAACCGTATCTACTTCGTTTTCTTCTTCTATATCGTAATTTTCCTGAGCTTCTACATAATCCATATCGTGAGCACCTACACGTATTTTTTCCTCAAAAGGTGTACCAAGTGGTACCGGAGGCGAAGGCACACGGGTATATCTACTACTTGAACTACCTTTACCGCTAGTAATTCGCTTTTTACTACCACTACCACTACCACTTCCGGGACAAAAAATTTTAACACCTTTAGTAGCGAGGTTTCTTAATTTATCCATAATATAAATTAAATTAAACTAAAAATATTCAAAATACACAAATATAATAAAATTAAATATTAAACAATTAATACAATAAATAAAAATTAAACGTAAGAGATGGAACGATAATACCAAATTTTGGAAGTATCCGAAGATTGCGGCTTTAGAAACTTCCGCTCGTACTTTGTAAACGAAAAATTAAAAAATTAAAGTGAACACTTTAAGAAATTAAATATATTGAATATTTGAGAATTGAGATTTGAGAGAGAATGAGATTTGAGAGAGTGAAAAATTGTGTGAAAAATGATTTGAAGTTGTAGGGTATTTATAGAATTTTTTCTGGGATTAAAAAATATTTTTTAAAGTTAATTTT
Source organism: Capsicum pubescens (assembly GCA_030864215.1). NCBI lineage: Eukaryota > Viridiplantae > Streptophyta > Magnoliopsida > Solanales > Solanaceae > Capsicum > Capsicum pubescens. The sequence goes on along the minus strand of CM061547.1, from coordinate 255,331,172 downwards.
TTTTTTTAATAAATGTGCCCAAACTAGCCGTTTGGACCCAAAAACGGCTATATAGCCGTTGGGCCAACAGCTAGTTTGGCCCAAAAACCTTTTTTAAAAAAAAATAAAAAAAATAATGGTATTCGGGACGGGCCGAGCCAGACCGGTTAACCGGCGGTCCTGGACCGGGCCGGGTTAGCCGGTCCCATTTTAAAAAAATAATCGACCTGGGATCCGAAACCCTAAAGCCCTAGGGCTTACCGGGCTGGGTCAAATCGGGTCGGGTTAGTTAGTAGGGCCGGGTCGGCCCGACCCACTTGACACCCATACCTTCAAGACAATATACCAATAATGTTGAATATGACATATGGACAAAACATGAACAACACAATACCGATGGAGTATCTGCTGCCAATGAAAACAATGCTGGAACTAGTGTAGAGCTACCACATCTTATTGGACGTATATTTCATAAAAAATCAACACCTTATAGAAATAGGAAGGAACATGATCTACATGCAAGAAAACTCCATGATCTCTCCAATGGAAAATTTGAACTCATTCTTACCCCTACTAATGAACTATTTGTTATTTCCCACAATAGAGTCGGGTATGCAGAATCTGTATATTACAAAGACGACTTCAACTCGAGTTCAAGTATAAACAAGAACACAATGAAGTATCAAATACCCTCAACACAAGATCAAAATGACCTTTCCAAGAGGTGTATTTATTTTTCAGAAAATTAAAGATGAAACAGAAATTGAATAGGCCAAGTCGTCCGAATTCACGGAGTTTCCTTAAGGAAATAATTTTCCTCACTGTACCCGAGGTTGTAGAATTTTTCCTCCCAGGATAAAATGGCCAACAAGCCAACTATAGCGGTACCTCAAATAGTTGGATTCTACGAACGCACTCAACGGTTTTTATGATCACACAGAGTATTTTGATGACAAGAAGAATGTTTTTTAATTTAGAAAATTTCATACTAAAAACCTGTGGAAGAAAGAAGGTTTTATAGCCATAACATGCCTCTTCGTAAAGGTGGCATTGGTTCAATTTAGAGGTGTGACTTTTTCCTGAAAATGCATATCTATTTATCCTACCAGTGCATCTGTTCCGAACAGGTATGTCACTTCGTGAATCAGTGTGTATTTTAATTGAATAATTGCAACTTTCTGTAGCATCTGTTCGAAAACAGTGCATCAGTTCATGAAGCAGTGCATCTTTTCGGATTGAATTTTTATTTTTGTCAAATAAAATTTGTCCAAAAAGATAGATCTCATCGATCGATCATTTTTCAAAGCCAAAGCCAAAGCCAAGCCGAGCGAGCGACGACGCGAGGCATCATCTAGTTCTTGCCTCACTATCCATGTGGAGTTAGTGTTTCTCAATATAAACACCCTCAAGTTCTCTTCTTCCACTAATGTAGGAGAAAGAGTAAACTTGCCAATTTGGGAGTACACTTTCCATTTTAGTGTCTCCTTCCCTCCACTCTTTTACTCTCTATTTTTCCATTCACACTTTTGTTATCTACTATGAATCCAATAATCCCCCACATGAATGGAGAATGACTATTTTTCTTAAAACTTTTATGGACAAGTATGTGATCAATAAGCAAAGACTGATTGCATCTGGATAAGTGGGTTTCCCTTTGAACTTTCCGTAGTGAACATGCATCGGATGCACTCGGTCAATCGGTAGATTTGATATCTTTGAACCGTCGAGCTTTAATGTACACCTAGATAGCACATGTCATACAACCAACCTTTTACCATTTATGATTCTCACGATTTTGTTCTTTTCAGCCATGAACACGTCTCGATTTCATGAGATCTTAGAGAATAGGACTTTACTAACATTCTCTTTGAAGCGGCTTCCACTTCGCTCTCACATAGATGATTTCTAAACGTTCAATCCTATAGATTAAACTGTTTGGTCAAATCTGCCAAATTTAGATAATCATTAAAAGACTTTTCACCTTAAGTCTTATCCTAGATTACTATACATTGTCTACATCATGAGAATGGATTGGGTAATTGACAATGTTAAACCTGTTAGACACAACTTTGTTTGATCTCCTTGAACCTAGCTCTTGGGATCTCCAGTCTGCTAGGTAGATTTACCGTCATGCTGACTTGTCCTAGGCCTTAAACCCATTCCTTTGGATGGTATTTCCACTCCTTCTCTAGATGGGCCTTTTGTAAGTGGATCCGACACATTATCCTTTGACTCTACATAGTCCATAGTGATAATTCCACTAGAGAGAAGTTCCCTAACGGTATTATATCTCCGTCGTATGTGATGAGATTTACCATTGTACATCATGCTCCCTGCCCTACCTATTGCCGTTTGGCTATCACAGTGTATACATACTGGTGCCATTGGCTTGGGCCAATACATAATATCTTCCAAGAAATTCCGAAGCCATTCTAGTTCTTCACCGACTTTATCTAATGCGATAAATTCAGATTCCATTATAGAGCGAGCGATACAAGTTTGTTTGGATGATTTCCAAGAAACTACTCCTCCACCAATAATAAATACATATCCACTTGTGGATTTTACTTTGTTCGATCCGGTGATCCAATTTGCATCACTATATCCTTTAAGTACCTCAGGATATTTATTGTAATGCAAAGCATAGTTTTGAGTGTATTTAAGATACCCCAAAACTCTTTTCATTGTCATCCAATGAGTTTTGTTGGGATTACTCATGTACCGACTCAATTTACTAATTGTACATACTATGTCTGGTCATGTACAGTTCATTATATACATTAAACATCCCAATACTCTTGCGTACTCCAATTATGAGTCACTTTCACCTTCATTCTTTCGAAGTGAAAAGTTCACATCCAATAGAGTCTTGGCAATACCGAATTCTATATACTTGAACTTGTCAAGTACTTTTTTGATATAATGAGACTGTGACAATGTTAACCCTTGTGGAGTTTGATGGATTCTTATACCTAAGATCACATCTGCAACTCCAAGGTCTTTCATATCAAACTTGCTCTCGAGCATTCATTTGGTTACATTTATATCATAAATGTCTCTGATGATGATCAACATATCATCCACATATAAACAAATAATGACTTGGTGATTTGGTGTGTCTTTAATATATACACATTTGTCACATTCATTTATCTTGAATTCGTTTGCCAACATGGTTTGGTCAAACTTTGCATGTCATTGCTTAGGTGCTTGTTTTAGTCCATAAAGTGACTTAACAAGTTTACACACCTTTTTTTTTTCCCGGAACCACAAAACCCTCAGGTTGTTCCATGTATATTTCTTCTTCCAAATCTCCCTTTAGGAATACGGTCTTCACATCCATTTGATGGATTTGAAGATCATATACCGCCGCCAAGGCAATTAACATTTGAATCGAGGTTACTGGCTAGTATGTATCAAAGTAATCAAGGCCTTCCTTCTGTTTGAAGCCTTTTACTACAAGTCTTGCCTTGTATTTGTCAATAGTACCATCCGCCTTCATTTTTCTTTTGAAGATCCATTTAGAACCTAACGGTTTATTTCTGGGAGGAAGGTCAACCAATTCTCATGTATGGTTGCTTAAGATTGAATCTATCTCACTATTGACTGCCTCTTTTCAAAAGGATGAGTCTGACGACGACATTGCTTCTTTAAATGTTTGAGGCTCATTTTCTAAGAGAAATGTTACAAAATCTGATCCAAATAAAGTTAACGTTCTTTGACGTGTACTACGTCTTGGATTTTCTTCATTATGTACATTCTCACTTGGTTTATCTCGAGGTCGTTTAGATCCTCCACTAGACTAATCATGTCTAATTTTATACGGGTAAATGTTTTCAAGGAATTTAGCATTGTCTGATTTAATTACTATATTTTCATTAATATCCGGATGTTCGGATTTATGAACCAAAAGTCTACATGCTTTACTACTTTTCGCATATCCTATGAACACGCAGTCCACCGTTTTAGGTCCTATCTTAACCCTTTTAGGTATAGAAACTTGAACCTTCGCTAGACACCCCCACACTTTGAAATATTTCAAGTTGGGTTTCCTTTCTTTCCATTTTTCGTAAGGAATTGATTGTGTCTTACTATGGGGAACTCTGTTGAGTATACGATTGGCCGTAAGGATAGCCTCCCCCCATAAGTTTTGCGGTAAACCAGAACTTATAAGTAAAACATTCATCATTTCCTTCAAAGTTTGATTTTTTCTTTCCGCAATTCCATTATATTGAGGTAAATATGGGGCCGTAGTTTGATGAATAATTTCATTCTCTACACATATTTGCGCAAAAGAAGATTCATATTCTCCGCCCCTATCACTTCTTATCATTTTGATCTTTTTGTCTAACTGATTTTCAACTTCATTTTATATTGCCTAAACGCATCTATTGTTTCATCCTTACTATTTAGCAAGTAGATATAACAATATCTTGTGCAATCTTCAATAAAAGTTATGAAATACTTTTTCCCACGATGTGATGGTGTTGACTTCGTATAACAAATGTCAGTGTGTATTAAGTCTAAGGGATTGGAATTCCTTTCAATGGACTTATAAGGATGCTTTGCATACTTCGATTCCACACACGTTTGACACTTTGATTTATTGCACTCAAAGTTTGGCAAAACTTCTAAGTTAATCAGTTTTCATAACGTTTTGTAATTAACATGTCCTAAACGTTCATGCCATAAATCATAAGACTCAAGCAAATAAGAAGAATTCGAACTTTTATTTATTTCAACAGTCATTACATTCATCTTATAAAGGCCTTCGGTCAGATAGCCTTTCCCTACATACATTTCTCCTTTGCTAATAACAATTTTTCCAGAAACGGTTACACATTTGAATCCGTTCTTATCTAGGAGTGAAACAGAAATTAAGTTCCTATGTAACTCCGGAATATATAACACATTGTTCAGTGTCAAGACCTTACCAAAAGTCATCTTTAAGCAAATTTTTCCTGTTTCCTCCACCTTAGCAATAGCGGAGTTAGCCATGTAGATCATTTCTTCTGCTTGAGCCAGAGAAAATGACGAAAACAACTCCTTGTTGGCACATACATGACGGGTGGCACCAGAATCCATCCACCATTCGCGAGGATTCCCCACCAAGTTTCATTCTGAGAACATAGCACACAAATCATCGCATTCTTTGTTGGATTCGATCATATTTGTTTGATCCTTTTTCTTGCCTTTCTTTGGGGCTCGACAATCTGTGGACTTGTGGCCAATTTTGCCACAATTGAAGCATTTTTCTTTGAACTTTTTTTTGGGTTGATTACTTCCATGTTCAACTTTCTTTCTTTTCTTCGAATTGTTTTGGTCATCTTCTATAATATGTGTTCCATTAATTGTAGAATTCCCTTTTGACCTTCTCTCGGCAGTTTTATTGTCCTCTTCAATATGCAGTCGGACAATAAGATCTTCGACAGTCATCTCCTTGCGTTTATGCTTTAAGTAGTTTTTGAAGTGTTTCTACAAAGGTGGTAGCTTCTCAACTATCGCTGCTATTTGGAAAGCATCATTCACAATTAAACCTACAAAACAGTTTATGTGAGTATTAAGAACATATTTAATTTGTTCAACTAAGGTATTTTTAAAAGATATACCTTCTTCTAGGAGATCATGTATGATGACTTGCAACTCCTGTACTTGAGAGACAACAGATTTACTATCTATCATTTTGAAGTCCAGGAACCGTGCAACAAGAAATTTCTTAATTCCCGTATCCTCCGTCTTATATTTTTGTTCAAGTGCCCCCCCTGTTCTTTTGATGTCTTGGTTCCACTATAAACATTGTAGAGGTCGTCTTGGAGACCACTCAGAATATAATTCCTGCAAAGGAAGTTCGAATGTTTCCAAGCTTCTACAATAACGAAGCGGTCTTTGTACGAGGTTCCCTCGGTCACCTCAGGAGCGTCTTCGCTAGTGAACCATTACAGACATAAAGTGGTGAGGTAAAAGAACATCTTTTGCTGCCACCGCTTAAAGTCAATGCCCGAAAATTTTTCAGGCTTCTCCGCCGGTGCCATTGTTGGCAGAGCATTTGTGCGACTTGATGTGGCAATATTAGTTGCCCCCACAAACGTTGTTGCATCCATCATTTGACTTTCAGTTGCCATTTTTCTGTCACCACAAGACAAAAAATACTTAGTATTTTCAGAATACTACTTAAAAAAAAATTAAGCAACTTTAAATTTTTCTTCTTGTTTCTAGTTAACAATGAAGTTTTTATGACTTCCAATTGTCAACCGAATAGCGGTACCTCAAATAGTCAGATTCTACGAATGCACTCAACAATTTTTATGATCACACAGAGTATTTTGATGACAAAAATAATGTTTTTTAATTCAGAAAATTTCATACTAAAAACCTGTGGAAGAAAGAAGATTTTTATAGCCATAACATGCCTCTTCGAAAAGGTGGCATTGGTTCAATTTAGAGGTATGACTTTTTCCTGAAAATGCATGTCTGTTTATCCTAACCAGTGCATCTGTTCCTAACCTTCTGCAGCAACATCAGTTCGAAAATGTACACTAATTCATGAAACAGTGGCTCCAGTTCGTTCAAACCAGTGAACCAGCATACATTTATGCAGTAGTGATTGTGGCAACGCTAGAGGAGGAACAAGAGTACTCACTATTTCAGAAGCAGTTTGCTTTGAATCTGGTGATGTCTCTAGCTCCAGGAGGGACACCAATACTGCGAAATCAGTCTCCAGTTAAGGTTATCGTATGGAACTATAGGGGGGCTAACAAGCCCACCTTTAAGAGGAATGTGTTGGATATAATATCATCTCACAACCCTGTTGTTTTAGCCTTAACTGAGACTAGAATGGCAGATCACGACTCTCTTCTGCAGTTACTTTCATTTTTTGATGTAATACAAGTACCAGCATTAGGTTGCTCGGGGGGAATAGCATTATTCTGAAATAGCAACGAGCTCACAATCAACCCGATAATTCTAACAGAACGAGAAATCACGAATTCTGCTCCATGGTTCCTTACAGTTTATATACACTCGAAATAACTATTTTTATAAAAAAAATGCTATGAAATAACTTAAAATAAATGAAAAATAAAATAATTGGGCCTTGGCTAATGTGTGGTGATTTTAATGAAGTAACTATCTCATTAGTAAAGTTTGGTGGAAACTCTAGGGGGTGTATCGGTCGGTTCGGTTCGGTTTTATATATTATCGGTTTGGTTTATCGATTTTCGATTTTTAAATATACTAAACCAATAATCAAACCAATAAGATATTTTTTATCGGTTTATCGATTTTTAGTCTTTAACGGTTCGATTTTTGGTTTAACCGATAAAAAAATACTCATAAAATAAAAATAGTAGTAATGACTAACATGAAAAAAAATTGAATCTTAGTTACAACCAAAAATCCTACATGATGTGTTTTAATTTACAAGAATCTTCTAGTTTAGATTAAATGTTGTTAGGAGAAATTAAGAGTTTGTATAATTGAAATAACAGTTTTTTTTAATTTGTAGAAATTAAATTGAAATTAAGAGAAATATATATAATAAGTCATATATATATATATATACATATACATATACATATACATATACATATTCTTATTGGGTTATCGGTTTACCCAATAACCCAATAAGAAAAAATCAAACTGAACCAATAACCCAATAATTTTTTTTTATTACCATTAAAAAAACGTTAACTCAATAAACCAATAACATTTTTATTGGTTCGGTTTATCGGTCGGTTCGATTTTTGCACACCCCTACCATAAATAATTCTCGTGTTTCCAGTTTCATAGACTGCAAAATTAATTTAAATATGGTAGATTTAGGCTTCGTGGAACCTAGATTTACTTGAATTAATATGAGTAAACAAAATAACACCATTATTGTGGAACGTTTGGATAGATTTCTTTGTAATGAGAACTTTATTCCGACTCAAATGTTGTTCATCTTCCGAGAACGCAATCCGACCTTTGTCCCGTTATGCTAAGTCTAGTTGAAAATAAAGGAAAACCGATTCATGCATTTAGGTTTGAGACGATGTGGTTACCCCACCGAGGTTTTAAAGACATCGTTAAAAACTCTTGGCATGAAAATTATAATTACTATAGTGTTGTTAATAACTTTGCTAAAAATGCTACCATTTGGAATAAAACAATTTTGGTAACATCTATAAGAAAAGAAAAATCTTAAAAGTAAGGCTAGAAGGACTTCAAAATATGAACCCAAACAGAAAGAATTCGTATCATCACAGTCTTGAAAATTCTCTAATACGAGACTTTAATAATACCCTCAAGCAAGAAGAAGATTTCTAGAAATTAAAGTCGAGAGTGCAGTGACTAATGAAAGGCGATGCAAATACTAATTTTCTTATACTATTACCATTAACAGAAGCAGGAAGAATAGAATCATAGGTATTTTGAATTCTGTGGGTAACTGGTTCTTCGACTCTAACCATATAAAATCCACTATTCTAAGTTACTTCGAAAAAAAAATTATTCTACCGAACAATCTAGTTGTAAATAGCCTTACCATGGAAGATCAAAATATTCTTACTACATCTCTCAACATTGACGAAATTCATAAAGCTATTAAGTCTTTCAAACCCTTAAAAGTTCCGGGACCAGATGGTCTCCATTCTATATTTTTTCAAACTTTTTAATTTGAAAAGATACTAAATTCCCTATAATTCAATCATGTACGGATGCTTTTACAAAAGAATTCATTGTTCCGAAAATAAATGAAATATATGTTGTTCTCATACCTAAAATAAATACCCCAGGACAAGTTACTCACTACTGACCCATTTGTCTTTGTAACACTGTCGATAAAATAATAACAAAAATTTTAGTTAATCGCATTCGTCCATTCTTAGATAAAATTATTAGTCCTACTCAATGTAGTTTTATATCGGCAAGAAGAGCCTCGGACAACGTTTTTCTTGTTCAGGAAGCTATTCACTCTTTCCATAAATCTAAAGGTTCCTTTGGAAAAATGGTGATCAAAATAAACCTTGAAAAAGCTTTCGATAGAATAGAATGATCTTTCATAAATTACTCTCTCCTTAGTCTAAATTATTCCCAAAAAATGATCAATATCATAATTATGAAATGGATTACAACTTCTTCTATATTAGTACTATATAGAAGTGTGAAGAAGCAGACAACACTTCGTCAACATGCTTGCTTTTTCGCATAACCTGCTTCAGCTGCTTCATTCCACAATTTTACTTGATTATTCCTAATTAATTATTATAAATTATTTATATATTCAAAAATTAATAATATTTAATTAAAAAATTAAATAAACCTTTACACTATTTTTATTTCAGCTATTTCAACATGTGATTTTATTATATCATCGCTAATTAATTATTATAAGTCATTTACATATTAAAAAATTTAAAATATTTAATAAAAAAGTAAATAAGTATTTATGACATGTCTTCTTTAGCTGCTTCAATCGTGTTTTAATTATATCACCTCGAATGAATTATTATAATTCATCTGCGTATTAGAAAATTAATAATATTTAATTTAAAAAATAAAATAGACATTTATGACATGTCTGTTTCAGCTGCTTAAATAATAATTTTATTATATCATCGATAATTATTAATTATTAATTATTATGAGTCATCTAAGTATTAAAAAATTAATTATATTTAATAAAAAAGGGTAAAATAAACGTTAAATGATAAAATTAACTCTCGATGTTTTAAATTAACTCGACGTATTATATGAGGCCCACTTATAATTAGTTATTATAAGTCGTTTAAGACATGTCTGCTTTGCTTTAATCGTTTTTTTTTTAAGATAAATAATAACTATTGGATAAATACATCCTGTAAACTTGAAGGGAAAATCTACAGGATTTACTTTAATCGTGATTTTACTATATCACCCCTAATTACTTATTAAAATCATCTAAACATTGTGTCACTTAAATAATACTTAACTAAAAATAGAAGAAAAAGTATTATAAATTACAATAACTAAAAACTTAAATTATTTTAAAAATATAATTGACAATCAATACCATAAAGTTTGGACAAAGAAAATAGCACATATTATTTGAAAATTACACAGAACGTATTATAAATTACAATTGTTAACTTAAAATATCTAAAAAATATTAATCTGTTATATATTTTAAAAAATACGTAAAAAGTACTACAAATCGCAATATTTAACAACTTGAAAAATTTAAAAGATATAAAATATTTAGCTCACCCTCGAAATTATATCAGTGTCACTTAAATTGGAATAGTAAAAAAAGTATTATAAATCATAATAATTAAAAACTTAAATTATTTTTAAAATATAATTGACTATCAATGTCACATAAGTTTGAACAAAACGAGTAACATATATTATTAAAAAATAACTGAAAAGTATTATAAATTACAAATAGCACTACTAAAAAAAAGAGAAAAACCGACCACAAAAATCTATCACAAGTGGTCGGTTTTTCCCATTTTCCGACCACAAAATCGACCAAAATCTTTGGTCGGAAAAGTAGTGGTAGATTTTTAAAAACCAACCACGAGTGGTCGATTTTTTAAAAATACATATATTCATTTTTAAAATTTATTTTTATTTTATTTAAATAAAAAAATTAATTTTAGGTAAAAATAAACCGACCACACGTGGTCGGTTTTTTACAAAAAAAAATTAGGAAAACCGACCACATGTGGTCGGTTTTTTGCAAAAATAAATAAATAAATAAATAAATAAATAGAAAAACCGACCACATCTGGGAATTTTAAAAAATATAAAAATTAAAAACCCAAATACTGCATGCAACTACAACAAATATATAGAGCAATAACCAAAATGAAAATACAACAACAACAACAAAAAATAAATGGAAATTTTCAAAAGTGCACAACACATACAAAATATCCAACCAAAAGTGAGTACGAAAATACTACAACAATAGTTTCAAACAATAAAATGTCTAAATTTAAAGTACAAGACATACGAATATCACAAAACTAACAGTCATCATCATTGAATTCGTCCTCGTCTTCCATATCATCATCCGTGCTGAAATCATCCAGGGGGCCTAGACCTTTTGCAGCCCGAACTGCATCACCTGGACACGGAGGAATAATCCCCCTAGTCTGAATGAAAGAACTGAACTGCTGCTGCAGGATCCTGATTTGTGATGTTATTGCCTCCTCCGTCTTCTTCTGCCTCGCACTCTGTTCAACATACCTCTGTCTCTATTCAACAAGCTCTTCGGTGAGTTGAGAAACCATATTTTGTAGTCTTACAATGGTTTCTGCATCAACCGAGGAGCTAGAGTATGAAGGGACAGACGAACTCTTAATATTATCGCCAAAATATTCAGTGTGGCATCCGTAGAAATGACCTCTATTTGCAGGACCTGAAGCTTGTGTCTATAACTCATTTCGTACATGCTGGGGTATTGGGTCACCCTAACTTTCAGGAGGCAGAGTACTACGATACTCACCAAGAAGATGCCTAAATTCGTCCTATATATTCAAGGTAAATTTAATACTAACAGTAAAAGAATACTAAAGTTGTTATAGTTGAATAATATCAACTTTGAGAAAAAGATTCATATATTCAAAATTTATTTCTTACGTGGACAACTTTTGCACGAGATTCAACCTAGACATCTTCATCATTCGGGTTCAATTTCTTTCTCAGATGAGTCACCTCGAAAACCTCATTAGTTGGTAGTTCCCTACCTATTTCTTTTTCCTGCATATGAAAAAATTATCAATGTTCAAATAATAAAAAAATTTAAATAGAAACAAAGAATTAAAACTGCAAAAGTTACATACCAATTTTTCTTTCATTGCAAGAGTACTTCTAGCACCCGCAGTATGTAGGGAGCCACCCTTGGATGATGCCTGGGCTCTCTTTCCATTTTTCCTCAACAATTGGTATTCTGGGCTATTCTTGTGGCGGTGATACAGTGTCCATAAGGGTTCAGGAATCCACTTAGGTTTTACCGATTTCTTTCGAGCATAATCCAATAGATCTTTAAATCTGCCTCTACTTCTTTGGAAAAAGTTCCTCTTTATAAGAAATTCATTTGCAGCATCCCACCAGTAAAATTTCTACAACCAAAATATAATATTCAATCTTGTGTTCTAACAAATTGTTAATAAGTAGGCGATAAGTTAAATCCTTACCTTAAATTCTTCAAACATTCTATCCCTGTCAAGTTCTGGAACCTTTTGCTAGCTGGTCCACTAGCCGTTGAAGTGCCGACTAATGCATATTTGTGCTATTTTTCCAACTCCATCATCCGTCTTAAACCTACAACACAAGATCAAATGGTAATTTCATCGGGAACAATAAAATAGTAATGGAAAAAATGAGTAACGTTATTATATTTAGAAATCTTACCCTCTCACAACTGGAACTACATAAATCCTCGCAGAATCATCTCTGTCTCCTAGCTGCCTAGTAAGTGATGGTGGATGCACTAGCGAGGCCGGATCGGAAGCACCAGATAGAGTACCTCCAAGCTGAAGATGAGACAACCCAATATATCTAGCAGAATCACTGTGCGAAGCTGCGTGACTGCTGCAGGAGGGTATCAATGATGGTAGATGTTTGGAGAGGCCAGTGGCCGTCCGATAGTACTGTGCTGGCGGTGGCACGGTCATAGGAGCAGAATGGATCGGTGTAGACCCATGTAGTGGCCCCAAATGCGTAGGAGTAGGTATCGAATCCTCGGACGACCTAGAATATAAGGCTCGTGCTGGTGCGTCAGTAAACCGACCCTCAGATATATGAATACCTGTCGGTCGTCTATAAGGCGGAGGTTCTCTTTTCTTTTTTGGTTTCGTAGTATCAACTAATTTTTCCTTACCTTTGTCACCTTTGCCTGACATCTAAATTATGTGAATTTAACAAGTTGTTAGTTCCTACAAAATGAATATATAAGAAAACATTCCAAGTAACTAATGTCAAGTTACTCATTCACACTTCAAATCGCTCTAACAACACGAGATATAGACAAGAATATTTTTATTACTATATAAGTCATGGAAAAGTGGAAACAACAAACTTAAACAGTATATTACATATCAATACATAATAACTTTAACCTATACAACTAATCCTCTTCGTCCAAAGACTCTCCACTAAACCATTCGCCCTCTTCGGAGGTTTCCTCATCTCCTACCCGCTCAGCCTCTTCTTCCGCAATATTAACTTCTTCAAAAATATTTTTTGGGTGATTCAAACCGTCCACTAACTCAACGTCCACTAGTTGGTGATCAATCTGCATTTTATTTTGATACGCAGTCTCCAATACATTCTCAAGTTCCACCCGCCCTATAGACCTTGTTTTGATCACAGCCCACCAATCAGACTTGTCATTGCACAACGGATAAGGAGCATAAAACACTTGTTTAGCATTTTGCGCTAGAACAAATGGATCGTAAATAGGATACGACTTATTGTGCTTCATTTCAATGATGTTATGCTCCTTATGTACTCTTGTGCTTGTTGTGCTTGGATCAAACCACTTACATCGAAATAGAATAACTTTTTTTATTAGGAAACCAACATACTCCAATTCTAAAATCTCGTGTATGATGCCAAAGTAATCAACATCATCATCATCTTTAACCCAAACGCCACTATTGTTTGTTTTCCTTGACCTGGAGTGTTGTTCGGTGGAAAAATTAAATCCATTTACTTTGTATAGGGACATTGCATTAGCTTCGACTGGACCCAAAGAAATATCTCTCAAGAGATTATCGTATGCGGATGCATTTGGAGAATGGTGTACCTAAAAATATCATACATATATATATTTTAGTTGATGAATGTGTAAATGTTTAAACTTTGTAGAAACATTAATACACTGACGAACCTCATTTTTAAACCATGTTGCAAATGATGCATACACTTGATTTTCGTGGAATTGAGTCTTAAATGAACTGAACATCCAACATGGGATACACAATTAGTTTCTTTAAGGGAATGAGTAAAAAAACAAGATATGTTAAAATTTGAATCTCCTTACTTCAGAAAGGGCTCAATTTCGGGGCAATTCAACAAGATATACAAAGTTGTTGATTTCCGCTCCGTGGGAGTGAGCCGATGAGGTATGGTTTTTTTAGACTTACAACCAGATTGATTGAAAATTGATATCGGTTATAAATGAGACTCATTCACATCGTCTGATAACGATTCGGTCGGTTTCTTGAACAAGCAACTTCATCACGAAAGTAGTATGAACAAAATTGAGAAGTTTCTCTTGCAAGATATGCCTCAACTATAGAGCCTTCCACACTATGTTTGTTTTTGGGACCCCTTTTCAATTTTCCAATTGCCCTGTACAATCTTAAGGTTAGATGTTTACTATATTTAACAAAAAAAAAGTATGCATTTAAATATGTTGCAAATGCTTACCGTTCAAAGGATACATCCACCTAGTTTGAATTGGACCGCCTAATCGAGCTCCGTGCACAAGGTGAATGGGAAGATGTTCCATCACATCGAAGAACGCTAGCGGGAAAATCTTCTCTAGCTTGTTGGTGATAAAAACAATATTACTTTCTATTCGCACCAGATTTTCTTCCGTTAATGTGGTGTCACATAAGTCTTTGAAGAACAAACTGATCTTTGCTATTGGTTTTCATATGTTTTTAGGTAAACCAATAAAAGCAATTGGAAGTAATTGCTCCATGAAAATATAACAATCATGACTTTTCATTCCATGCAAGATTCCTTGTGTCATATCAACCCTCTTTCACAAATTTGAGGCATATCCATTGGGCATCTTCAAACTTTGAACCCACTCACATATTTTACATTTTTGGTCCAACTTGAATGTAGAACCAACCTTGGCCTTAAGAACATTGTCATTGGGACCCTGTTGTAAGTGTAATTCTCTGCGGTTGCAATATTCTGGTAAGTCAATTCTGGCCTTAGGATTATCCTTTGTTTTGCCGGTGGCATCCATAACTGTGTTGAACAAGTTGTCAAAGTAGTTCTTCTCAGTATTCATGGCATCAACATTATTTCTAAGTAAATTATCTGGCCAATATTCTAACTCCCAAAGTATACTTTGCTTAGTCCAGTTAGACGAAACGCCATATCCATCAAGCCTGTACAATCGTTCCTCGCTGGCTTTAGGCAAATCCTTAACTATTTCCCAGACGTCGTGACCAGACAGTATTGGAGGGGGACCATCATGTTCCCTTTTATTCCTTCTGAAGGCATTTTTTATTCTCCTAAATTCATGATCAGGTGGCAAGAAACAACGATGACAATCAAACCATGAATTTTTCCTACCATGTCTCAATGAGAAAGATTTTGTTTTTTCCATGTAGTATGGACAAGCCAGCTTTCCAGCGGACATCCACCCCGACAACGTTCTATAAGTAGGAAAATCATTAACAATCCACATTAGATATGCACGCATATTAAAATTTTTTTTAAGAGAGATATCCCATGTTTCAACCCCCTCATGCCATAAAATCTGAAGTTCATCTATCAAAGGTTACAAGTACACATCTATTCCGCTTTCTGGATTACGCGGGCCAGGAATAACATAATTCAGAAATATATTGGGACTAGTCATCAACATTTCAGGAGGAAGATTATAAGGAGTGATAAATACAGGACAACGTGAATATAGCGCACCACCAACTGAAAAAGAAGAGAACCCATCATCACATAATCCCAATCGAATGTTTCGTGGCTTAGCTGCAAAATCTGGATAAGTTGCATTAAAATGCTTCCAAGCCTCCCCATCAAATGGATGACACATAACACTAGGGGCCCTTCTACTTTCACTATGTCATCTAATATGAGGAGCTAAGTTGTAGCAAGCATACAACCTCTTCAACCTTGGTATAAGAGGTAAATAATGCATTGCCTTAATAGTAATTTGCTTCCCAGTAGAACCACACTTATATCTAGGGTGCTGAAAAAACTTACAGAACTCTAGGTTAGCATGTCCCTTAAAGTATAACATGCAACCATTGTCACAACAATCAATTCTAATCGAGGAGAGACCTAACTTTGACACCAATCTTTTTGCCTTATAGAAAGAATCAGGAACCTCCAAGTCGGGGTGAACTAACTCTCTAATAAAGTCTATAATTGAGTCCATACCTCATTCCGCAATATTCCAGTCAGATTTAATACTTAATAATATAACAACAACAGACAAACGAGAGTGCGAACACCCATAAAAAAGGATAACTAACAGCTTGCAATTCTTCGTAGAAATTACCCGCTTCGCTATTGGAAAAATCTTCAACATTTTCCCTAAAGTCAACCCCGTGTTGCATCCTAAATGCATCCTGTACCATTTCTGTCATCCTAGAATCTTGATATACATTATGCCCTACAGACCTATAACTTTCTCTAGTAACAAAGTTATTTTGCGCAACATCACAATGAATACCACGCAATCTTAAAAAGTACTCGTGAAACCCCTTTCTAAAAAGATGTTCCTTTACATCTTCTTCACTTACAAGATTTGTACCATCACATCTAACGCAAGGACAACAAATTATCCGAAAAAGTGTCCAAAGATCAAGTGTCTTAGCATGTTCAATAAATCTTTTGACACCCTCAACAAATTCCTCCCTATTACCCATTCTATTATCATGGCTCCGGTGATATATCCAGCTATAATCATCTTCCATCTACGCAATCAATCAGATTCAACTAATTAGATCAAGCAGTTTCAACAAATAAAGTCACCAAAGAACATCACATTCTAAACACTAATTCACTATTAAAGTCACCGGCACTTAAACATTTTCAACAAATAAAGTCACACCCAACATCACCTCCTAAACAAAAGTTCACTTTTAAAGTCACCGGCACTTAAGTATTTTCAACAAATAAAGTAACCAACAACATCACCTTCCAAACAAAAGTTCACTATTAAAGTCACCGGCACTTAAGCATTTTCAACAAATAAAGTCACCAACAACATCACCTCCTAAACACTAGTTCACTATTAAACTCACCAAAACTTAAACTTTTTCAACTAACAAAGGCACCAACGAAACTAATTCACTTTTAAAGTTACCAAAAGTTAAGCATTTTCAACAAATAAAGTCACCAACAACAATACCTTCTAAACACTAATTCACTATTAAAGTCACCGGCACATAAGCATTTTCAACAAATAAAGTCACCAACAACTACACCTCCTAAACAAAAGTTCACTTTTAAAGTCACCGACACTTAAGCATTTTCAACAAATAAAGTAACCAACAACATCACCTTCTAAACAAAAGTTCACTTTTAAAGTCACCGGCACTTAAGCATTTTCAACAAATAAAGTCACCAATAACATCACCTCCTAAACACTAGTTCACTATTAAAATCACAAAAATTTAAGATTTTTCAACTAACAAAGGCACCAACGAAACTAATTCACTTTTAAAGTCACCAAAAGTTAAGCATTTTCAATAAATAAAGACACCACCACCACCACCTTCTAAACACTAATTCACCATTAAAGTCACCGGCACTTAAGCATTTTCAACAAATAAAGTCACCAACAACATCACCTCCTAAACAAAAGTACACTTTTAAAGTCAACGACACTTAACGATTTTCAACAAATAAATTAACCAACAACATCACCTCCTAAACAAAAGTTCACTTTTAAAGTCACCGGCACTTAAGCATTTTCAAAAAATAAAGTCACCAACAACATCATCTCCTAAACACTAGTTCACTACTAAGGTCACCAAAACTTACGCTTTTTAAACTAACAAAGGCACCCACAAAACTAATTCACTTTTAAAGTCACCAAAAGTTAAGCATTTTAAACAAATAAAGTTATCAACAACATCACCTTATAAACAAAAATTCACTATTAAAGTTACCGGCACTTAAGCATTTTCAACAAATAAAGTCACCAACAACATCACCTCCTAAACAAAAGCTCACTTTTAAAGTCACCGGCACTTAAAACATTTTCAACAAATAAAGTAACCAACAACATCACCTTTCAAACAAAAGTTAACTATTAAATTCACCGGCACTTAAGCATTTACAACAAATAAAGTCACCAACAACATCACCTCCTAAACACTAGTTCACTATTAAAGTCACCAAAACTTAAGCTTTTTCAACTAACAAAGGCACCAACGAAACTAATTCACTTTTAAAGTCACCAAAAGTTAAGCATTTTCACAAATAAAGTCACAAACAACACCACCTTCTAAACACTAATTACTATTAAAGTCACCGGCACTTAAGCATTTTCAACAAATAAAGTCACCAACAACAACACCTCCTAAACAAAAGTTCACTTTTAAAGTAACCGGCACTTAAGCATTTTCAACAAATAAAGTAACCAACAACATCACCATCTAAACAAAAGTTCACTTTTAAAGTCACCGGCACTTAAGCATTTTCAACAAATAAAGTAACCAATAACATCACCTCCTAAACACTAGTTTACTATTAAAGTCACCAAAACTTAAGCTTTTTCAACTAACAAAGGCACCAACGAAACTAATTCACTTTTAAAGTCACCAAAAGTTAAGCATTTTCAACAAATAAAGTCACCAACAACATCACCTTCTAAACACTAATTCACTATTAAAGTGACCGGCACTTAAGTATTTTCAACAAAAAAAGTAACCAACAACATCACCATCTAAACAAAAGTTCACTTTTAAAGTCACCGGCACTTAAGCATTTTCAACAAATAAAGTAACCAATAACATCACCTCCTAAACACTAGTTTACTATTAAAGTCACCAAAACTTAAGCTTTTTCAACTAACAAAGGCACCAACGAAACTAATTCACTTTTAAAGTCACCAAAAGTTAAGCATTTTCAACAAATAAAGTCACCAAAGAACATCACATTCTAAACACTAATTCACTATTAAAGTCACCGGCACTTAAGTATTTTCAACAAATAAAGTAACCAACAACATCACCTTCTAAAAAAAAGTTCACTTTTAAAATCACCGGCACTTAAGCATTTTCAACAAATAAAGTAACCAACAACTTCACCTTCAAAACAAAAGTTCACTATTAAAGTCACCGGCACTTAAGCATTTTCAACAAATAAAATCACCAACAACATCACCTCCTAAACACTAGTTCACTATTAAACTCACCACAACTTAAAGTTTTTCAACTAACAAAGGCACCAACGGAACTAATTCACTTTTAAAGTCACCAAAAGTTAAGCATTTTCAACAAATAAAGTCACCACCAACAACACCTTCTAAACAAAAGTTCACTTTTAAAGTCATCGGCACTTAAGCATTTTCAACAAATAAAGTAACCAACAACATCACCTTCCAAACAAAAGTTCACTATTAAAGTCACCGGCACTTAAGCATTTTCAACAAATAAAGTCACCAATAACATCACCTCCTAAACACTAGTTCACTATTAAAATAACAAAAATTTAAGCTTTTTCAACTAACAAAGGCACCAACGAAACTAATTCACTTTTAAAGTCACCAAAAGTTAAGCATTTTCAATAAATAAAGTCACCAACAACAACACCTTCTAAACACTAATTCACCATTAAAGTCACCGGCACATAAGCATTTTCAACAAATAAAGTCACCAACAACATCACCTCCTAAACAAAAGTACACTTTTAAAGTCACCGGCACTTAATCATTTTCAACAAATAAAGTAACCAACAACATCGCTTTCTAAACAAAAGTTCACTTTTAAAGTCACCGACACTTAAGCATTTTCAACAAATAAAGTCACCAATAACATCAACTCCTAAACACTAGTTCACTATTAAAGTCACCAAAACTTAAGCTTTTTCAACTAACAAAGGCACCAACGAAACTAATTCACTTTTAAAGTCACCAAAAGTTAAGTATTTTCAACAAATAAAGTCACCAACAACATCACCTTCTAAACACTAATTCACTATTAAAGACACCGGCATTTAAGCATTTTCAACAAATAAAGTAACCAACAACATTACCTTCTAAACAAAAGTTCACTTTTAAAGTCACCGGCACTTAAGCATTTTCAACAAATAAAGTAACCAACAACATCACCTTCTAAACACTAATTCACTATTAAAGTCACCGGCACTTAAGTATTTACAACAAATAAAGTCACCAACAACATCACCTTCTAAACACTAATTCACTATTAAAGTCACCGGCACTTAAGCATTTTCAAAAAATAAAGTCACCAACAACATCATCTCCTAAACACTAGTTCACTATTAAGGTCACCAAAACTTAAACTTTTTCAACTAACAAAGGCACCAACGAAACTAATTCACTTTTAAAGTCACCAAAAGTTAAGCATTTTCAACAAATAAAGTTATCAACAACATCACCTTCTAAACACAAATTCACTATTAAAGTTACCGGCACTTAAGCATTTTCAACAAATAAAGTCACCAACAACATCACCTCCTAAACAAAAGTTCACTTTTAAAGTCACCGACACTTAAGCATTTTCAACAAATAAAGTAACCAACAACATCACCTTTCAAACAAAAGTTAACTATTAAATTCACCGGCACTTAAGCATTTACAACAAATAAAGTCACCAACAACATCACCTCCTAAACACTAGTTCACTATTAAAATCACAAAAACTTAAGCTTTTTCAACTAACAAAGGCACCAACGAAACTAATTCACTTTTAAAGTCACCGGCACTTAAGCATTTTCACAAATAAAGTCACCAACAACACCACCTTCTAAACACTAATTCACTATTAAAGTCATCGGCACTTAAGCATTTTCAACAAATAAAGTCACCAATAACAACACCTCCTAAACAAAAGTTCACTTTTAAAGTATCTTGGGAATAATTGGCAAAAGAGGCACCTTCCAAAACTAATTTTCCAAATGCCCACTTAATTTCTTTTTAATTTATTTTTTAGGTTTAGACTGTAAAAAGTGAGGAAAAGTGGAAAAGTGGGGCCCACACGTGGTCGAAGGGACCAATTCATCATTTTTACTACTTTACAACTTTAATATAATATACCTAACACCCTCCACTTATTCCAATATAAAAAAAAACTCTCTCTCTCTCCTCTTCAATTCTCAACTCCAGCTTTTGAAACTTCTTCTCTCAAAAATGTCTTTTTTATTTCGTCTTCTTCTCCAGCTGCTAAGGGGTAGTTGTTGCTTCGCAAAGTTAGTTAAAATTAAGTTTCGATCATATCTAGATCCATTTAAACAGTTTTCTTTGCTAATTGATTCATAGTGATGTAGGAACTTTATTTATTTTTTCGAATTTGGTTGATTAAGTAGTTAAAAAATGAGAATTTTATAGGTAATGAGTTTGATTTTGAAGCAATGGTTGAGGTTTTATGTGGCCTTTTTGACAGATTTTTTCGTCGATCATGGTGTTGAATTTTGAAACTTTTATTTAGGTGTTTTGATTTAGTCGTGGTTTTGTTTAGCAACGAAGTGTTGAATGGTGGGATAATTGCTATTTGAAAAGTTATTTTGGCATTTTGATCTACACAGTGACCTATTTCTATCCGTAGACCCGCGGTCTATCCGTAGACCCATGGTTTATGAAATGAGAATGCCCTAGATTGAAATCAATTTTCAGACGTATGAAGTTCTTTTAAAATATGATTGCTGAAATAGTGAAAATTGAAATATTAATAGCTAATTAGTTTGATTAGGTGCACTGTTTGATTTCTAGCTATTGTTGTGTTTTGATACTGCATGTTGGATTTTGGTTTAGTTATTGTATATTTGTGAAGTGAACTGTTTAATGGTGGGGTGTTTCTTAATTTTTTGTGGGGGTTTTCATTTGAGCATTAAGTTATTTCTGTTGATAGACTTGTCGTCTATGAACTGAAAATGGGAGATTTGTTCTGCAGGTGCAGATTGTATTAAAAATGGCTAAAAAACCATCATTTCTAAATGCAAAGACGGTACCGCTTCTGATTCTGCTGGTAGCAGTAGAAAAATAAAAGCTGAGGCAGTTGAAAATGTCTCAAAAAGGAAGAAAATTCAAGAGGCAATATCCGAATCAGATTCGTAGTTAAAGGAGATACGCGACTATGTCGAGTCTAGTGAAGATGTTGCGAAGTGCAGCGTCAGTAGTGACAGTGAAGAGAGCGAGGAAAGTGGGAGAAATAGTGATGATGGGGATAATGATCCCTTGTCCATGCCATATCTTTCAAGGTGCATTTCTGTGGAGCGGTATGACCTTCGAACAATAATTAAAGAGGTAGGATCTTTTCCAGCAAGGATATCGGTCAAATCAAGAATGGTTGCTTATCGAGAATTTAAGCAAGTTTTTGTCGACCAGGAATTAAAGAAAAGATTCAAGCGGTCCTGTTTTGGACGCCTGAGAAACCTATCGGAATATCTCAAGTTAAATGGGCAGTTGGTCCATTATTTGCTGTTGTGATGCATCAAGAACGATAAGATGCATCATGAGATGTGGTTCTGCGTTAACAACAAGCCTGCCTATTTTGGCTTGAGAGAGTTTTGTTTGATCACGGGGCTAAACTGCTTATCATACTCCAGCGAATCAAAAATGAAGAAGGTATTAGCAAAGGGGGACAATTTTTATTTTAAGGTGACGAAAAACAAAAACATCACGACGGCCAACTTGTTACACCTGATAAAAGAGAATAAGTTGAACGAGGACCAGAAGTGCAAGTGTTGTCTACTGTGGTTCTTGCACACCATGTTTCTTGCAAAAGATTCGACGAAGGTTGTCGACACAAAACTGATTCAAATGGTCGATTCTTTGAGTTTCTTCGAGAAGTATCCGTGGGAGAAAGAGACATTTCAACTGACCATGGACTATCTGAAGAAGAAAAGTGACCTGAAGAAGCAGAAGAAAGTATTTGATGAGAAGCAGAAAGCATCCTATGCTCTATTCGAATTTCCCTGGGCATTCATTGTATCTACCATAAACCCTTTAGTGAGTTTATCATAGATTCTCATTTTATTTATGCTCTTTCATAGACTCTGAGTTATTTTTTTCACTGCTGTACTGCTTACAAATTTGGATCTATGAGGCCTTTCCTCATCTTGGAGAATTTACTGGAAAATCAATCTATGAGCCCTTTCTCATTCCCCGCATCTTCAAATGGCACACAATAAAAAGTGATAAGATAATCGAAGACGACCCATTCAAGTATAAAGAAAAAGTTACCGAGGTTTGAACTTATTTTCTATTATGCAATAATACTACCGTTGTATCGAATGTTATATAATTGTTAATTGATATTTTATAAAACGTGCACCCATACATTATCCCTACTGTTCATGAGATGAATATGGATTATATGATTACGTTTGAGCCATATATGGATGAGGTGAAGAATAACGTCCTCGATGGCTTAAAGAAAGAGTTAGAAGCGGTGACTGACCTTACTTTAAATTAGGACAGTGATGATGACAGGAATTTGGGTGGTAACCCCATTAGAGTACGCGTTGGTGATGATGATTCTCCAAGCACCTCCAAAGATTCAGTGGGAACGTCATCCCCCGGGGATCTTCATAAGCATATTGATGTGATCGAGGAAGCATGTTGGATATTGTTTCCTATATCAGAGAGAAAAGAATTAAGAAAAAAGAAAAGGATGAGCGACAACATGAGTGAGGTAAATTCATTCAATAATTGATATTGTTAATGAATTTTCATCTTTAAATATCATTAACACTTTGTAATATGATGATACAGTACATGTGGACCTTCGTGAATTAGAGAGGAATGAAGAAGGAGAAAAAATAAGCAAAATGGATGAGTTGGCCTCTGTTGTGGAAGAAGAGGAAAAAGAAGAAGAAATGGAAGAAGATAAGAGCCAAGAACAAGGTGGAAAAGTAGCAGCTTTAGAAGAAGAAGAAGAAGAAGCGGCATCAGATGAACACGAAGGCGAGGAAAAAGAAAAAGCTGATGAAGAAGAAGCTGACAAAGCTGACAAAGAAAAAGTTGAGAAAGAAGTAGCAAGTGAAATAAAAGAAGAAGCTGAGGAAGAAATAGCTACAGCAAGTAAAGAAAGAGAAGAAGGTGTGGAAGAAAAGGAAACTGAAGAAGCACCAGCTGCTGCAGATGTTGAAAAAGGGGAGAAGAAGGTGAGAATGAAGAAGCAGCTGCAGCTGTTGAGAAAAAAAGAGCTGAAGCTGACCAAAAAGATGTGGTCATGGATATTTTTGATGAAATCAACAGTAACACTTGTGTTGATGAGGAACTTAGGGAAAAAGACATTTGAATCCTAAGCCGTTTAATGTGTTGTTGAATGATGAGTTCTTAGGATATGACAATTTTTTTTTATTTCACAAATATGAAGGTTGAAGGATTTGGTGGTAGGATATGACAATTATTCTTTTATTTTATGAAACTGGTTATGATTCTGCACTGAATCTGTTTCTATCAAACTGAGTTGTGGCATGGAATTTGAATATGCAGGGTGTGGTCATAGTTGGTACATTGTATACTTGATATCATAGAATGCATACTTAATATTTCATATACCGTATGCATAGTCTATCATTACCTTGTTGGTCGAATTTAAGTTGACGTGTTGTTTAATCGACTATGGTACTATCAAAAATAGTATTAACATTATAGAAAAATAGAACTATTATTATTTATTCAATATCACTACATCCATGTTACACTTTTTCAAAGAACGACTACTAGCATTATAGCACATAACATCATTTTTAGGACATTCTCCCTTTCTTCGGTCAAAATCAATTTTTATTTTAGTTGATCCCTCTCTATTTGGGTGTCATGTAGAAATAGTTTAAAGTGATCCCTCTGTTCTTCGGCTTCTTTGAACAAAGTCATGAGAAAATCTTTATTTTCTTCTCATTGTTGAAGACTTTGTAGTAGATTAAATTTTGCCAAGCCTTGAAAATTTGATATCTCGAGTCCCGAACTCAACGTTGCTGGACTGGTTGGTGGTGATAGCTCATCAAGCCATTTAAAAAATGAGCATGTGCTATTATCCTAGAAAAAAATAATAATTACATAACAATTAACTTAACTTTTTTTAAAAAAAAAAACACAGCTCACCTTCGCAATTACACAATTATAAAATTTGCGACCTGGATTTGAATTCGTGTGTGACGTCCTCAAGACAGCCGCATTCCCACAATGACAAATTAGAGTATTTTTAGAATTGGATGTTTGAGATGCTTGCGACATTGTAGAATTTTTAAAAATAAAACAAAGTGAATGAAATAAAATAATGAGGGATGGACACCTTATATATGAAGTAAAAATAAAGTGTTAACATTGATGGCTTACAAAAGTAGCCGTTTATTACCGTTGGAAAAGTAATTTTTCTTTTTTGAACTGGTGGTGACACTTAATAGGCCGTCGTAGATATGACCTATGTCAACTATCGATTTGTCTGATCTATCATAGACTTACACCTTTAGTAGTGCATCGATTGATATCCTGATTATGCTTAGACTACGGTGATCTATGTACACTTCTATAGACCATGACTTGGATGTAGTTAAAAAATAAATAAATAAATTAAAAATGATTTAAATAGATAATCACATGTTTTGGGGATGGTGGAAGAAAATAATTAAATTAAAAATGATTTAAATAGACGATTTGGGCTGGTGGAAGAAAATAATTCAATTAAAATGATTTAAATAGATAATCACATGATTTAAATAGATAATCTTAAACTGTTGGTGACACTTATAAACTCCCATCAATGTTAATCCATGTCAAATTCATGTAAGAAATATACTTGTGCCTTGAGGGTCCATCGATTAGTCTAGTCTACCGTAGACTTACACCTTTAGTAGTGCATCAATTGATATCATGAGTATGCGTAGACCACGGTGATCTATGTACACTGCTATAGACTATTACTTGAATGTAGTTAAAAAATGAATAAATAAATTAAAAATAAATGTAGTGTGGATTTCTACACATGTGAGGAGTGTAAACAAGTCACATAATCATCTTAGAGCTTAAACAAATTAGGGGGGTGAATTAAAGAGTGTGTGGATGGGTAGTGATTGAATGTTCAATATTCTAAGAGTAATGTTTGTCAAAGCACAAGTATGTTTTAAGGATATGTATTGTATTTGATGACTACACATTCCACATACTCCTTCCATCACCACCCCTAAATGAAAAGAGTGAGTGAAATTGATAGTAGTAGAACAATCATCATCCTTAATATATACTTGTGCTTTGACAAACATTACTCTTAGGATATTGAACATTCAATCACTACCCATCAACACACTCCTTAATTCACCCCCTAATTTGTTTAAGCTATAATATGATTATGTGACTTGTTTATACTCTTTCACATGTGTAGAAATCCACGCTACATTTATTTATTTATTTTTTAACTACATCTAAGTGATGGTCTATAGCAGTGTACATAGATCACCGTGGTCTACGCATAATCATGAAATCAATCGATGCACTACTAAAGGTGTAGGTCTATGGTAGACCAGACTAATCGATGGCTGACATAGGTCATGATCTACGACAGTTTATTAAGTGTCACCACCACTCCAAGATTAACTATTTAAATATTTTTTAATTAAATTACTTTCTTTCACCAGCCCCAAAACATGTCATTATCTATTTAAATCATTTTTAATTTAATTATTTTCTTCCACCAGCCCCAAAACATGTGATTATCTATTTAAATCATTTTTAATTTATTTATTTTCTTTCACCAGCCACAAAACATGTGATTATCTATTTAAATTTATTTTTAATTTAATTATTTTCTTCCACCAGTTCCAAAATATGTGACTATCTATTTAAATTATTTTTAATTTAACTATTTTCTTCCACCAGTCACAAAACACGTGATAATCTGTTTAAATCTTTTTAAATTAAATTATTTTCTTCCACCAGCCCCAAAATATGTTATTATCTGTTTTAATTTAATCGATGACCCATCAATTCACATGGTCTACGATCGACTGATATGTCCAGTCGAGGAAGGACTGAGTATACGATTGATGATAGACTATATATTACTTTTTACTCTTCCGGAAATTATTCAAGCTAAGCTACAGTACTGGAAATTAAACAAGGCATACATATTTGATTTGAGTTTTTGTCTGTACAGAAGAATAACTGCCACATAAAAAAACAAGGGATCACAACAAAGATGGCAAACATAATGTTCAAACAAACTGAAACATGCTTATATTAAACTTGTTCATTGCATTATATAATAAAATTTACAGCAAAAAGAAGAAAATAGAAGAAGCTTTCTTCTAACAAAATCCTACTAAGAAAGCTTCTTAAGTAATGAACAAACCAAAAAAACTTAAAAACATAAACTAAAACAAAAAAAAACTAAATTATAGGGATGGTGGGGGTGATGTAGTCATTGTCGTCCATTCCAAGACACTCCAGAATTGCTCGAAGAAAATGAGCAATTCGTCGGAGCTCACGCTAAAAGTACCGTAGATCTTCTCCCAGGCCGTAGAAAAGACGGTCAAAGTCATTTTGAAGAAGCAGCAGATCATAGGTACGAGGGGGAACTCGTCTGATTGGGCGAAGGGGAATTCTGCGACCAGACATTATTTTTTATTTGGGTAAAGAAGAAGAAGAGGGTTTCTGATGTTTTGGGTTTAGGGACAAATAAAGGGTTGCGTAGAAATAGGCACTGTACTTATAGACCTATAGATGGTGTCCTTTCATCTATCCACCCAATGGTCAGTCGACCTGCGTGAGAAGAGAAATGCTTGATTTGCGTATACCAACTATTTTTCGTGTGAACGGACTTTTTGCAGCTTTTCATTAAATGGGAACAGGAAATAATGATTCATTACATCGATTAGAGAGATTATGAAGAAAAATGACCAAGATAGCGTGTTTGATAAGCAATAATATAACCAATACATAATATTTTGTAGACCTTGTGAAATATACACCATAGACTTTACATAGTCTATCATAGACAACGATTTAAGTTGATTACAACTGAATGTTAAAATCTACAAAAATTCACATTTAGCCACCAAAATAGTAGCTTTACAACTGAAGCTAAAAAAAAGCCTATCTATGATTTGATGGTCATTCTACACGTGATTCTTTTGTGCCCAAATTTCTTGCATATTGAACACCTATTCCTTCTTTTGGACTTGAGTGTCTCACCGACGCCCTTAGTGCATTTGAATTTCTTTCTTCCGAGTTTGGGATCGTAGGAAGGTGGAGAAATTTTTGTGTCTACCAATACCTGTGGCACAGTCCATTCGGCCTCCTGAGGGACAACGTTAATTGCTTCCGAGTACGCGAGGAGGTAAATTTTATCTTTATAAATTGGAGAAGAGTAGTTGTAGATGGAGTTCCCATAACCTTTGTCATCGTCATACTTTGCTCGCAAAGCTGCCATCACATGTTCGCATGGTTTTTTCACCAAGTCAAATTTCTGACAAGAACAACTCCTCTCCAAGAGATTGACTTTGGCATTAACACCATTGTCAAACACCGTGTGCTGGTCAAGAACCCTGTTTGGATTAATCACATACAAAGAATCGCTCGCAACCTTATTATCCCTTAGGATCCTTTCTGCATAAGGCATAAATATGTTCTCTTTACCATCGACAAAGGCATGCCGCTTCCTAAACTTTTCACCAAATTCTCTAGCAATTGAATTAAATATGTACGACACGGGGTACTCCCATTCTTCCATCAAAATCGAGTTGAGTGACTCAGCGATGTTTGTGGTCATCATATCGTACCTATTGCCCGGAAAGTGTGATCTACTCTATTTTTCTAAACCAAGCACATTTTCAAGGACATGTGCTGCCTCGGGGCAATAACTCTTCAATTCTGCAAAATTATTGCTAAACTCATCAAAGGAATAAGCCTTTGCCACGACGTAGAATAGATAAAGATGTTCTCCGCAGTGGTGATTTGCGCGAAGATTTTCAGTAAAGTGCCTCATGCAAAGTCCATGATTTGAATGACTGTATACACGAGAGAAGGCATTGGCAATGCTAATGTGCCTGTCGGAGATGACACATAGATCTGGTTCATCTTCTACGATAGACTTCAGCTTCTGGAAAAAGAAGGTCCAAGAAGCATCGCTCTCTTTATCGATGACACAAAAGGCAATCGAAAAGATCTGATTTTCGGTTTCCTGTGCAATGGAACTCAGCAGAACGCCCCCATACTTGCCATACAAATGTGTGCCATCGACGGCAATTCCCTTTCTCATGTGGGCATATCCCCGTATGCAAGCTTCGAATGCTAAGAAGTAGTAAACGAACAATCCATTCATCCGGTTTACCATGATAGAGTAAGAAGACCCGAGATTCAATAACTCCACCATGTGGGAAAAAGCCGGCAAGCAAGCATATCCGTGCTCCGATGTCCCGCGAATGATGTTCTTCACAATTACACTTCCTTTCTAACACATCCAATAGCTTGTGTTGCAACGCAACTCCTTAAACACAATCCTTTGAATTTCTCTTATGCTTGAACCCTTACCATCTCGAAAATAATTTACGCATACTGAAGCAATCAATTCAGATGAGTCTTTCTTGTGCCTGCGGGTGGTGTGTTCAACACCGCACGTGTGCAACCCGACATACTTGTATATGTGAACTCTGTCCAAGGTGTCTTACTTTTTTGCCCACAACAACCAGCCACAACCACGAGATAAGCATTCCGCCTTAATAAATTTTGTGCATCTTTTCTTCATATAATAATTAAAAGACTGCCTCGTCATTGCTGCATCTAGTAGCATTTTTAGCTTTTTCTTACCGGCGAATGTTTGACCACAACAAAAAATGGTTCCGTCGGTGAAGGAGTGTCCTGGTTGTGATCCCGTTTCACATTCTTCTTCATCATCTTGCGAGTCCGATGAAAAGTCTTCCATATGCATAGAATCATCTTCCATATTAATTGGATGATCGCCATCGTTCTTATAATCATTCAAATCATCATCGATCAAATCATTATCGACTATCGGACGCCGCGGTGGGGGTACTGATGAATTCAGCAGTCTTTCAAAGGACCTCTCAACCACATTTATTCTCAAAATAGGCGTAAAGTCATCTGCATCAGCATCCATTATGTACGTCAGCACACGTACATTACTATTTATGATCGTAGAATTCATCTTTTCCCTCGAATGCATTAGATAACTAAACACCACGTCGTTCGGCGTGCAATCTAGATCCTCTCTCTACATTACGCTTGAAATAAATTCGTCGTACGAACTATTGCGGCGAACAGGAATAGGAATTGTCACCTTGGTAAATGATCTCCATTTTCAACATTTGGGAGTCTCCACCCATTCTCCCATGAAATCACCAGAAACCAGAACAAATTTTGCAATAGACATACTAGAATTAAGCTTTGGTCGATGGTAGATTATTCTTAGGGTCTATGTCGGGATGTATGCACGGTCGATGACTGATGATGACGGGCCAATGGTTGCGCAGATATTCGTACAAAAACTTGAAATTGCAAATATTGTTTCTAATCAATGATTGTTGTATTTATGGAATAGAGAAATGAACTTGGAGTCGCCTGAGCTGTTGTAATGCACTTTCTAAAGTCGTTTTGAGAAATGTGAGTGATTTAAAGCTTTTTAACAATAGTGGAAAGTGTGTTTGAGAAGATAAGAAACAAATGGGATAACAATGGATGCAATGGACAAGCTTATGATGTTTGTGGATTGATTTACAGTTGATCGCCGGAAAATAATGCCGAAAAAGTGGCCAGAATTGGAGCTTTTTGAGGGAAAAATAATCACCTTCTATTTTTAGCTTTTGGAAAATTTTTTTATATTTTTGGAAAACCTAGACATTTTTGTATATATAATAGTGGATGATGGAGTGGGTTGAAGTGTATTATTAGAAACTTGTGGGTGAATTTATTAAGTTGAAAATATTGGGTTAAAGTGAATTATATAAAAGTTGGGGCTGAAATTGTTAAGTTGGAAAAGTTGGTGGTGAGGTGGAATTATGTAGGCATATGGCCAATTTTTTAAAACTTTTAAGTATTTGGCAAAATATTTTTGAGAAAGAGGTTTTTTGGCATACTTGCCCTAATAGCTTTCAGAATTTCGTCAATGTTGAGAGATTTAGTAAGAATATTTTGATCTCATGATAAGGCTATTTATAGCTAGATGGGTATTAGATCGAATGCAATTAAATTGCTCGGTAGAGTGAATTTTTTCAAAGTAACTTAGAATAGTGAGTTTTATATGGTCAGAGTAGAAGGACCAGTTACCCATAGAATCCAAAAGATCTATGATTCTATTCTTCCTTCTTCTGTTAATGGTAGTAGTATGAAAAAATTTAGTATTTGTATCGTCTTCCATTAACCACTGTATCTCGACTTAAGTTTCCAGAAATCTTCTTTTTGCTTGAGGATATTATTAAAGTTTTGTGTTAGAGAATTTTCAAGATTGTGATGATACGAATTCTTTCTGTTTAGGTTCGTATTTTGAAGTCCTTCTAGCCTTGACTTTAAATTTATTTATTTATTTTTAAAGATGTTACCAAAATTATTTTAATTCAAAATGGTAGCATTGTTAGGAAAGATATTAACAGCACTAGAGTAATTATAATTTTCATGCCAAGAGTTTTTAACGATGTCTTTAAAATTCGGGTGGCGTAACCACATCGTCTCAAATCTAAATGCATGAATTGGGTTTTCACTATATTTAACTAGATTTACCATAATGAGGCAATGGTCGGAGTGCGTCCTCGGAAGATGAACAACATTTTAGTTGGGATAAAATTCTAACCACGAAGGATTACAAAGAAATTTATCCAAACATTTCATAATAATAGTGTTATTTTGTTTAATCACATTAGTCTGAGTAAATTTAGGTCTCGTGAAGCCTAAATCTATCATATTTAAATTATTTATGCAGTTTATAAAATTAAAAACACGAGAATTGTTTATGGAGTTTTCACCAAATTTTTCTGATGAGTTAGTTACTTCATTAAATCACCACACATTAGCCAAGGCCCGATTATTTTATTTTTCATTTCTTTTAAGTTATTCCATAGCATTTTTTTTATAAAAATACTATTTCGAGCGTATATAACTATAAGGAATCATGGAGCAGAATTCGGACTGACCTTAAGAGAGGCATAGATTTCTTGTTCTGTTAAACCATCGGATTGATTGTGAGCTCGTTGTTGTTCCAGAATAATGTTATTTCCCATAGTAATCTCATGTTGGTACCTGTAGTACATCATAAAATTAAAGTACCTGCAGAAGAGAGTCGTGATCTGCCATTCTAGTCTCAGTCGAGGCTAAAACAGCAAGGTTGTGGGATGGTATTATATCCAACACATTCCTCTTAAAGGCGGAGTTGTTAGCCCCCCTATAGTTCCATACAGTAACCTTCATTGGACACTGATTTGATATTGTTGGGGCCCTTCTGAAGCTAGAGACATCTCCAGGTTCAAAGCAAACTGATTCTGAAAAAGTGAGTACTCCCATTCTTCCATTGGCGTTGCCGGAATCACTACTACATATTGGTGCATGTGTGACTCTGGAAATAATCTTATGTTCATTGATATCTTTTGAATTGGTAGTGGTACGTTCACTAGCATCCTTTCTTCTGTGTTTGCAAGAAAAGTGAATGTTAATGTATCTTCCAGAGTTAAAGGTATCATTACCTGGGCATTGCCTCTTAGTGGATCCTCCTGAGCTTGTGGCATATGTGGAACATGAATAGGATACAGTGGAGGTGTCATGGATGGTATTTCTTGGAGTTGTGGAATCACCTGATCTTGTGAGTACATTTCCTTCGATGTTATCGATATTTATGAAAGAGACCAGTCTGAATAGTTCATTAGTGGGGATAAGAGTGAGTTCAAGTTTCTCATTGGAGAGATCATGAAGTTGGCTTGCATGTAGATCATGTTCCTTCCTATTTCTATAAGGTGTTCATTTTGTATAAAATGTGCGTTCAACAAGTTCTGATAGCTCTGCACTAGTTTTGGCATTATTTTCATTGGCCGTAGATACTTCATCGGTATTGTATTATTCATGTTTTGTCCATATGTCATATTTGTTGGTATGTTGTCTTGAAGGGTGGGATAGAGAGGAGATTGGGTTTGATTGTTTGTGGGAGGGTGATAGCCAAAATGCAGGGATTCACAAAGAAATCCGAGGTTTTAGCAGCTGGACAGGAGTCTTTATGGAGAAAACTCGAGTAATCATCTATGGGGGTGGATTCGGGAAGAATATGAAAATAGAATTCAATTAGGAAAACTGTATTATTGTTCAATTGATGATTGAATTTGTAGATACAATTCCTTTTATAAGAAATGAGAGTGAATCTAATTTGCTAACTGCTTCTAACTAATTCAACAACCCGTAACTAACTGCTGATATGGCAAAGCTAATTAACTTGTCCAGTTGATTCATTTTCGTGTAACAGTACTCCCTGCTGCAAAGAGATCCTTGACCTCAAGGATCAAGACCAGAAAATCTTGCTTAAAGAACAATAAGGTACTCCCAAGTTGCAGCACCAGCCGACAATCCTGTCCATTTGGGAAAAACTTAAGCCACAGTTCTATTCCCTTTCTTAACTGTCCTTCTTTGCAGTATAACTTTTGGATCTGAACAATGGGGACTTGCCATCAGAAGTAGTCATCAGATCCCAGCTTCTTCAAACTTCAACTTCTAGTTTGACTCATAAACTTCCTGGAATATGTCCTTGAATCTTCCGTCGTATTTCTCAAGGATGGTATTCTTTGTGCTAAGATAGAGTGGACGTTTCTTTTGGCAAGTCGTGTTCATAGAAGCTTCAGCGAAAGAACGAATAGACTCATCCGTGTTGTACATGGATAGAGCTACTCCACCAGCACCAGCGAAGTTGCAAACCTCGAACTCGATCTTTTGATCCGTCCCTTCTGGTACAAATACTAATTTGAGTTTTCCAGCTCCTTGAATTACTGTATCAGTAGCTCTATATTGATCACCAAAAGCATGTCTGCCTATGCATATCGATTTTGACCAACCTAGGACAAGTCGAGGGATGTTTTTGCAGAGGATTGGTTCCCTGAATACCGTACCATTTAGAATATTCCTATTTTTCCCATATGGTCTCTTCCACATACGCTTCAAGTTAAACTCCTTCATACGAGCTTCATCTGGAGTGATGGTTGCACACTTAATTGCTATATTATACTTCAAAGTAGCCTTAGCGCTTTCAATTGTAACCTTATCATCTGTGGCATCACGGTGATGAAGGCCAAGAACGAAGTATTTTATATCCAACTCCACAAAGGGCAAGAAGAGCTTATCTTTGATTAATTTCCAAATGATACGGGTCATTTCATCTCCTGCTTGACCAAAGTTAAAACCATTTTCACCATATTTTTGTGTCTGTCCCAAACTTTTGATGACTGCAAAAGGTCGTCCATTCCACCCAGAAGATGCAGCTCCTTCTACTGTCGGACCCTTCTTACCGAATGAAGGACCAAGAGACTGGAATAACATAAACAATTGCCTCCCTCCGTTCTATATATTCTGCTCAAAAGATGTCGAACTCATTTTTCCAAGTGAAGGCGCAGAAAACTGTAAAAGGGGAAACTGAGTGCATCCCTTCCCGTCGAGATCACTGTTGTTCTCAAGAGTGAAATGGTAACTAGAGAATTGATAATTGATGACTCCTAAGTATGTAGCAATGTGACAGTTTACAAGGTACATCATATGGTCATACATTCTGATCCTCAACATAATTACTTTCTTGTTTCCAATCACATCCCATGCAATTAATATTGGTCTTTCATCTATTATTAGAAAGAGAAATTTCTCATCTCCTTCACATAGGGCAGATTTTGCCCCAAATTATCGTATCACTCTTAAAGTCAAACCATAAGTCGCACGAAGTAATGACCGCGAAAATAATTGTATCAGAACAAGCCTGCCATGCGAGCACTTCTTTCCAAGCAGCGCTTGAACAAACATCACAAGTTCTACTGTTGATTGTGTTTTTCAATCCCTGGAACCTAATACAACCATATTTGAGATCAAAGAATTGTTGCTGGTCTTTATTATCAAAAAACTTACCCAATTCCCATTGGTTTGCACTAACTCCATTATGCTTCTCTTTTTCATTAGCCGAAACCATATCCTCCGATTTTCTTAGAGTTCGAGGATATAACTACAAATGCATGAAGTGTTCGACTGCTCCAGCTTCCATATCCTTCTTGTTTCTTGTTTTCACCAACTTATCTTTGTTAGAGTTAACTTCTTCACCGTTTAAAGAAGTTGCAAACACTTTGTTCTCATTTTCTATGAAAAGAACATCGAGAACAAAGCCTCCAAAATCCCCTTTATTGCTCTTATCTTCCATAGAAGGTGCCTTATTGAGAAACCAATCTTCCAAAGCATCTACATCACTCTCAGTATCTCTATAGAACACATCAAGAAACAAGTCTTCAATTTCTTCTATTTCATTGTTTATGTCAATAGTACTACTATCTAGAGAATCTACATGTAAATCTCTTTTAGGCATTTTATCGAGAACCTTGCAAGTATATGATGTCTTCTTAATAGAAGTTTCTTGTGGATAGAAATGAGAAGGATTATAGGGTTGAAAACTAACTAGCTTCTTTGGGGAACCTGCCCCAAATCTTTCCACCAAAGCTACCGCATATTCATTCCAAGATGGAGGTTGAATGTATTGTCTATACCTCATGAAGGATTGATGCCACTGAATAGCTTCATCTTCCAAGTGTATTGTTGTCAGTCCTACTTTTTGATCCACGACAATTTCCTCAAACTCAAAAAACTGCTCCACTCTAAATAACCAAGAACTCACATCCTCTCCAGAAAATCTTGGAAAATCTAGTTTAGAGTAACGAGCTATACCTTGTTGGTAACCCAAAGGATTCTTGTTTCTGGGCTCTTCCACCAATTGTCTCTCTCTTGACAGTCTTTCCCCTGAAGTTTCAATCTCATCTCCGGTATGAGTAATATCCTTTTGATTCCCTTCTAGTTGTTCCTTTAATTCCATCACCGTTTGATTCAATTTCTTCAATTTCTCCACTGCAGCATTAAGAACACCAATTTCTGAAATTAATTTCTGCATCATTTTTCTTAATTCAACCACTTTAGAAGTAGAATTCTCTGAAGATCTTGTTGTCTTTGTCATCGTAAATCTAAGGAAAGGATGGCTCTAATACCAATGATAACCAAAATGCAGGGATTCACAGAGGAATCCGAGGTTTTAGCAGCTGAACATGAGTCTTTATGGAGAAAACTCGAGTAACCAGCTATGGGGGTGGATTCGGGAAGAAGATGAAAATAGAATTCAATTAGGAAAACTGTATTATTGTTCAATTGATGATTGAATTTGTAGATACAATTCCTTTTATAATAAATGAGAGTGAATCTAATTTGCTAACTGCTTCTAACTAATTCAACAGCCCGTAACTAACTGCTGATATGGAAAAGCTAACTAACTTGTCCAGTTGATTCATTTTCGTGTAACAGAGGGTAGCTCCAATTTGCTTGGTAAATTAGAATATTCGGTAGATCATGATGGAAAGGCATCACATTTGAATTTTGTGGGTTCCAGGTGTTTTGGGAGTTCCACATGTGATTTTTCTGGTTGTTTTCCATGAGGACGTCTGGAATGTGATTGAAGGTTTTTGTTTCTTTGTGGATAACGTGGGGGCATTTTTGGATGTTTGGAATTTGAGAATGTTTGGTTTCATTGTAGTTTCTTGTAATATAGAGTGAATTGGTATAGGTTCAATAGGTGTAATATATATATATATATATATATATATACGTAAACTGCAAATTTAGCTCTACATACATAATATAATATTTTGGGTGAACCCCCTCGAGCCTATGTTATCCGCCCCTATACCACAATGTCACGTTCATATGTTAAACTTAAAAGCAATTCAACAAGATGTATGAACTAATTTAAACATAGCAAACAATACTTATACCGAGTACTACTTAAACATTACAAGCCATTAAAATTAAACCAACTACTAAAAGTTATATCATTCAAGCTTCCTAATTAATCTTTCCTAAAAAAGAAAACCACAAAACAGAGTATTTAGGTAGCAAATACACAATACATTTTTGAGACATAAGTGCATGAAATAATTGTTTCTATACCCTATCAAGCTATGTTCTTCCAACCCATTTATTTATCTATCGTTGTCGTTTGAATCTTTCCAACCATAACTTGCGAAGATTTTGACTTTTGACCATAACGTCTTGGGTAAAGTGTCATTTTGCACCAAATGATAGAAAGCATCACTAGGAATTCTTCGTCATAACCTTCGATTGCCATTATTTCTTCATATGACCTCGTCACATCTAGGTGACTACTAGCCATCTTACTAATTTCCATTGCCACTTCTCCAAGTTTAGACATATCACCGACCACATCTTGAATATCCGAAAAACGATTTCTTTTGCGAGTTGCCTTGACTTGAGAAGTTTCACTCACTATATCTTGCACATCTTTTTTCGTGGATGGGCCTCCAATAGCATCATCATTTTCTTTTTTCCGAACTACAATTCACATCTATGTCACCAAACGACTTAGCACAATCACCCCTAGCTCGATCATTTCCACACACAAGAGATATTTCATCAAACATATCAATCTTCTTATTGATGAACTTATCATGACTAGGATGTGCCTACAATACAACACTACTATAAAAATCAGGATTTTCGACCACAAAAAACCGACCACATGTGGTCGATTTTAATTTTTTTAAAATAATATTTTTTTTAAAAAGCGACCACATGTGGTCGCTGTTATATTTTAAAATTTTAAAATAATTATTTCAATAATTTTTATATTAATTATTCTTTCTTTTACAAATAAAAAATTAAAAAAATCGACCACAAGTGGTCAGTTTATAATAAAAAAAAAAAAATTTAAAAAAATCGACCACATGTGGTCGGTTTCTAATTAAAATTGAAAAAACAAAATAATTTTAAAAATTCGACCACAAGTGGTCGGTTTTTAATTAAAATAAAAAGAAAATAGTTTTTAAAAACAGACCACTTGTGGTCGGTTTTTAATTAAAATAAAAAATAAAATAATTTTAAAAAATCGACTAGTTGTGGTCAGCTTTTAATTAAAATAAAAAATAATAATTTAAAAAACCGACTTTTTAATTAAAATTAAAAGAAAAAACTTTTTAAAAACCCAACCACTTGTGGTCGGGTTTTAATTAAAAAAAAATGGAACACTTGTGGTCGATTTTTAATTAAAATAAAAAGAAAATAATATTAAAAAATCGACAACTTGTGATCGATTTTTAATTAAAATAAAAAAAGAAAATAATTTTAAAAAACCGACCACTTGTGGTCGGTTTTTAATTAAAATAAAAAGAAAATAGTTTTTAAAAACCGAGAACTTGTGGTCGGTTTTTAATTAAAATAAAAAAGAAAATAATTTTAAAAAATCGACCACTTGTGGTCGGTTTTTAATTAAAATAAAAATAAAATAATTTTAAAAACCGACCACTTGTGGTCGGTTTTTAATTAAAATTAAAAGAAAATAATTTTAAAAAATCGACCACTTGTGGTCGATTTTTAATTATTTTTTTTTAAAAAAAAATAAATGGACCACTTGTGGTTGGTTTTGGAATTAAAAAAATAAAAAAAGTAAATAATTTTTAGGAAACCGACCACTTCTGGTCGGTTTTATTAAAAAATAATTTTAAGTATAATCTAATATATTAGTTTTAAAAATTTCACTGATCACACGTAGTCGATAATCAATATAATAATAAAAATCAATCAATTTTAGATTTTGTGAAAAAATTACACTAAAAAATATACCAAATAAAATAAACAAATTATGTTAAACATAATTTTTATCTTTTACTTATGTTTCAATATATAAAATAAATATTTTTCCTTTGTATATACATTAAATGACGTTAAACAAGTATAATCCTTGTATATTGAATATGTATATATCTATCATATCGTTGAGATAATGATATTATGCTACTATTACAGTCATAATAATGTAATATATAACCGATAATTCATCAGAATATAATGAACGTGTTCTATTATAAGGTAATATACTTGTGGATGTGATGTATATAGTACGCATTCAAGAATGCATATATATATATATCTTTATATATATATATATATGATGTAGTGATCGATTGATGAACGATGAACGATGTAGTCAAAACCTAGTAGAATATATCCAAACATATTGAATACCTTGATTTGAAATAACAGAAGTAATAATATATATTGTACGTTGAAGTTATATTAATGTAAGTTGATCAAATTAATCGATCACTCATCGAGGAAATAGAATATTTGAATAATACGTTGATATCATACTATTGAGGAAATAGATATACTATTTTGTGTCAATGTAGACACGCGTATGTTGTTGAAGTTTTAATAATGTAAGACAAGTATTATGAGGTATATTACTCCTATATATAAGAGTGAGTGGGCGGCTGGAAGCAGGCAACTGACAGTAGATATGTCTGCTTCCAGCTACCTACTTGCTCCGTGATTTTACTATATTACCCCTAATTAATTATTATATGATATTTACTTATTAAAAAATTAATATTATTTAATAAAAATAAAATAAATATTTATAAAGTAAAATAGACATTTATGACATGGCTGTTTCAGCTGCTTCAATTGTAATTTTACTATGTCATCTATAATTAACTATTATGAGTCATTTAAGTATTTAAAAATAGATAATTTTTATGTTTTAAATTAATTTGACATCTTATGTGAGGCCCACTTAAAAAATTTTCACAAATACTTTTATATCAATTTTGTTATAGCACTAGAAAAAAACTGTGTTTAGCGATGAAATTTACTGACAGATCAATTTTCGTCACTATATAGCGACGGATTAGCAACACAACATTCAATTTGGTCGCATACATAGAAGTTTAATTTTTTGGTATGCTATTAGCAACGAATCAGTGACGGAATTGTAATTTCGTCACTAAATAATAGCAGGAAAAATTAACGCCTAAATTTAGTGATAGATTAGCAACGAATTATTGGTCGTTATGTTAATTATTTCGTAGCAACGGATTTAGCAACAAATTTTAGTCGGTACCCTTTATTTAAAAAAAATATTATTTTATTTAGCGACCAACTTTTCCATCGTAACATGTTAATTTTAGTTTTTTAATTAATATTAAAGTATAGAAAAGGGGGGTTTCTAGGATTTTTATTCATTTCACCCGGCCCCCTATCTCTTTCTACTCTTTCTCTCTCAAGAACCATTCATGATTTCAAGGCCCTTTTGCCCGATTTGAATGAGTTTTTGCAAGAATTGAAGAAATTTATGCATGTATTTAAGGTCAAGCTTACACTGGGTTGCCGATTTGAAGCTTTCGAAGGTATTTTCTTCCACCGTTAATACTTTATTCGAATTAAAATTTGTGTTCTCTTTAATTTTTTGAGTCAATTTTAAATTATTGTTCGAATTGAAGGTTGAATTAGTCTATTCTTCGAGAATCCATTTGGTTTTGGATGTTTGTCCGTGATTTTATATTACAATGGGTGAATATTGTAATTTTTCTTTAGTGTACAAATTTTGGATGCATGCAATCGGTTGAGGTTAGGGTTCATGGAAATTTGGGGCTAGGATATTTTTATTGAAATCTCATAGTAGTTGTTTCTAAAGAGAGAGAAAGTTTGCAGTAATGGCGTTGTTATCATTCTTAAGAAGACTTCTCTTCGTATCAATTTTCATTTTCTCCGCCTATCAAGAGTAAGAAACTGTTCAGATCTACTCTGTTTTTGTACTTTTTTATACAAATTTGTGTAGTATTTTGAGTTTTATTAAGTATTTTATGGTTTGTGATGTTGAAGTTACTCTGATCATCTTCTCTGATCGCGAAAAACTCCATGGGTTTGGTAATGCAGGTTATATATACTAAGCTTTCTTACACATGAAAAAGTGTTAAGTTTACTTTGTATGAGCTCTTAATAGCTGATTCTTGATATGAAGTTCTTCTAAATCATAAAAAGATTAAAACTTTATGTTTGTTTTCATCTGGGGTTCATCAGATATATGTAAGCTTTTTTTGTACATGAAAGTGTGTCAAGTTTACTTTGTGTGGGCTCTTAAAGGTTAATTCTTGATAAGGAGTTCATCTAAATCATAAAAAAATTACAACTTTATGTTTGTTTTTCATATGGGGTTCATTAGATATATAAAGAAAGATTAGGTGTGTGTGTTTTGTTTATGTTGTGCAAGGCGAATTATAAGTCGCTAAAAGCCTAATTACTCTGACTTGCTAAATTGGTATTGGCTTTTGCAGCACTTTACACAAGCACCAACTTATTTTATCTATTGTTTGTTAAGTGTAGTAGTTAGTTGTTGTTTTCTGATTTGGTTCTTTCTTGAGTTTTCTTTCTTTTCTTAGTTGTATGTTTGATCAAAATGTGATGAGAAGTACATACCCGTTGTTTTAAAGTCGTCATCTCTAGATACTGCTGATACAGAAAATGTAGTCCTGAAGTACATACCTGTAATTGTGACAGGTTAACTTCTTAAGCCAAATTCACTTAAGACATATATTCAAATATTTATTTGAAACACTTATCTTTCAGGTGCCTTTTTACTGAAATTGGTGTAGTGCAGTTGTAGATTGGTGGCAAATTAAGTGGAGTATTGTATTCAATCAGGTGTGTTTTTAAACTTTCTTTCTGTTTTTTTAT
Source organism: Capsicum pubescens (assembly GCA_030864215.1). NCBI lineage: Eukaryota > Viridiplantae > Streptophyta > Magnoliopsida > Solanales > Solanaceae > Capsicum > Capsicum pubescens. Next base: position 255,289,582 of record CM061547.1, on the reverse strand, counting down.
TGTTTTTGCTATGCTTGTTTGCTTCTCGATTATGTTTGTACCTTATTTTTTATATTAAGCATGTAACGATAAATTTGTTGTTAAAATAGAAGTATGTATCACTTTTATCTTATTTTTATGGTAAACTAATTTTGTTTTCTACTTTGAGAGCATAAGTTTGAATAATTTAGTGATACTATTTAACTGTCAATTGATCTACTTAATTATGCTTTCTTTGCTAACTAGTTCTTCATATAGAGCCTGATCATAGATTATCGTATTTGTTAATATGAATTTTCAACAAGGTTAATTATTAAGACTAATTATCGTGTTTCTTATTAAGCTGGTTAATTAGCACTGATTATCCTATTTTTTTTTATTCCAGCCTTAATAGGAACACGAATAATCTAGAGCGTGGTTGGATGTATGAGAGGTTAGATGGACGAGACGCTTTATACTCTAGATTTATAACCAGGGTGGATAAATTTATTCAATTCACATGTTCTCAACCAAATCGCATGAGTGGTGAAAAAGTTAGATGTCCATGTGCATAATGTCAGAACTATAAATTCATGGATATCAAAACTGTTAAATGTCACCTTTATCAATCTGGATTTATTGAGAACTATTTTATTTGGAAGCATCAAGGGGAAAGAGATGATATAAGTGGGATGTTTTTGCAGAGGATTGGTTCCTTGAATACCGTACCATTTAGAATATTCCTATTTTTCCCATATGGTCTCTTCCACATACGCTTCAAGTTAAACTCTTTCATACGAGCTGCATCTGGAGTGATGGTTGCACACTTAGTTGCAATATTATACTTCAAAGTAGCCTTAGCGCTTTCAATTGTAACCTTTTCATCTGTGGCATCACGGTGATGAAGGCCAAGAACGAAGTATTTTATATCCAACGCCACAAAGGGCAAGAAGAGCTTATCCTTGATTAATTTCCAAATGACACGGGTCATTTCATCTCCTGCTTGACCAAAGTTAAAACCATTTTCACCATATTTTTGTGTCTGTCCCAAACTTTTGATGACTGCAAAAGGTCGTCCATTCCACCCAGAAGATGCAGCTCCTTCTACTATCGGACCCTTCTTACTGAATGAAGGACCAAGAGACTGGAATAACATAAACAACTGCCTCCCTCCGTTCTTCATATTCTGCTCAAAAGATATCGAACTCATCTTTCCAAGTGAAGGCGCAGAAAACTGTAAAAGTGGAAACTGAGTGCATCTCTTCCCGTCGAGATCACCGTTGTTCTCAGGAGTGAAATGGTAACTAGAGAATTGATAATTGATGACTCCTAAGTATGTAGCAATGTGACAGTTTAGAAGGTACATCATATGGTCATACATTCTGATCCTCAACATAATTACTTTCTTGTTTCCAATCACATCCCATGTAATTAATATTGGTCTTTTATCTATTATTAGAAAGAGAAATTTCTCAGCTCCTTCACATGGGCAAACTTTGCCCCAAATTATTGTATCACTCTTAAAGTCAAACCATAAGTCGCACAAAGTCATGACCGCGGAAATAATTGTATCAGAACAAGCCTGCCATGCGAGCACTTCTTTCCAAGCAGCGCTTGAAAAAACATCATAAGTTCTACTGTTGATTGTGTTTTTCAACCCCTGGAACCTAATACAACCATATTTGAGATCAAAGAATTGTTGCTGGTCTTTATTATCAAAAAACTTACCCAATTCCCATTGGTTTGCACTAACTCCATTATGTTTCTCTTTTTCATTAGCCGAAACCATATCCTCCGGTTTTCTTAGAGTTCGAGGATATAACTGGAAATGCATGAAGAGTTCGACTGCTCCAGCTTCCATATCCTTATTGTTTCTTGTTTCAACCAACTTATCTTTGTTAGAGTTAACTTCTTCACTGTTTAAAGAAGTTGCAAACACTTTGTTCTCATTTTCTATGAAAAGAACATCGAGAACAAAGCCTCCAAAATCCCCTTTATTGCTCTTATCTTCCATAGAAGGTGCCTTATTGAGAAACCAATCTTCCAAAGCATCTACATCACTCTCAGTATCTCTATAGAACACATCAAGAAACAAGTCTTCAATTTCTTCTATTTCATTGTTTATGTCAACAGTACTACTATCTAGAGAATCTACATGTAAATCTCTTTTAGGCATTTCATCGAGAACCTTGCAAGTATATGATGTCTTCTTAATAGAAGTTTCTTGTGGATAGAAATGAGAAGGATTATAGGGCTGAAAACTAACTAGCTTCTTTGGGGAACCTGCCCCAAATCTTTCCACCAAAGCTACCACATATTCATTCCAAGATGGAGGTTGAATGTATTGTCTATACCTCATGAAGGATTGATGCCACTGAATAGCTTCACCTTCCAAGTGTATTGTTGTCAGTCCTACTTTTTGATCCACAACAATTTCCTCAAACTCAAAAAACTGCTCCACTCTAAATAACCAAGAACTCACATCCTCTCCAGAAAATCTTGGAAAATCTAGTTTAGAGTAACGAGCTATACCGTGTTGGTAACCCAAAGGATTCTTGTTTCTGGGATCTTCCACCAATTCTCTCTCTCTCGACAGTCTTTCCCCTGAAGTTTCAATCTCATCTCCGGTATGAGTAATATCCTTTTGATTCCCTTCTAGTTGTTCCTTTAATTCCATCACCGTTTGATTTAATTTCTTCAATTTCTCCACTGCAGCATTAAGAACACCAATTTCTGAAATTAATTTCTGCATCATTTCTCTTAATTCAACCACTTTAGAAGCAGAATTCTCTGAATATCTTGTTGTCTTTGTCATCGTAAATCTAAGGAAAGGATGGCTCTGATACCAATGATAACCAAAATGCAGGGATTCACAGAGGAATCCGAGGTTTTAACAGCTGGACATGAGTCTTTATGGAGAAAACTCGAGTAATCAGCTATGGGGGTGGATTCAGGAAGAAGATGAAAATAGAATTCAATTAGGAAAACTGTATTATTGTTCAATTGATGATTGAATTTGTAGATACAATTCCTTTTATAATAAATGAGAGTGAATCTAATTTGCTAACTGCTTCTAACTAATTCAACAGCCCGTAACTAACTGCCGATATGGAAAAGCTAATTAACTTGTCCAGTTGATTCATTTTCGTGTAACAGAGGGTAGCTCCAATTTGCTTGGTAAATTAGAATATTCGGTAGATCATGATGGAAAGGCATCACATTTGAATTTTGTGGGTTCCAGGTGTTTTGGGAGTTCCACATGTGATTTTTCTGGTTGTTTTGCATGAGGACGTCTGGAATGTGATTGATGGTTTTTGTTTCTTTGTGGATAACGTGGGGGCATTTTTGGATGTTTGGAATTTGAGAATGTTTGGTTTCATTGTAGTTTCTTGTAATATAGAGTGAATTGGTATAGGTTAATAGGTGTAGTTTTAGGGTTCATAATAGTAGTGTCAATCGTTGAGATCTCACTCAGATTATTAGATTCATTTTTATTTTTTTTGGATTTTTTTCATTCATAGAAGTGTCTAATTGTCCAACTCTCCCTTTGACATGCAGAGTACTTGAGGTACAGTTATTAAGTCTTAGAACAGCTTCTCGTCTAATCTTAGAAAGTGAATGCTCTGTTGGATTTGAGGTACTATAGATGAACGCATTTATTTGATTTGGTGTAGAAGATGTGAGAGTGGTATTTATGTTAGAGTAGGAGTTTGTGGGTAGCGTAGTACCGTGCAAGTGTAGAAAATTATTATGGTATATGAAATAAATAGGAGTACTAGTCTGTAAACTAGTAGGAGTAGGAGTTGTGGTACTATGTGTAATTTTAATAGGATTTACTTTGGTAGAAATAATAGGGATAGTAGCAGCAGGGGAAATTTTTGTAGGTTTTAGGTTAGAAGTAACTGTGTTTGGTACATGGTCCCAGGAAATAGGAGTAGTTGTTTTGGAGACTGACGTGGATTGGTTTTGGTCCAAAGAAATAGTGAAAAAATTAGGGTGTAAATCCATGTTATTTTTGTGAAGATGGGTTTACACATAGTAATAGGAATATTGAATGGGCTTTGAACTATAGGTGACAAAAGAGTTTGAAAATGAGTGTAGGTGAATCAAGTCTTAATAATTAAGTAGAGGTAACAATTACTTTATTATGGATTAAGAAAGTTAGGAAAATCTGAAAATAACCCACAGGTTTTTAAATTTACATTTTGATCCAAATGTTAGTTAATATAATGGAAAATGGAGGAAAAGAGGCGTGTTTCTCTCTGTTCTCGTCCGTTGTTGCTTTCTCTCTCTTCACGATTTTTGTTGTTCATTGTTGTTGCTGCTTTATTCATCATCTTCTGCTTCATTATCATTATCTTCTACTTCATCATCATCATCTTCTTCTTCTTGTCGGTCATTGTTGTTGTTTTTATCGCTACTGCTGCTACTTTATTTGACCAATTTTTTAGGTGAAATTTTGGTACATCACTTTGCACTTTGGCATTACTTCATAGGTGACTTTGGTAAGTAAACTTATGATTTTTAGTTGAATTTGTCATCTGGGTACACTACTACTATTGTTTTTCAACAATGGATAAAACCCGTTCATGAATACAACATAAGAGCCCACAATTAAACAGATACTCAGTCTGTTACAACAGAAGACTTATATGTTGGATTTATGTTCATGGTTCCTTAGTGTCCGTAACATGAATCAAATAGATAGTTAATTTGTTGCAACAGACGTGTTATCTGTTGCAACAGATAATTATTCTGTTGTAACATATAATTATCCGTTGCAACAGAATATTTATCTGTTGCAACAAACTATTTATCTAGTACAATAGATCTTTATTCTGTTGCAACAGATGAGTAATGTGTTTGGAACAACACAACACATCTCCTGCCACAAACCCAACAGATAACCCATATATTTCAACTCTTGTTATTGATACTTGATTCAAATTATTTTTAATCGTTGACATGTTTGTTGAGAAGAAGAAATAGACAGAATGAAAATTAAATAAAAATTAAAACGTCAAAGCCAGTCAAACATAAATTTTTTAATAAATAAAAATAAATAAAAATACATAGGCTAAAAAAAATTGCCTTCACGAGGTAGGGGGTTAAGGTCTGGGGATACACCAGCCTCCCCAGATCCCACTTGTGGGATTATACTAGCACTACTAAAATAAACAGTTTTTCCGACCACAAAAAACCGACCACATGTGGTCGATTTTTTATTTTTTTTAAAAATGATTTTTGTTTAAAAGAAGACCACATGTGGTCACTTTTATATTTTAAAATTTCAAAATAATCATTTCAATAATTTTTATATTAATTATTATTTATTTTTAAAAAAATAGTGACCACTTGTGGTCCGTTTTGAAATTAAAAAAAAAATACAAAGCCGACCACTTGTGGTCGGTTTTATTTAAAAAAATATAATTATTTTAAAAGCGACCACTTGTGGATGATTTTATTTTAAAATTAAATTTAAAATATTTTATAAAAGCGACCACAAGTGGTCAGTTTTGAATTAAAAAAAATAAAAAAGAAAATAATTTCAAAAAACCGACCAGTGGTCGGTTTTATTTTAAAAATTAAATTTAAAATATTTTATAAAAGTGACCACAAGTGGTCAATTTTGGAATTTAAAAAAAAAAAAAAATTAAAAATCGACCACTTGTGATCGGTTTCATTTAAAAAATATAATTAAAAAGTCTTTTTGAAAAACGACCACTTGTGGTCGGTTTATTTTAAAAATTAAATTTGAAATATTTTATAAAAATGACCACATGTGGTCGATTTTGGAATTAAAAATATATAAAAAAAGAAAATTATTGAAGAAATCGACCACTTGTGGTCTCTTTTATATTAAAAAAATAAAATATTTTAAAAAAGAGACCACTTGTGGTTGGTTTTTATTAAAAAACAATTATATGTAAAATCAAATATATTATTTTTTGAAATTACACTAATCACCCAGTAGATAACCAATATAATAATAATAAAAATCGATCAATCTTGAAAAATTATACTAAAATATTATCAAATAAAATAAATAAATTATGTTAAACATAATTTTTATCTTTTACTTATGTTTCAATATATAAAATGAATATTTTCCTTTGTATATACGTTAAATGATGTTAAATAACGTTAATGAATATGTGTATATATATCATACCATTGATATAATGATATTATGCTACTATTGCAGTTATAATAATGTAACGTACATATATAACCGATAATTCATCAGAATATAATGAATGTGTTCTATTATGAGGTAATATACTTGTGGATGTGATGTATAGTACACATTCAAGAGTTCATATATATAAATATCTTTATATATATATATAATGTAGTGATCGATCGATGAATGATGTAATAAAAAACTAGTAGAACCTATCCAAACATATTGAATACCATGATTTGAAACGTTAGAAGTAATAATGTACTGTACGTTGAAGTTATATTAATGTAACCTAATTAAATTAATCGATAACTCATCAAAGTATGTATATGAAATACATCGCATTATATTATTGGATAATATACTCGTGTACGTATGTGATGTATATAGTACGTATTTTGAACTTGATATAGTCGATAGTGTGTATATGTGTGTGTATGTATAGGTATATATATAGTATATACATATTATGTAGTGAAGGTATATTAATGACATAAGATAAACTAATCGATAATTCATCTGAGCATATGTGAAATACGTTGTATATTATTATGGGGTAGTAAAATTGTGTATGTGATGTATATAGTACGTATCTGATAGCTGATAGTCAATTGAACATATTTATATATACGTATATCTCGTGTAGTGACGTATGCAGTAATCGAAAGCTAGATAACTGAATCTATATATTAAAATATTTTTAATAATACGTTGTTATCATACTATTGAGTAAATAGATATACTAATTTGTGTCAATGTAGACACCTGTATATTGTTGAAGTTGCAATAACGTAAGACAATTAATCGATAATTTATCTGATTAATATGTTGTATTACGAGGTGTATATATATATATATATATATATATATATAATATCGTATTTAAAAGATAATTAACCAAAATTTATCATAATTTGCAAAACTCATTGATATTATTATACGATTGAGGAAATATACTACTCGTGTTAATGTGATGATAAAATAACTAATTATCTGATTTATATATATACGCATTGCATTAAATTATTTGGATGTTGTTATAAATATTATACAATTTATTAAAATTTTATTTTTTTAATAAAAATAGACCACAAGTTTTCATTTTTCGAATGATAATTTTTTTAAAAAATAAATCAACCACTTATTTTGGTAATACCCGTTAATGAACCGACCCAATCCAATCTTAATTGCCCTTTTCCATTTGTATATTATATATAATATCGTATTTATCATATTTAAAAGCTAATTAACCAAAAATTCATCCTAATTTGCAAAATGCATTGATATTATTATACGATTGAGGAAATATACAACTCGTGTTAATATGATGATAAAATAACTAATTATATGATTTAACTTTTTTTTAAAATTGACCACATGTGATCGTTTTCCGATAGTAACTTTTTTAAAACTAAATTGAATACTTATATTTTATTTTGTCAATAATTTTGTAAAAACCGACCACATGTGATCGATTTTCAAAAAGATTTCCAGAAAACCGACCATGTGTTGTAGATTTTTAAAAATATTTCCAAAAAATCAACCACATGTGGTCGATATTTCTGGTAATTTTTTTAAAAATCGATCACATGTGATCGATTTACTATAATTAATTAAAAAATATTTTATTAAATAAATTTAATCCGATCCGACCCAACCCATCAAAATAACACACACACTAAATCACGACCCAACCCACCAACACAGCAACACACACATCGCAACACAACAACACACACACAAACTTCGCGACCCAATTGGCGACAGTAGCTCGACGAACCTCGGCCAGCTTCTCCGATCTCTACTCCGGTGACTCTAACTTGTACGTTGTTCTCTTCTTCTCTAAGTTTCCCTTTTCCTCTCAGTTACTAAATGACACACACAAAACCCTAGTTGCGATTTTAAGTTTTAGAAATGTAAGTTGTATTACTAGGGATTTGTTTGATTCAGCTGCAGGAGCAAGACCTCAGCTCAAATTTTCACAATTCATTGTTGTTTTCACTATTCCTAGTTGATTTTTTATTTTTTGGAGGGAATTTTATGTGATAATGCAAGTTTTTACTTGTGGTAATCTGAGTTTTGGTATAAAAGGCCAGCATTTTGACAAAATAAGGAAAATATTAATTTTATCTATTAATTTCAAATTATCAAAAATTAGTTTTAAAGTCGGAATGGTAGCAGTGCATTGTCTGGTCCTTCGATTTCTGTTATTATTTGTTGTCTTGTAACTCAACTATCATATTATTTTATTGTAGTTACTGTGTTGTTACCAGATGTTATTGATTGTACTTGCTTTGGACTATTTCCTTTTGAGCCAAAGGACTATCAGAAACTGCCTCACTACCTCCGAGGTGTAGTGGTAAGGTCTGTGTAGTGTGTACTCCCTACCCTCCCAAGACCCCATTTTTGTGGAATTATACTGAGTATGTTATTGGTGTTGTTAGTCGGAATGGATGTCATAAATGTGATATCTTTTACTAAATTATTGCAATTGTTTAAGACAAAGATTATTCTTTCTAATAATTTTACTGTTTGACAGAATTTGAATTCGAAAAAAAGATTGCTTTTCTATTTTCCAGTGACCGCTTATCTCTTTCTCTTTAATTTAGGCCAAGAAAAGGTAAGTTGATTTCTCTCTATTTTCTTATAATGAAGTCTTTAAATGTAGTGTTAAAGTGAGATTGTTCGCTGTAAAAGGCTTTGAAAGTCATAAGAATTTTGTGATGATTATATGTTGTGAGAAGGACATACGACGCCTCTACTTATTTGCTTTATTATACTTGTTCAATTGTTTGACTTATACTATAAATGAATATGTTACTTGAAAGTGATTAAGTGTAGTTACTTGAAGGTGAACTTTTATTTTAAATTTTGTTTTGAATGTAGTTTAGTTTGGTAACTTGGGAGGTGACTTAGTGACTTAAAAATATTGAAAATGTGAATTTTTTATTTTGAATGTAGTTTAGTTTGGTAACTTGGGGAGGTGACTTAGTGACTTGAAAGTGTTGAAGTGTAGGTACTTGAAATGTGAATTTTTGTTTTGAATATAGTTGAGTTTGGTAACTTGAAAGGTTACTTAGTGACTTGAAAGTGTTGAAAATGTGAATTATTCATTTTGAATGTAGTTTAGTTTGGTAACTTGGGAGCTGACTTAGTGACTTGAAAGTGTTGAAGTGTAGGTACTTCAAATGTGAATTTTTGTTTTTAATGTAGTTTAGTTTGGTAACTTGAGAGGTGACTTAGTGACTTGAAAGTATTGAAAATGTGAATTATTCATTTTGAATGTAGTTTAGTTTAGTAACTTGGGAGGTGACTTAGTGACTTGAAAGTGTTGAAGTGTAGGTACTTGAAATGTGAATTTTTGTTTTGAATGTAGTTTAGTTTGGTAACTTGGGAGGTGACTTAGTGACTTACAAATGTTGAAGTGTAGGTACTTGAAATGTGAACTTTTTATTTTAAATTTTGTTAAGCTTGGTAACTTGGGAGGTGACTTAGTGACTTGAAAATGTTGAAGTGTAGGTACTTGAAATGTGAATTTTTGTATTGAATGTGACTTTTGTTTTGAATTTAGGTACTTGAAATTTGAACTTTTGTGACTTAAACTAGTTACTTGAATGTGATTGATTGTGTAGATGGAACCTGATTATAGCTGGATATATCAACGGAATAGTTATAATAGAATGGGTCTTAGGGTGGAATTTGTTGAAGGTGTCAGTCGAGTTATTGAACATGCCAAGACACTTGATGTTTGGTCACATTTTTGGGAGATTCGTTGTCCTTGTGTTAAATGTGATGGAATAAGTATTTTAAAAGAAGAAGTTGTGAAGGATCATCTTTATAGAAAAGGGTTTCACGAGGACTTTTTAAGATTGCATACTATTTATGGTGATGTTGAGCAAAATAACTTTGTTGTTGGTGAACGTTATAGGTCTAAGGGCATAATAACTATCAAGATACTAGGACGACAGAAATCGTGCATAATGCTTTGGGGATACAACACGGGGGGTAACTTTAGGGAAAATGTCGAAGATATTCCCAATAGAGAAGCAGGTCATTTTTATGAACAATTGCATACTGCTGGTCATCCTTTGTTTGATGGGTGTTCTCACTCTCGTTCGTCTGTTGCTGTTAGATTATTAAGTATTAAATCTGATTCAAATATTGCTGAAGGAGGAATAGACTCAATGATAGACCTTATTAAAGAATAAGTTGACCCTGCTTTGGAGGTTCCTGATTCTTTCTATAAGGCAAAAAAAATAGTGTCAAAGTTAGGTCTCTCCTCGGTTAGGATTGATTGTTGTGAAAATGGTTGCATGTTATACTTTAAGGAAGATGCTAACCTAGAGTCCTATAAGTTTTGTCAACACCCTCGATATAAGTGTGGTTGTCGTGGAAATAAAATTGTTATTAAGACGATGCATTATTTACCTCTAATACCAAGGTTGAAGAGGTTGTATGCTTCAAACATCCCAGCTCCTCATATAAGATGGAACAGTGAAAATAGAAGGCTCACTGGTGTTATGTGTCATCCATTAGATGGAGAGGCTTGGAAACATTTTGATGCAACTTATCCATATTTTGCAACTGAGCCATGAAATATTCATTTTCGATTGTGTGCGGATGGTTTATCGCCTTTTTCTGTTGGTGCTGCACCATATTCATTTTGGCCTATATTTATCACCCAGTATAATCTTCCTCCTGAAATATTGATGACTAGTCCATATATATTTATGAATTGTATTATTCCTGGCCCGCGTAATCCAAAAAATGGAATAGATATCTACTTGCAACCTTTAATTGATGAACTTCAAATTTTATGGCATGAGGGGGTTGAAACTAAGGACATTTCACTTAAACAGAATTTCAATCTGTGTGCATATCTAATGTGGACTATTAATGATTTCCCTACTTATAGAATGTTATCTAGGTAGATGACAGCTGGAAAGTTGGCTTGTCCATACTGCATGGGAAAAACAAAATCTTTGACATTGAGACATGGTAGGAAAAATTCGTGGTTTGATTGTCATCATTGTTTCTTTCCACCTAATCATGAGTTTAGGATACTTAGGAATGCATTTAGAAAGAATAGAACTGAACATGATGGTCCAACTCCAAGGTTATCTGGTCATAACATCTGGGAGATAGTTCAAGATTTGCCAAAAGTTAGTGAGGAACCATTGTATAGGCTTGATGGATATGGAGTTTCACATAATTGGACTAGGCAAAGTATATTTTGGGAGTTAGAATATTGACCAAATAATTTACTTAGACATAATATTGATGTCATGCATACTGAGAAGAACTATTTTGACAACTTGTTCAACACAGTTATGGATGTTACTGGCAAGACAAAGGATAATCCTAAGGCCAGACTTGATTTACCAGAATATTGCAAGCGTAGAGAATTACACTTACAGGAGGGGCCCAATGGCAATGTTCTTAAGTCCAAGGCTAGTTATACATTCAAGTTTGACCAAAAACGAAAAATATGTAAGTGGGCTCAAAGTTTAAAGATGTCCGATGGATATGCCTCATTTGGGAAAGAAGGTTGATATGGCACAAGGAATCTTACATGTAATGAAAAGCCATGATTGTCATGTTTTCAGGGAATAATTACTTTCAATTGCTTTTATTGGTTTGCCTGAAAACATATGAAAACCGATAGCAGAGATTAGTTTGTTCTTTAAAAACTTATGTGCCACCACATTAAAAGAAGAAAATTTGGCTCGAATGGAAAGTAATATTGGTGTTATCATCAACAAGTTGGAGAAGATTTTTCCTCCTGGGTTCTTCGATGTGATGGAACATTTTTCCATTCACCTTGTCCACGAAGCTCGGCTAGGTGGTCCAATTCAAACTAGGTAGATGTATCCAGGCGAACGGTAAGCAATCGCAACATATTTAAATTCATACATATCTATTTTTATATAGTAAACATCTAATCTTAAGATTATGCAGGACAATTGAAAAATTAAAATGGGGTCCCAAAAATAAATATAGTGTGGAAGTCTCTATAGTTGAGGCATACCTTGCAAGAGAAACGTCTTAATTTTGTTCATACTACTTTGGTGATGAAGTTTCTTGTTTAAGAAACAGACTGAATCGTCATTAGGACGATGAGAATGAGCCTTATTAGCAACCGATATTAATTTTCAATCAATCTGGTAGTAAGGCTAAAAAGACCATATTTTGTCGTCTCACATCCATGGAGCACAAATCAACAACTTTGTATGTCTTGCTGAATTGCCTGGAAGTTAAGCCCTTTTTGAAGTAAGGATATTAAAAATTAACATATTATATTTATTTACTCATTCCCTTATAGACGACTGTCCGGTATTCATATATCTGAGGGTCGGTTTGATGACGTGCCAACACGACCATCTTATTCTAGGTCGTCACATCATTCAGTTCCTGCTCCTATACATGTGGGTCCATTTCATGGGTCTACAATGACTCATTTTGCTCCCATCCCCATGCCACCGCCTTCACAATACTATCAGACGATCGCTGGCACATACAGTCATCTACTATCATCTGTAGTACCCTCTACTAGTAGTAACCCACGTTCTCACAGTGATTCTACTGGATCTATTAGGTTGGAAAATCTTTATCTTGGAGGCACACCATACAGTGCTTTAGATCCACCCACGCCAGTGCATCCACCAGCACTTGTTCCGCAGCCCGAAAATAAAGATGCTCATCGGAGGCAAAATATTATTCCATATGGAGTAGGGTAAGATTTCTAAATATAACAACATTATTTATTTTTCATTTATTATATTATTATGCTCTGTGAAATTAATGTTTGATCTTGTGTTGTAAGCTTTTGCCCGATGATGGAATTGCAAAAATTATGACTAAATGCATTTGTCGGCACTTCAACAGCTATTGGACTAGTTGGTAAAAGGTTCCAGAATTTTATAAAAATGAAATGTTTACAGAATTTCAGGTAAGGATTTAACTTATCGACTACTTAACATATTGTTAGAACAAAAAATTGAATATTAAACTTTTATTTTTTTTGTAGAAATATTTCTAGTAGGATGAAGTAAATGACTTTGCTATACAGAAGAATTTTTATAGAAGAGTAAGATTCAGAATGAATGGTCTGTTGGATTATGCTAGAACGAATAGGGTACAACCAGAGTTTATACTCGAACCCATGTGGCAAGATTATCTTCTCTATTGGAGTAGCGATGAATACCAAGTGTTGAGTGACAAAGGAAAGAAAACCAGGGCATCATCCAAGGGTAGCTCTCTACATACTGCGGGAGCAGTTAGTCAGATTACTGTGGAGCAAAAAATGGTATGTAACTTTTCCAGGTTTAATTATTTGTTTCTATTTGAATTTTAATTATTTGAAGATTAATAATTTTATCATATGCAGAAAAAAATTAGGTATGAAGATACAACATGAGGTATTTGAGGCGACCCATGTAAAGAAGAAAAAGAACCCAACTGATGAAGATGTCTGGGTTGAGCCTCGTGGAAAAGCTACCCATGTAAGAATCAAATTTTCTATTTATGAATCTTTTTTTCCAAGTTGATATTATTCAAGTACGAGTAGTTTAATAGTTTTGTACTATTAATTTTAACTTTACTTTAAATATAAGACAAATATTTGCAGTTCATTTATAAGTATCGTAGTACTCAGACTCCTGAAAGTCAGGGTGAAACAATACCTGAAGATGTAGAGGAGGAGTTCTGGAAACAAACTGTGGGTTCTCCAGTTAAAGGCTAATACTAAGGGTACCACAGAAAATGCTTTAGCTAGAATATTAGGTCTTCGTCAGGCGATACATCTTATCCCTCATCAGTTGCTAGAGAAACCGTTGATTTACTAAAAAATATGATTTCTCGACTCACTAAAGAGCTTGCTGCACAGACTGGGAGGGCGAAGCAGAAGGGGGAGAAAACAACATCACAAATCAGAATGATGCAGGAGCAGATCAACCCTTTTATTCGATCTGGAGGGATTCTTCCTCCTTGTCCTAGTGATACAGTTCGGGCTGCAAAAAGTCTAGGCCCACTGGATGATTATTACATCACAGAGGAGGAATCAGATCCTGGCTGAGGATGCGGATGCCGAAGAGGATGATGAGTTGTAGTTCTTAGACTTTTGTATGTTTTGTAGTTTGGATTTGGAACCTTGATAAATTTTGAAAATAACTTGATTTTAAATGTTTGTATTGTTATGCTGGTTGTTTGTATTGTTATGCTGGTTGATTTTTATACTGGTTGATGGAATGTAGCATAATATGTTGTTATTTTAAAAAAAATTACTTTCCAGAAAACCGACCACATGTGGTCAGTTTTTCTGGTATTTTTTTTTTAAATCGACCACACGTGGTTGGCTTACTATAATTAATTAAAAAATATTTTATTAAATAAAAAACCGACCACATTTGGTCATTTTTTAAAATTAATTAATTAATTAATTTAAATACAAAATCAACTACTTGTGGTCGGTTTCTTTTGAAAATTTATTTTTGTTTAAAAAATCTTTTTTTTTAAATAATATTGAATTTTAAATAAATAAATAAATATATATATATATATATATATATATATATATATATATAAAATGACCATGCGTGGTCGATTTTAAAAAAGCTACCACGCTTTTACTGACCACGCATTTTGGTCGCAAATGCATGTGGTCGGTTTTTGTGGTTGGTTTTCCTATTTTTTTAGTAGTGTGGGTATGTTGTAGTTTTTATTTTCGTATTTTTATTTGATCAACTTTAATAATTTACTAAGTGCTTAATTAATATGATCTAATAGAGGTTTATACTTGAGTATTAATGTATGCATTGTGTCAAGTTTTAAATTTCAACTCTTGCTATTGCTACTGGATTCAAATTATTTCTTAATCATTGACATGTTTGTTGAGAAGAAGAAATAGACAGAATGAAAAATAAATAAGAATTAAAACGTCAAAGTCGGTCAAACATAAAAGTTTTACTAAACAAAACAAATAAAAATACATAGGCTAAAAGAAAAAAAATAATCTAATTATTACTATCATCATTATTGTCAGCCGTCCAATCTTCAACCGGCATCAGCAGTGCCCTCCTCAGCCTCCGAATCTCCCGGAGCATCCCGGCTCTCATTGCAGACCAACTCCTATTGAAGGTCATGAACCTGAGTTTGAAGCTCCCGCATGGTGTCTAAAATAGCAACGTCCCACACTGGATCAACCATATCTCGAACACGAATGAATTGAAAAAAATGTTAAATCAAGAGTAAAGAAAAGAATCTGAATGTAATACAACGTACACTGCCAATTGGGTATATTTACACAAAAAGCAAGAAAAAAACTTACCTGAGTGAGGAAAGAGAAAGTGGTTGAAAGTGCAATATGAAAGACAGGATGCAAGAAATAAATTTAGTAGAATGAATGAGTAAGGAGAGACCTATTTATAGAGGATTGAATTTGAATGAGTTAGGCAAAATGGCGCGACTGTACACCTTCATTTATTAATTACATACAAACTGGTGACTTTTTGATTAATTTGAAAAGTTATGACTTAATTAAATGAAGTTGCTGACTAATTTTTTGATTATTGTGATAAGTCGTGACTTTTCAACTTATTATTAGTAATTAGTTATTTTCAGTAACAATTTTTATTAAATTGTGGAAACAAATTCTATATTTGTTGCATCAGATAACACATCTGCGACAACAAATAAACCATCTGTTGCATCAGATAACCCACCTGTGACAACAGATATACCATCTGTTGCGACAAATCGGCAACCTGTTGCATCAGATAATCTATCTATTGTAATACATAATCTATCTTTTTAAATAATCATCATATCATTAATCCAATTTTTTTACTATATAAATTTAAAAAATAGATTCAAAAACAAAAATGGCGAAAAGTCACTATTTGTTGCCTATTTTATATTAACATCAATTATTCAAATTAAATAACCATTTTTTTATGGTTATAAATTGTGTTTATCATTTATTTTTGTAATCCCTCCGTCCCAATTATGTGTCATCATTTCCTTTTTAATCCGTCCCAAAATAAGTGTCGTCTTTCCTTATTTGGCAACTTTTTAAAGGCACAATTACCCTTTTACCCTTATTGATCCCACTAATTAAAAAAAAAAGATATTGGCACATTTTTTGATAAAGGATAATTTGGTAAAATTTACCAAGTCTTTTCTTATTTCTTAAACTCCGTGCCCGGTCAAATGGCGACACATGAAATGGGACGGGGGGAGTATTATTTTCTGTGAAAAGAAATGACTTAATTAAATCAAACTAGAGAGATTTTTATTATTGTGACAAGTCATGACTTTTCAGTTTATTATTATTAATTAGTTATTAAATCTAAATAACCTTTTTCTCAATTAAAAAATCGAAGACACCTTTTCAATAACCGTTTCTTTAATAAAATAATAACCATTTTTATTGAGTTGTGGCAACAGATTGTATATCTGTTGCATCAGATAACCCATCTGTGGCAACAGATATACCATCTGTTGCAATAAATCGGCCATCTGTTTTAGGAGTTTTTTTTATTTGTTCTAACAGCTGATTCATCAGTTGCAACAGATGGGAAATTTGATGCATCAGCAACATTGAATGTGTTAGAGACAAAAAGTCACAACTGTTCGCCTTTTATTTAACAATCATCATATACCTTAATTAATCCAACGTTGTGACTTTTTTATTATATAATAAATAAATAATTTAAAAAAACAGACTTAAAAATAAAAATGGTGAAAAGTCATGATCAGTTATTAAAATTAAATAATTATTTTTTTACGGTTATAGATTGTGTTTATCATTTATATCCTTATTAGTTATTTACGAATCATTTTTCATATTAAATAATCAAAAAATCATGACTTTTCACCCTCTCAATAATAATAATCTTTTTTATTAATAACTGTCTGTTGCAACATATGATTCATCTGTCGCATCAGATTAACCATCTGTTGCAACATATGGTTCATCGGTTGCCACAAATGCTCAATTCCTACCTCCAACCGTTGACATGTTGAGAATATGGAATAGACAGAATGATAATTAAATATTAAAAAGGAATTAAAAATCCAAAGTCGATCAAACATAGATTTTTGAATCCATTATAGACAAATATATACAAAAAAAATATAGCCTTGGGTAGATCCAATATAAAAAAAGAAAATACACACGCTAAAAGAAAAAAAATTAACCTAATTATTATTACTACTATTATTATTATTAGTATTAGTATTAGTATTAGTATTAGTATTAGTATTAGTATTAGTATTAGTGTAACACCCCGTAAATTTTTTCGTACACTTATCGCGATTATATGGAGTCCTAAAGGCTTGCGTATGGGTTAAATTAAGTTTATGGTGTTCGGAAGTATCCCTTCAATAGTTGTATGTGTAGGTATTGGAATAAGCTTTCCAACGATATAAATTTTGCCCAAAATAGAGGAGTATTTCATATAAGCGAGCACATTCAAAATTTCAAAACGGTGGCCGGAAAGCCTGTGAACAGTAAATTTGCAGGAAAATTACTGCAGCTAGACAATTTTTTTTTGGATCAACTTTAGACGATCATAACTCCTTATACAAAAAGAACTTTGTGAGATGCTATATATCAACGAAAATCTCCGAGAGTCTTCTTTCCGATGAAATTGGTTTCATCCAAATCCAATGTCTGAGTAAGGAGCTATACCCGTTTTACTACAGCCTATCAAAAAAAAAAAAAACAGAATTTTGGGACAGATTTTTGGATCAACTTTAAACGACCATAACACCTTGTACAGGAAGAAATGGGTGGTATACTTTATATGAAAATGAAATCCCTTTGAATTATCTTTCCAATGCAATTGGTTTCACCCAAATCCGATACCGGAGCAAAGAGTTATGATCGATTTACTTCAGCCTGTCAAAACTGTCCACTGGGGACAGATTCGGATTTATTTAAATTTTTAGGGCAAAATGGTCATTTTCTATTACCTCTTGGACGAAAATTGGTCTTTATAAACATACACTTAGCCTCATATATATCATATATCATCCAATTATTAAGAGAAGGTGAAACCCTAGCCTAATTTCAACTTCAAATATTTTGTGATTCAACCGTAGAAAATTCGAATTGGTTCCGTAGTTGTGTTCACCATCTCGAAAGCTTCGAGAAGCACCCCATGGTTATGTAAGGAGGATTCTAAATACAAGAGTTCATTGTTAAGGTATGAATATTGTTTATTCTTGATTCTTATCCATGAATAAGTATTGATAAAGGATTATGAGTATTGTCTTGATGTTGGAAGATAACTAGAAACATAGTTATGAATTGTTTTGTATAAATTGTTAGTAGTAAATTATGGAAGTTGTTGTATTGGATTATGGAGGATGAATTGTGGTGATATATCATTATATTAGTGGTTATGTATGCCTAGTGATCATGTTGGTATTGGATGGTGATTAAGAGGGGAAATAAAGGCTAAGAGTGATGTTGAGGGATATTGCATGAAAATGCATGATATGTGAATGTAATAAGAGTATAAGAGGATGTATGTAGCACTCTTATTGATGAGTTAAAGGATTACTTCCTAGACATTATTTGGTGAAGTTAATACCTAAATGGTAAGGTTTGGTTGCTAATACTAGTTTGCCACAAATGACTTATTGTAGATAAGTGTTCGAAGAGTACGGGAAGTCAAGTTGGACTTGTATTGAAGTGGTTATATCAAGGTATGTAAGACATACTCTATCTAATCTTTGGCATGAATAATGACCCATGGCACTCTCAAGTAAGCTTCCAACATTGTCCTACGACACATGACACATAATAACATCATATGATCTTCGACACTACCAATTGAACTTGTTTTCACTTTTAAGATGTCCGGCTAGTCAAAAAAATATCCATATACTATTGTTGACTCCGAAATGGTTTAATGAGGTATCCATGATTCTCTACTTCATTTTCATGATATTGATTACCTATTTACATGTTTTTCCTATTGAGGTATCATGGTTTCAAGTTCCATAAGGTGTGACCACAAAGTAACCAATCTCAAAGATTAATTGAATTAAGAAATGGAATGTCTTTATTTTAAATTGATGATATGATGTATTGTATTAGTACCACTGATCAGTTGGTCATTGTATTATAAAGATTATGTATATATGCTATTCCAGGGGTGGTCCCTGATGTATTGTATTAGTACCACTGTGTATCTATGTAGAGGCTTTTGTAGACATATTGTACAGCCATAAGAGTGTTTGGTTGATAGACGTGATGGCTGTGACGGCCAATTAATGTTTATATATATATATATGCGTGTCTGCTGGGCTGATACAGGTATTGTTTTCTTCTATTTACAACGAAGTGCTGCCCAAATTTCTAATTTTCATAAGTAATGTAAATGTGAAAATATAGGTTATGAACGGGTTCTCCCGGGCCTCCTCGGCTACGGGTGCCAGTCCGCTCCAATGGGATTTGGGGCGTGACAATTAGTATTAGTATTAGTATTAGTATTAGTATTAGTATTAGTATTAGTATTAGTACTAGTACTAGTATAAGTATTAGTATTAGTATTAGTATTAGTATTAGTATTAGTATTAGTATTAGTATTAGTATTAGTATTAGTATTAGTATTAGTATTAGTATTAGTATTAGTATTAGTATTAGTATTAGTATTAGTATTAGTATTAGTATTAGTATTAGTATTAGTATTAGTATTAGTATTAGTATTAGTATTAGTATTAGTATTAGTATTAGTATTAGTATTAGTATTAGTATTAGTATTAGTATTAGTATTAGTATTAGTATTAGTATTAGTATTAGTATTAGTACTAGTATTAGTATTGGTATTAGTATTAGTATTAGTATTAGTATTAGTATTAGTATTAGTATTAGTATTAGTATTAGTATTAGTATTAGTATTAGTATTAGTATTAGTATTAGTATTAGTATTAGTATTAGTATTAGCATTAGCATTAGTATTAGTATTAGTCTCAACCAGTCAATCGTCATCCGACAGCAGCAGGGCCCTCCTCAGCCTTGCTCTGAAGTCGCCCAACTCACACCGGAGTTTATGAATCTGCCTTTCAAGTTCCTGCAAGGACTTGAAATAAGGAATCTAAGCGAAGGCGGCAATTTCTTAATTTTAAACTGTATCCCATGCCTTTTTGTTTGTGGTTCTGATTAGGTCCACTGCTATTGACCTGATCGGAACCACAAATAAGATTGAAAGGCATATTGAGTATCATTACTTCCTTAGCAATATGGATTAATTGATTGTGTTTTCTTGCCTTAGAATGCTTTCAACATATTGATGATAGGCGAATTTACGCACCTATATCAATATATTTTGCCCATATTTTAGCCTAGTTTTGAGAACAAATTATATATTTCATGCACTTTTAGTCCTTTTTCCTGTAAGTGAGCTAACGAACATGATTAGTAAAGTTTCAGGTATAAATGATGCATAATTCAGCATTTTATGGCTTACTTGACGCTAAAGAAAGCTCACGAAGGAAGGGAAGGGAGTTTACACGCCTAAGGACCAAAACTGCTGCATGGAAAATCTGTCCCGGGCTAAAACAGCATTTCTGAAGACTTTGGGGGACCAAAACTGCTGCATGGAAAATCTGTCCCGGGCTAAAACAGCAATTCTGAAGACTTTGGGGACTTACAGACACAAAGCTGGATTTTGACAATGATACATTAACCTAGTACAATTAGGTTATGTATTTCATTATTTTATGTGGATTATGATAATGTTACCTTAACCTAGTACATTTGGGTTAAGGATTTCATTAGTCTAGTAGGATTTGGTTATTTATTTCATTAGCTTAGTAGGAGTAGGATATGGGTATTATAAATACCCTATCATGCTAGAGATTTAGAATAAGGAGGGAGGAGGGAGAACACAATACTTCCTTCCATCCCTCTCAACATCTCATCTTACAAGTCAATTCTATTTTTCTTCTTCTACTCTTCTATTCTTAAATTTCACAACAAGAGAATCGTTACTTTGCCTAGGAATTCACGCCTCACGCCTACCACCTAAGCTACACGAAATTACTCAATCTTGTGGTATAACAACAATGTCAATCGTGATCTCCTTCGCATTCATGGGTAACTAAACTTCTCTGTTGGGGTTATGGAAGCCGAATGAGTTACTATCTATTGCTGTGAGTTTGTGAGTTCGAGGCACGTATATTGCTTATATCATTATTCTCTTCATCTTAATCTACATTCTTTGCGGTTGCAAACGCAAGAATACACCAGTCTAACATTTAACTTGTTCGAGAGAAAAGTTATTTGTCTGGAAAAGAGATAATGTCAAGGTAGTAGGACACCCTTTCCTATTAAAAAGCTAGTGCCATAACTGGACTAACCTCTTGGAGAATTCGTACCGTTAGACACGTTTTAAGCTCGAGAGAGTTAAAGTGAAATAGTCCTTGTTTAGGTCGAGAGACGCTTGGATTTACCATCGACTACAATCCTCTATAAGAAATTGCATGTCAGAATTCTACGCACTCATAGCCAATAGAGACGTATACCTCAGAAGGTGGACATAACCCCAACGCCTCAATTCTCATTGTTTACAACTTACGTAACAATCTTTCTCTTTTACTTTGCTATTTTCAGCTTTTATTTAATTGTTTTGGTGACACATTACAATCCCCCCTTTTTACGAGACTTGCACCAAAAGTTTAGTAATCTTGCTTACTTGTTGGCCAAGCTATTCCCTGTGGGATCGACACCCAACCCAGGTTGGGTTCTATATTTGCTAACGACCGCTTTACACTCAAACGAGAGCTGTAGATTGAGCGTTATCAAAAATTGGCGTCGTTGCCGGGGAATACAAGTGTCAATTAAGTTCGTAATAATTACTAGACCCTTTGGTCAAAGACTCTCGTACTTTTACTTTTAGTTTTCGTTTTTGTTTACTGCAGGTTTTTTGTTCAGTACATCAATGGATGCACAACGTGAGATACCGTTCGATGATGATGATGATGATCTTGATGGAGCCGGAGCCACAGGAGCCATTATTCTTCCACCATTAGCGCCCGGAGCCAAGTTCAACATCACAAGCACCATGATTCAGTTATTGCAACTCAAGGGATTATTTGGTGGACTAGCAGGCGATGATCCGAATATGCATCTCATCAACTTTATTTCTACATGCAAGTTGTTTGACAATCCTGGAGTTGGTCAGAATGCAATTCTATTACGTCTATTTCCATTATCTCTGTCTGGGGAGGCAACACTATGGTTGAATGGGATGACTCCTGATTCAATTACAAATTGGAGGCAATTGAGAGACGCTTTCTTAGAAAGATTCTTTCCGCCTTCCAAAAGGGCACAATTGAGAGATGAAATCAGCAACTTTCGTCAGCTTCCCACTGAAGCTCTTCATGAAACATGGGAGAGGTTCAAGACAAAGCTAGCGAGGTGTCCAAACCATCATATGACTAATGTTCACCTAATGGAGATACTATACAGAGCCTTGAATTCAATAACTAAACCAGTGGTGGATAATGCGGCTGGAGGATCATTTATGAACCTCACCTTTGGTCAAGCAAGCAATATGCTAGATCGCATGACGAAACAAAGTAGAGCTTGGCATACCAGGGATTCTGAGGTAGCAAGCCCCACTTTATCTATAGGCATTACTGCAGACCAAAGAAGAAGACAAGAAGAACGTGATCAAGATATGGCGCACATGAAAACACAGATGGATCTTCTTACAAAGCATTTATTATCAGGGAAGAACGACAAAGTGAAAGTTGTGGCGCTAAAAGGAAGAGACGAATCTGATTCGGAAGAAGAAGCCAACTACTTGAATAATCAGGGGGGTTTCCGAGGCAATGCCCAAGGAAACCAAGGTCGGAACTATTATGGTAAATCTGAAAACATGGACCAAGGTAGTTGGAAGAACAAGAATGAAAAGAGTGGTTTGTACGTTCCCCCTGGTAGACGTGATACCACCACATC
Source organism: Capsicum pubescens (assembly GCA_030864215.1). Classification (NCBI taxonomy): domain Eukaryota; kingdom Viridiplantae; phylum Streptophyta; class Magnoliopsida; order Solanales; family Solanaceae; genus Capsicum; species Capsicum pubescens. Next base: position 255,266,468 of record CM061547.1, on the reverse strand, counting down.
TAATTCTGGAAGTATGGAAGACATGATGGCTAAATTATTGAAAGGAGTGGAAGCAACAAGCGCGGGAGTTACTGAGGTAATAAATGATTTGTCCTCTATGAAGCAATTAGTTGATTCTCATTCCACTTCAATCAGGCAAATAGAGCAGCAATTGAGCCAACTTTCAGCAGCACTCAATCAAAGAAAGGCTGACACTTTACCTAGCGATACTGTGCAAAACCCAAGGAATGATGGGTCATGCATGGCCATCACTACCAGAAGCGGTAAGGTGCTAGAAACTTCAGAAAAAGGCAAGCAAGTGGTGGACAAAGAAGCGGAAATTGATGATAAGGAGAAAGGGGAAGATGCCACAGCAGCCGATCCTAACGTCCTTAACGTCACTCTTCACGACGTGCAACCTGAAAAAGCTAAAAAACGGAAGCAAGAGGAGAAGAAAGCCGTGGAAAGAACAATTCCATATCCAACACCACCTTTTCCTCAAAGATTGAAGAAGGTGGCGGATGATACAAAGTTCAGCAAATTCATGACCATGTTGAAGCAGCTGACCATTAATGTTCCGTTGGTAGAGGCGCTAGAAAAAATGCCTGGGTACGCTAAATTCATGAAGGACTTGTTGACAAAGAAGAGGGCAGTAAGCTATGAGCCGGCAGATAATATTCATCATTGCAGTGTAATTGCCACAAGGTCCTTAGTACAGAAGAAGGCAGACCCTGGTGCTTTCACTATTCCTTGCACGGTTGGATCTATGAATTTTGCTAAGGCATTGTGCGATCTGGGTGTTAGCATCAATTTGATGCCACTATCCGTCTACAAGAAGTTGGGGCTAGGAGATCCAACACCAACCAATATGAGGATCGTGATGGCTGATAGGTCAGTAAAACGACCTGTGGGTATCTGGAATGATGTGTTGGTGAAGGTATCTTCATTTATCTTTCCTGCAGACTTCGTTATTCTAGATTGTGAGGTGGATTCTGACGTTCCCATAATCTTGGGACGCCCCTTCCTCGCAACTGGAAGTGTGCTTATTGACATGAAAGATAATGAGCTTTTGTTTCGAATTAATGACGAAGTGGTCCGCTTTGATATATGCAAAGCCATGAAGCAGCCCAGCGACATGAATGAGTTATCTGTAGCTGATGTTCATCATGAGGATATGAAAGCATTATCTATAGAGAAACAGCCTACTGTTGAGCCATTGTCTGCTGCGCCACTGAAAGTTGAGCATGAGGATAATGAAGATTATGAAGAACTTATGGGTGCTCTAACAGAAATAGAGTCTTATACTCCTAAGCAACCGGATTGTGATCTCAAGAATCAACCAACAACGAAGACTCCCATTGACGAGACACCAATGCTAGAATCGCAAGAGCTACCCGATTATCTAAGGTATGTGTTCTTGGAAAGTAGAAATATACTTCCGGAGAGTGCAAATGATTTAAGTGAACAGCACGTAGAAGCTCTCATCTCTGCTCTGAAGAGATACAAGAGAGCTATGGGTTGGACTATTGATGATATAATTGGTGAAGAAGATCGCATGCCCACAGGTAAGCCTCATTGTCGTCTAAATCCTTTCAGAAAACGATCCACCATTTACCTCGACGAAGTCTGAGTACTCGAGGTAACTATGTCGAGCCACGACAATAAATAAGGCGCTAGATGGGAGGCAACCCATCGTTTATCATTTTTCATTTATAGTTTATCATTTTCTTTCATTCTAGTACTTGATTTGATAAATGAAAAATCCAAAAATAAGAGTCGTGCCACGACCAAAACTAAGGCGCTTGGTGGGAGGCAACCCATCGTACTAATTGTTTTCATTTGTTTGAGTGAATATAGGTGCAAGAAGTAGTCAACGAGGAGATTGATTTCAATTGACGATTTGGACGCATTGTATGGTAAAGTTGGTAAGTTAGGAAGGGTGATGCATAAGGCTATGGATTGAGCCTTTCTAACGCCAAAATAGGCTTCGAGGAAGTCTAGGCCTTGGTAAAACTAGGCCAAGAACGATGCACAACCTATCCTATATCCTAAGGTCTCGGAATCTAGTGTGCTATACACTATGCACCGCCTATTCCTAGGTATGCTTTTGACTATGCGCCGCCTATGCTATGGCATTTGGTCTCAGTATCTCATATGCCATATACTATGCGGTGCATATGTCTCATTATGCCATAGACAATGCGCCGCATATGTCTCATTATGCCATAGACAATGCGCCGCATATGTCTACAAATGCCATAGACTATGCGGCGCATATGTCCCATTATGCCATAGACAATGCACCGCATATGTAGCATTTTTGTCTCCAAAACCGATTGTAAATGGGTCAAAACCCAACCCATTCTCTTCCTATATAAAGGAGACTTAGTCTTGAAACACAAACACATTGAAAACTTGACCTAGGCGCCGCATATACTCTCCAAATCATCTCAAAACTTTTCTTTTTGCTCTCCCACTTCACAAGAACATCTCCAAAGGCTTCAATCACGTAAGTACTCTCTTGTTCTTCATCTATTTTTCGTAAGTTCTACGTTGCTATGTCTATTATGAATTGCTACATCTTGAAGAAATATTGGTGATGTTAATGTGTTTGAATTGTTGATACAAAACCAAGTGAGTGAACATGAACGTTAGGATACTCTTAACTTGTTTCCAACTAGAAATTGATTTTGATGCATTGTTATACTACTTGCGGAATTGCTATAGTCATGAACATTGCATGCTCTTGTCACTTGAATACTTACATGTTGGGATGTCTCGCTCATCGGAATAAGACTTATAGTTGCCTACCGACATAGGAGATTGTGATTATTGATAGAAACTATACCATGATGTAATCCCTATGAAGAAGTCTTGATATACCTAACATAAAGTATTGCAAAGATTGCAAGAAGTGTTACATATCTGAATTTCTTGTTGGAATATAGCCCCTAAAACGTATGTCGATGAAGTCTGAGTAATCGACCACTTTCACTTCACTGATTTGTGTCAACAAAACTAAGTGTGGGGTGGTACCCCTACTGCTTGTGCATAGATTGTATCCATTGATATTGTGCTACCACTAACACTATTTCTAGTCTCAGGTACAATGGCACCTAAAGCGAGACAAGGCAAGGAGAAGGCTACCACCTCCCAAAAGGGCAAAAAGAGAAGTCGCAAGGACCAAGGAGAACCCTCCTCGCTGCAAATACCTCGACTCACGCTTGGAATTAAGTGGGATACTTATGAGAAACTTCTGAGGATGACGACTCTGATGATGATTCCAATGCAAGGGGTATGACCCCAGACATAGAGGATAAGTCCGACCAACCAGGTTCCTCGTATTTATTTTCCACTGAGGACAGTGTCCCGACTAAGTGTGGGGTGGTGGTATTGCATGCTATACTTCTCTATTCGCATCTATGTTTGTTTGCTTTTGTTTCATTTTTGTTTCGTTTTGTTTTTTTTAGTAGTAAATTTTTTCTAGCTTCGCATGAAATTATTTTGATAGGCAGCATAAGATTATAACAAGAGTATGTGCTACAATTATGACTATTGAGACATTTAGGCTCTAGTTGTGACTCAATATGTGATATTGTGTGATTCAATTACTTCACTTGTTGGGTCGAGAGTCTATATTACTTCCAATCAAGTCGACCATGTGCCTTGTGTGTGTGAGATAATAGTATATTCTATGTATGTGGCTGATGCTAGAACTTGCCTGGTATGTATGCAAAGCGAAAATAAGGAGTGTAAGTTTAGGATATGATTTAGGCATTTCTTTGGCAACCTATACATGTTTACCTTCAGTTTTACCTACCCATGGACATCATCCTAGTTAACCCTTTTGAGCCTTTAGCCTATTTCTTTGACAACCTTGTATGTAAGCCTAATCCATTTCTTTCAAGACCGTAATTTGATCCCAAAATCCCTAAGTGCTTTAAAGTGAAAAAGTCATGTGACAACATAAAAGGAAATTGGGTGAGTATAATGCTATAAATTGAAATGGTTCTTGAATGTGTTATGAAAAAAAAAATGCTATCATAAGAGGTATGTTGTGAAAAGAAAAAGGAAAAGAAAGCTGAAAAGTGAGTTATGTTTAAAATTGAAAAAAGAGGAGAACAAGGGTGGTAGAAAAAAGAAAGAAGAAAGGTTGAAAGAAAAAAGTGTCAATGATACAAAGTGATGTATTAAAGCACTTAGGAACCTAGTCACTATTCTTGGCCAAAATAGTCCTACCCGTCCCTTAGCCTACATTACAACCATCAAAAGACCTACTTGATCCTAATCTTAACATTCCAACATTTAGTAGAGTATTACATTAAGGGCAAGCCTATGGTCATCAGTTGCTACATATGAACTCTTTGTGAGAGTGAGAGCAAGGACATTTTGATACCCATGTTTGAAAAATATGCTATATTTGTGAGTGATTATGGGTACTATATGGTGAGACACACATGGTTGATGAGTTTTGGATAGTTGTATATGATTCTATGCACTTTAACGTTTGCATGCGAGTTGATCACCATCACGAGTCTATACTTGAGGTTAAATTGTTTCTACTTATAATCGGAAAGCTACTCTTGGTTGATAATTGTTGTGCTTGTCTTGACGAATATTTTGTGTTGTTGCTGTAAAACCCTAAGTTGATGTTTAGAAGGACATGATAGTTTGTTCGAGGACGAACAAAGCTCTAAGTGTGGGGTGTTGATGATAGGCGAATTTACGCACCTATATCAATATATTTTGCCCATATTTTAGCCTAGTTTTGAGAACAAATTATATATTTCATGCACTTTTAGTCCTTTTTCCTGTAAGTGAGCTAACGAACATGATTAGTAAAGTTTCAGGTATAAATGATGCATAATTCAGCATTTTATGGCTTACTTGACGCTAAAGAAAGCTCACGAAGGAAGGGAAGGGAGTTTACACGCCTAAGGACCAAAACTGCTGCATGGAAAATCTGTCCCGGGCTAAAACAGCATTTCTGAAGACTTTGGGGGACCAAAACTGCTGCATGGAAAATCTGTCCCGGGCTAAAACAGCATTTCTGAAGACTTTGGGGGACCAAAACTGCTGCATGGAAAATCTGTCCCGGGCTAAAACAGCAATTCTGAAGACTTTGGGGACTTACAGACACCAAGCTGGATTTTGACAATGATACATTAACCTAGTACAATTAGGTTATGTATTTCATTATTTTATGTGGATTATGATAATGTTACCTTAACCTAGTACATTTGGGTTAAGAATTTCATTAGTCTAGTAGGATTTGGTTATTTATTTCATTAGCTTAGTAGGAGTAGGATATGGGTATTATAAATACCCTATCATGCTAGAGATTTAGAATAAGGAGGGAGGAGGGAGAACACAATACTTCCTTCCATCCCTCTCAACATCTCATCTTACAAGTCAATTCTATTTTTCTTCTTCTACTCTTCTATTCTTAAATTTCACAACAAGAGAATCGTTACTTTGCCTAGGAATTCACGCCTCACGCCTACCACCTAAGCTACACGAAATTACTCAATCTTGTGGTATAACAACAATGTCAATCGTGATCTCCTTCGCATTCATGGGTAACTAAACTTCTCTGTTGGGGTTATGGAAGCCGAATGAGTTACTATCTATTGCTGTGAGTTTGTGAGTTCGAGGCACGTATATTGCTTATATCATTATTCTCTTCATCTTAATCTACATTCTTTGTGGTTGCAAACGCAAGAATACGCCAGTCTAACATTTAACTTGTTCGAGAGAAAAGTTATTTGTCTGGAAAAGAGATAATGTCAAGGTAGTAGGACACCCTTTCCTATTAAAAAGCTAGTGCCATAACTGGACTAACCTCTTGGAGAATTCGTACCGTTAGACACGCTTTAAGCTCGAGAGAGTTAAAGTGAAATAGTCCTTGTTTAGGTCGAGAGACGCTTGGATTTACCATCGACTACAATCCTCTATAAGAAATTGCATGTCAGAATTCTACGCACTCATAGCCAATAGAGACGTATACCTCAGAAGGTGGACATAACCCCAACGCCTCAATTCTCATTGTTTACAACTTACGTAACAATCTTTCTCTTTTACTTTGCTATTTTCAGCTTTTATTTAATTGTTTTGGTGACACATTACAATCCCCCCTTTTTACGAGACTTGCACCAAAAGTTTAGTAATCTTGCTTACTTGTTAGCCAAGCTATTCCCTGTGGGATCGACACCCAACCCAGGTTGGGTTCTATATTTGCTAACGACCGCTTTACACTCAAACGAGAGCTGTAGATTGAGCGTTATCACATATCTTGGAGAAAATCAGAGGCTTGTTGTAGTATGTGAATCCCGATAATTTTCAAGTTTGTCTCTAACTTGCTTATTCAGTATTCAAGCTGGTTGTTTCCATCTTTGAGGTCATTATAGAATTCCTAGTCTTTTGTGAACTCGTCAATGAGGAACACTTTTTTCGAAGTTGTGGCATTGTAAAAGGCCTTTAGAAGGCTTCCAGAATACTTTTTCGGTAGGCTTAAATGATACATGAAGGGTTCGCTATGTTTGTTTTATGTCTAAATGTGTTAATTCACACTCAAGCAGTGGTCCCAACAGTTGAACAACTCACTTTTATCAAGTGTTTTTCAATGCATCTTGCTCAATAAACCTTCAAAGGATTTGATAAATTAATTAACCTGGAATTACGTAATGTTTGATCTTGATTCCACTAATCCTATCAAACGTTACGTAGCTCCAGGATCATTAACCTATCAAAACCTTTGCCCAAGTTAGTGCATAAATCAAACGAGCTCAATCTCTTAGCTTTTTTGTTGATCACTCTTCTTCCATAGAGGACAAGAATGATCAGCAAAAAAACTAAGAGATTGAGCTCGTTTGATTTGTGCACTAACTCGAGCTAAGGTTTTGATAGGTTAATGAGCCTGAAGTTACGTAACGTTTGATAGGATTAGTGGAATCAAGATAAAATGTTACATAATTCCAGGCTAATTAATCTATCAAATCCTTTGAAAGTTTGTTGAACAAGATGTATTGAACAATGCTAGATAAAAGTGAGTCGTTCAACTGTTGGGACCACTACTTGAGTGTGCATCAACATATTTTGACCTAAAACAAACATAGAGAACCCACTATGTATCATTTAAGCCTTCTGAAGAAAGTGTTCTGCAAGCCTTCTGAAGGCCTTTTACAATGCCACAACTTCAAAGAAAGTGTTCCTCATTGACTAGCTCACAAAAGACCAGGAACTCTATACCAACCTCAAAGACTTCAACGACGAGCTTACATACCAAATTAGTAAGTTGGAGGCAAGCTTGAAAATTATTGGGATTCACATACTACAACAAGCTTATGATCTTCTCCAAGATATGTTGAAAGCAAGTTAAGGCTAGAAAACACAATCAATTATACACATATTGCTAAGAATGTAATGATACTTAATCTGCATTTCAATTTTATTTGTGGTTCTGATCAGGTAATAGCAGTGGACTTAATTGAACCACAAACAAGAAGGCATGAGATGCAATTTAAAATTCAGAAATTGTCGCCTTCGTTTAGATCCTTTATTTTAACTGCAGCTATTATTGGCACAAGCTTTCTTGACTTACTGTACATCATTTCAACCCTCGGTGCCCATAAAGTTGCTTTCTTGGTGTTCTGATATTTTCTATAAAGGTGATCATCCCGCCCACGTTACTAAGCCGCAACTCCCTAGCAAAGTGCCCATATACGTTATTTTTCTTTTATAAAAACAACAGACGAATTTTCAATACTGGATATACTTTCATATTTGCACTTGATTCAGATTTCTTATGTTTTAATTCAGTTTTATCGGCCAGATTCGCTAGAAGTTCCTTTCTACCCCATGTTTCTTCTTTAATTAGCTCTCAGATGATATAGTCATTCATCAACCCCCTCTATTTTCCCTCACAGGCATTCTCCTACCGCACCTTCTGGCATATAATCATTACCCCGAGCAACCCAACCATATAAATTTGGGTTAGGGCAATAACTATATTGATTTTCATTCTTGGTTGAAGCAGTGGGAGGTTTCGAAGGCCATCTTAGAGTCTAATGCACCCTAAAAGTTAGTCCAATCGCTATTGAATCTCTTTACAATGCCACCAAAACTTGATCCCTTTACAATGCTTGACACATAAACATAAGCAACAACCGACATTAAATCTTAACAGGGTATCAGAACCATATTCATGGTCCCTCAGCCTTATCAGTTCGAACCTATCAAACTTAACTGTAAAATTGCAGATATCTTAGTTGAATAATTAATAACTAATCGGTAAAAACAACATCCACAAAAACTAGTGTACTCAATGTTTGTTCATGATAACATTATCAGTAATACATACCTCCCACATATGAAGTGGTTCTATCTGCAAGCAGTTTATTCCTCCGAACCCATCTTTACTGTAGCCTCTTGTGTTGGTTGGTCAAAAGTTGATCAACTTTCAGTTCCTTATATCTACAAAGAAAAGAAAAAAAATTAATGTCAAATAAGAGAAGAACAGAAAGAACATTATCAATCTGTTACAACAGAAGTGGAGTCTGTTGTAACAGATGTGGAGTCTGTTGCAACAAATATGGAGTCTGTTGCAACAGATGTGGAGTCTGTTGCAACAGATGTGGAGTTTGTTGCAACAGAGGTGGAGTCTGTTGCAACAGATGTGGAGTCTGTTGCAACAGATGTGGAGTCTGTTGCAACAGATGTGGAGTCTGTTGCAACAGAGGTGGAGTCTGTTGCAACAGATATGGAGTCTGTTACAACAAATGTGAAGTCTGTTACAACAGATGTGAAGTCTATTGAAATACATCAAACCAGCCTTGCTAGTGGTTTGATTTGTTCGAATATTTTCGTCGTCTATTGCAACATCATCACCAACATAAACTACAAAGAAATAACATCAAAAACAAAGAAACAACAGCATTTGTTCCAACACCATCAACAATAAAAAAGCAACATCCTTTGTTCCAACACCATTAAAAACACCACACCACAAGTTCCAACAACACCAACCCCACCAACAACATCAATAACAGTATCAACAACAAAGAAATAAATAAAATACATACAAAAAAAATGATACTGCCAACAAGGCTTTTAAACTTCTCCTAACAGATGACTTTTTTTGCATATTGTAATAAAAACAATGGTTTGTTCATTCAAGACTTAAAAGTTTCTTTAAAATTTTTAAATAAATATGATATGGATAAATGGTAATTAAATAAGAAAACAGATATAAATAACTTGCAAAGAAGAAAACGAGAATGAAAGAACAATAGTGAACCATACCTGCAATGTCAAAAACAGGGGGATCAAAACAAGAATTTTAGTCGAGGAAATATATGGATCCGTTTAGATCCAAAAGGATCTTTATGAAAAAAAGGAGAGAAAAAAGAATACGACTGTGACAACCCTAAAGAGGAAAGAAAGAAAAAGATGAGAGATGAATAAATTTAGGACTCAAGGTGAGATAATTCTATACATAGGTTTAAATATTCATTAATAACTTGAGGGACATGAGGAAGACGGGTGACTTTGAAAAGACAAGATAAGAATACTCAATGAGATTTTTGAGTTATCCAAAAAATATTTTTTACCGCCTTTAGTAGTACTATTTTATCTATCTTTCCTCTTTTGGACAAAAGATTGCTTTAAAATTAAAAGAAAAAAAAAATTTCAAAAAGATATGTCATTTATTGGTACAGATATCAATATCTGTTTGAAAAATTCCAACAACTCAGTATCTGTCACAACAGATGCAAATGTCTATTTGATAATTAAATCATATATGCCATCTGTTACAACAGATATCAATATCTGTTTGAAAATTTCCAATAGCTCAGTCATCTGTCATAACAGATGCAAATGTCCATTTGATAATTAAATCAGATATGTCATCTGTTGCAACAGATATAAATATTTATTTGAAAATTTCCAATAGCTCAGACGTCTGTTACAACATATTTCTTTGCAATTAATTTATATAGAACTAGGGATGAGTACATAGGGTGAAGTACAACTTCAATTGAGTCTTTGCGATTGCATGATGTTGATATTGCGTTCTTTCCGACCTGAGTCATCGACCGACCACTCTGAGTCAAAATATTTTGTATTAACTTATTATTGAGCTAATACCTAAATTGATTTATATTGAACTAGGGATGAGTACATAGGGTGAAGTACAACTTTAATTGAGTCTTTGTGATTGCATGATGTTGGTATTGCGTTCCTCCTGACCCGAGTTGTCGATCGACCACTCTGAGTCAAAACATTTTGTATTAACTTATTATTGAGATAATACCTAAATTTCTTTAGATATAAATAAGGATGAGTACTTAGGGTGAAGTACAACTTCAATTGAGTCTTTGAGATTGCATGATGTTGGTATTGAGTTCCTCCCAACCCGAGTCATTGATCAATCACTCTGAGTCGAAATATTTCATATTAACTTATTATTGAGCTAATACCTAAATTGATTTAGATATAACTAAGGATAAGTACATAGGGTGAAGTACAACTTCAATTGAGTCTTTGCGATTGCATGATATTGGTATTGCGTTCCTCCTGACCCAAGTCGTCGATCGATCACTCTAAGTCGAAACATTTCCTAGTAACTTATTATTGAGCTAATACCTAAATTGATTTAGATATAACTAGGGATGAGTACATAGGGTGAATTAAAACTTCAATTGAGTCTTTGTGATTGCATGATGTTGGTATTGCGTTCCTCCCAACCCGAGTCGTCGATTGATCACTGAGTCAAAACGTTTCATATCTTTTAAAATTTTAAAAAATAATTAAGATAAATTCTGTAATACCTCAAAAAGTTTTGAAATCCAAATTTAATATTTTAAGTGAACATGAGGTGTACGTACTTTTCGGAGAACTAAAGTGCATACATGTACACATAACTATTGTGTATATAAGTGATATGATTACTGATAGTAGGAAAAACAGTTGTAAAGTTTTGAACCTTAGAATCTGTTATTTCTTAAGTGGGTCCCACTTTAGTCCCAAAATATACTAATGTGATAAGTAGATTAAAAAGAAGGGAACTGTAGTTGGGAAAAGGGCGTACAATAGTACTAGTTTTATATTTGATTAAAAAAAAAGTGGGTTATAATTTGGAATTCACTGGAGCTATGGGCTATATAAAAGAATAGAAAAAAAGGGAGAAAGGAATGAAAAGTTAAAAGGGAAAGTGCCTACTGTTGCTACTCTATTTTCCTTCTTTATTCCTAATCGACTAAGGAACCAAGCATCAAAAGATTAAAGAGAAGGCTGGAGACGACATTTGAGTATTATTATTCTATTTCTTCTTCTTTCGGCATCCAAGAACTCATTAGAAGGGGGAGGAAGGGATTATTAGAGTAATTTTGTAATAATCTTGGTGACTTCAATAATCAAAAGTTGGACTTGAATTCCAAGAGGTAAATTTTGTCCCTTCCTTTTTAAATTTAATTATAAATTAGTATTTAGAGGTATTTAATTTGAGTTTTGTACTAGTTTCTGAAATTGGTTCTTAAGAATAAAAAAGAGGAAAAGGGGAAATTTTGATGAAAATAGAGTTTTTAGGGATTCCTACTAATTATGTGGATTTACCGTTGAATTGTATAAATTGAAAATGAAAGAATTCATTCCGAATTCCTGTTAAGAAATTCAATTGGTTCCGGCTATAATCAAAGATTTTTGGAATAAATTGTACACACACACGAGTCATTGATGGACACATGTCTTATCCTTGTAGTTAATCTAGTGGCTTGTGGATATGTGGAATTAGTGGTTGGGAGTGGTTGGGAGTGGTTGGGAGGACAAGGGCTACCTTTTTGCGGGTTAAATTGTTGGAGGCTCGAAAAGCTACCGTAGCTAGTTAGGCGGTAAGTTATGTAAAGCTAAACCTTCCCTCGCCGCTAAGGCACCACCTTACGTCATGTGCTCCTTCCTGTTAATATTAATATAGTTCTCATGAAATACGTGAGTAAAACCTTTATATTACCTTACGTATTATTCCCTCATTCTACCATCAGGCTTACAAGTACTTATCTTTTTCTCCTTGTGTTAAGTTTCTATGATACTTCCATACTATTATCAGTTTCTCTACTTGAAGCCTTAGGCCGCAGCATATATACATATAACACACGTTAGGAGTAAAAGTAAATAATAGTAGCATAGTTACACTTGTATATGTTATCTAGATAATTATTATCGTAACTCATATGTCATAGGCCTTCAAGGCATTATTTGATAAAGAGTAATGAAGGGAGGGTACATAGGTTTGGCGTGGCATATCATTCGACGTGATTCTGTGCACAGGATCGAGACCAGACCACTATAGCGATCCCAACCATTGGGCGTGCCCGCCTTCGTGGCATCATTTGTATTTGGAGTCAGTTACAATGTCTTATATTGGTTTTCCCTGACTCGAGCCAACATATGCCATATATGGCCTGCGGACAGACCCTCATAGTGAGTCCCTGGGTGGGGCATACCTGGTTACAGAATGCGAGTACAGTTATACATATGTGATCATAGTAACAAGTATTTGAGCAACATATGCTTTATACTTGACTCAGATTGCCTTCGGAAGGCCATCTTGTTATCATTTGTACGACTTATAAGATAAGTGCATCACCTAGGCAAATTATAGGTCCTATGCTATAATGAACGCTTTTCTAAATATTATATATGACGCTAACAAGGTTGGTGCATAGGTTATCAGTCTATATCGTATAGGTGTTATTCGTTGGCTCATACGTTTTCCACTTTACCATTTGACTCATATGAGCTTCTATATTTGTCCAGCTGTTATTCCGTCTTCTTTTATACCAGTAAATGTTGTTTATGTACAGACATCTCGAGCCCACCATATTTTGTTAATGCTGGCTCAGACCCTTAGGACAACAGACGTCTACGTTAGGCTCTATTACTATTTTCAGCGGATATTTTGGTGAGCTCCAACTCTCTATGGAGCCATTTTATGCTTAGTATTTTGATTATATGTACAGGTCTCTAGTTGGGCATGACGGGCCTGATGTCGGCTAGTCACTTGTAGTTTAGCTTGTTAAACTGACCTGAGGCTTCATGGACATCGTATAGTATTGTATAGTTTTGTAAATGTAACTCCCTTGGGTATATATGTAACTCTTATTGAGTATCCTACTTGTTATTATCCCATAACCTCATGTACATCATAAGGTATCGGTAGAGTAAGTGTATACAGTTCTTGTTCGTCATTATCATTTTAGGGCGTGAAAAACTTGGTATCAGAGCCCAGGTTCAGGTGTCCTAGGAAGTCTATGAAGTCGTGTCTAGTAGGACCTTATTTATCGATGTGTTGCACGCCACATTTATAATCAAGGGACTACATGGACATTTAGGAATTTGACCTTTATATATAATCTAGATCATGCAGTAGTGTTAAGTTATAGGAAGTTACTTCTGATTCCTATTCTGCTTATTTGTGATACAAACCATGTCTTCTATAGAAAAGGATAAAGCAGCCCAGCAGGCCTCTACTAGCATTACTTAGGAGGCAACCACTACAGGAAATCTCCCATATTGGTGGATCTGAATAGGACTCAAGAAAGTTTATTGGGTTCTATACTTTCTGGTTCTCAAATGGCAGGGACGGAAAGACCTACAGGGGTTTCTACACCTCCAGTGGTACCAATAGTAGTTCCTATCCTACCACCAGGTGCCTCAGACCCAGATCTAAAGAGAGCGATACAGTTACTTACACAGTTGGTCGCCGCTCAGGCCAAAAGACAGAATGTGGACGTACCTGCTGCTACTCAGGGAGGGGTAGCCGAATCTAGGATCAAAGATTTCCTCTGTACGAATCCACCAGAATTCACAGGTTCTAAGCTTGTAGAGGACCCTCAACAATTCATTAATGAGGCTTATAGAATTTGTAAGATGATGCAGATCTCGAATACAGATGCAGTTGAATTGGTCGCCCATCGATTGAAAGATGTTGATATTGATTTGTATGAGACGTGGGTTGGATCGAGAGGTCAAGAGGCTACTCCAGTGGTTTGGACAGAATCTGCAGAAGCCTTCATGGACCACTTCATGCCATTAGAGCTCAGAGAGGCAAAGATGGATGAATTTCTATCTTTAAAGCAGGGTAATCTTAGAATCAAGGAGTATTTTTTTCAATTTACACAGTTTTCCAAATATGCTCCAGGGGTGGTTAGCACACAAGCAAAATAGATTCATTATTTTGTGAATGGCCTTGCGGGTCTCTTAAAGGACCTTCTTTCTATTGCTGCTATGAACAAAGATTTGGATATAGCAAGGATTATGGCACGTGCTCAACAGATAGAGGAAGATCAATGTAATAGTAAAATGGATAGTAAGAGGGAGCAGAGTAAGAGAGCTAGGACGATCGGCCATTAGCAGGAAAACAGTGAAGCTACCACTAGTAGAGGACCACCTAGGTAGATCCAGTCAGTTGTGCACTCCACATCTAATTCTCCAACTCAATTCTTGAGGCATAGATATGATCAGAGCCAGACTTCTAGAGCACCAGACTTATGACCGCAGAGGGGCGCTAGTCGAGAGTTACCACCTCGACCTACATACAGGCAGTGTGGCCTACCACATAGAAGAGAGTATCAGTGTGCTTCAAATACGTGTTACTGGTGTGGTATAGAGGGTCATATGGTACGTGATTGTCCACAACTCATAGGTAAAGGTAGATGTGATCGATCACAGCCTACAGGGTTTGCATCAACTTCAGTTTCATCAGTGTCTTCTTCTTCTCGCGGTCCTCAGGTATCAGCAGGCAGAGGATCTGGTAGGGATGATTCTATGATGCTTAGAGGGAGGTCTATTTCCTTTCTTAAGGCACTAAAGCTTATTGCAAAGGGATGTTTGTATCACCTAGTCCAAGTGAAAGACATTGAGGCTGCAAAACAGGCACCAACTTTTGGATCCATACTAGTGGTGAACGAGTATTCGGATGTGTTTTCTGATGAACTTCCTGGATTACCTTCTATTAGAGAGATTGATTTTGGTATTGATGTAGATCTCGGTACGCAGCCGATATCAATTCCACCTTATAGAATGGCGCCTGCAGAACTGAAAGAGCTAAAAGAATAGTTAAAGGACTTACTTGACAAAGGTTTCATTTGGCCCAGTATATCACCTTGGGGTGCACCAGTGCTTTTTGTATGCAAAAAAAATGGCACGTTGCGAATGTGTATAGATTACAGGCAGCTAAACAAAGTAACAATAAAGAATAAGTACCCTCTCCCCCGAATAAATGACTTATTCGATTAATTACAATGAGCTAAATGCTTTTCAAAAATCAATTTGAGGTTCGGCTATCACTAGTTAAGAATTCGTGAAGCAGATATTCCCAAAACAACCTTTCGGATAAGATATGGGCACTTTGAGTTTCTTGTCATGTCATTTGGACTAATGAATGCTCCGGTAACCTTCATGGACATGATGAACAGGATTTTCAAACCTTTTCTTGATATGTATGTGATTGTGTTTATAGATGACATTTTGATATATTCACGTAATGAAGTTGAGCATGCAGATCATTTGAGGTTAGTATTGCACACATTAAGATAGCACCATTTGTATGCTAAGTTTTCTAAGTGTGAGTTTTGGTTGACCTAAGTAGCCTTTCTTGGTCATGTGGTATCTGGAGAAGGCATCAAAGTAGATTTTTAGAATATAAAAGTTGTGAAGAATTGGCCTCGACCTACCACTCCTACTGAGGTGCGTAGTTTCTTGGGGCTAGCCGGTTACTATAGGATATTTGTGGAGGGTTTTTTCTCTATTTCTTCCCCATTGACCAAATTAACATAGAAAGCAGTTAAGTACCGGTGGTCAGATGCTTGTGAAAGAAGTTTCCAAGAGCTGAAACATAGATTAACTACCGCGCCAGTGTTAACCTTACCAGAAGGCACAGAAGGATATGTGGTGTACTATAATGCTTCAGGTGTTGGTTTGGGTTGTGTCCTAATGTAGCATGGAAGAGTTATAGCATATGTCTCTCGACAATTAAAGAAGCATGAACAAAATTATCCCACTCATGACTTAGAGCTTGCAGCAGTGGTATTTGCACTCAAAATTTGGCGTCATTATTTATATGGAGTGCATGTTGATATCTTTATAGATCATAAGAGTCTTCAATATCTATTCAAGCAGAAAGAGCAGAATCTGAGACAGAAGAGGTGGCTAAAGTTATTAAAAGACTATGATGTCAATATTCTCTATTATCCGGGCAAGGGTAATATTGTAGATGATGCTCTTAGTCGACTATCCATGGGTAGTCTAGCACATCTTCCACCTATTTAGCGTGAAGTAGTGAGAGATGTTCACAAATTGGCCAATCTTGGCGTTCGCCTTGTGGATTTTAAAGATGGTGGTGGTGTTGTACTTAATTCAGCCAAGTCATCGCTCATGGTATCAGTTAAGCAGAGTCAGTATGATGACTACTTATTGTTCCAATACAAAGAGGGAATTCAACAACATCAAATTACGGCATTCAAACTAGCAGGTGATGGCACCTTGAGGTGTCGAGGTAGATTATGTGTACCTAATGTAGATGGGTTGCAACAATAGATTATGGCTGAGGCTTATTGCTCTCGTTATTCAATTCACCCCAGTTCTACAAAAATGTATCATGATCTTAAAGAGATCTACTGGTGGAATGACATGAAAAAAGATATAGCAGAATATGTGGCACAGTGCTCCAATTGTCAGTAAGTGAAAGCAGAACATCAGAGACCCAGTAGCCTAGCTCAAACCTTTAGTATTCCTGTGTGGAAATGGGATGCTATTAATATGGACTTCGTTGTAGGATTACCTTTTTCTTATCGGAAGCATGACTCTATTTGGGTAATAATTGATCGGCTGACGAAATTTGTCCATTTCCTTCCTATTAGATCTACCAGCACGGCTGAAGATTATGCCAAGTTATATGTAAAAGAGGTTGTTCGCTTACATAGGACCCCTATGTCCATTATTTTAGATAGAGGGTCCCCATTTAAAGCTCAGTTTTGGAAATCATTCCATAGGATCTTGGGTACGCAGGTGAACCTTAGCACAGCATTTCATCTGCAGACAGACGGCCAGGCTGAGCACACCATTCAAATGCTCGAAGATATGTTGAGAGCGTGTGTGCTGGATTTTAAAGGTAATTGGGATGATCATTTGCCTTTAATAGAATTTGCTTATAATAACAGATATCACTCCAGCATTGGCATGGCTCCATTTGAAGCTCTTTATGGAAGGCGATATAGGTCACCTATTGGTTGGTTCAAAGTAGTTGAAACACATGTGTTGGGTCTGGATCTAGTCCATCAAGTTGTTGAAAAGGTTAAAATGATACGAGAGCGGTTGAAGACTGCTCAGAGTAGGCAAAAATCGTATATGGATGTGCGATGTAGAGATTTAGAATTTCAAATTGGTGATTTTGAGTTCCTGAAGGTATCTCCTATGAAAGGCATTATGCGATTTGGTAAAAAGGCTAAGTTGATTCCCATGTATATTGGGCCCTATAGAGTTATTCGCAAAATTAGCCCTATACATGGTTGGTCATGACTTATAATTGTGTGTAAGGCCAAGAAGAGCCTCGCATACTATGTCTTGGGTTTAAGGCCAAGCAGAGCCTCGTGTGTTTTTTATTGAGTAGTATATGTGTTGTGACGCTTTGTGAAGCATATTTGGATGTGTTTTGGTTAGCTGACAGGTACCCGATAGTCCTATATGCAAAGGAAACTCTGGGGAAAATTTTGAAGATTTAGAGAGCTAGTCAAATTTTAAGGGCTTATCATTCGATAAAGTAAGATCAAACTTGGTTAAATATTATAGTGGAGGTGTTGGATTGTGGTGGAATGGATAATAAGCTATAAGCATCATTCAAGGACGAATGATCCTAAATGGGGGAGATTGTAATACCTCGAAAAGTTTTGGAATTCAAGTTTAATGTTTTAAGTGAACATGACGTGTACGTACTTTTCGGAGAACTAAAGTGCATACATGTACACATAATTATTATGTATATAAGTGATATGATTACTGCTAGTATGAAAAATAAGTTGTAAAGTTTTGAACCTTAGAATTTGTTATTTCTTAAGTGGGTCCCACTTTAGTCCCACAATATACTAATGCGATAAGAAGATTAAAAAGAAGGGAACTGTAATTGGGAAAAGGGCGTACAGTAGTACTAGTTTTTATATTTGATTAAAAAAAAAAGGAAGTGGGTTATAATTTGGAATTCACTGGAGCTATGGGCTATATAAAATAATAGAAAAAAAAAAGAAAGGAATGAAAAGTTAAAAGGAAAAGTGCCTACTGTTGCTACTTTATTTTCCTTCTTTATTCCTAATCAACTAAGGAACCAGGCATAAAAAGATTAAAGAGAAGGCTGGAGACGACATCTGAGTATTATTATTCTATTTCTTCTTCTTTCGGCATCCAAGAACTCATTAGAAGGGGAAGAGAGGAAGGGATTATTATAGTGATTTTGGAATAATCTTGGTGACTTCAATAATCATAAATTGGAATTGAATTCCAAGTGGTAAATTATGTCCCTTCCTTTTTAAATTTAATTATAAATTAGTATTTGGAGGTATTTAATTTGAGTTTTGTACTAGTTTCTGAAATGGGTTCTTGAGAAGAAAAAGAAGGAAAAGGGGAAATTTTGATGAAAAGAGAGTTTTTAGGGATTCCTACTAATTATGTGGATTCAACGTTGAATTGTATAAATTGGAAATGAAAGAATTCATTCTGAATTCTTGTTAAGAAATTCAATTGGTTCCGGCCATAATCAAAGATTTTTGGAATAAATTATACACACACACGAGTCATTGATGGACACATGTCTTATCCTTTTAGTTAATCGAGTGGCTTGTGGATACGTGCAATTAGTGGTTGGGAGGACAAGGTCTACCTTTTTGCGGGTTAAATTGTTTGAGGCTCGGAAAGCTACCGTATCTAGTTAGGCGCTAAGGTATGTAAAGCTAAACCTTCCCTCACTGCTAAGGAACCACCTTACATCATGTGCTCCTTCTTGTTAATATTAATATAGTTCTCATGAAATACGTGAGTAAAATATTTATATTTCCTTACGTATTATTCCCTCGTTCTACCATTAGGCTTACAAGTACTTATCTTTGCCTCCTTGTGTTAAGTTTCTATGATACTTCCATATTATCATCAGTTTCTCTACTTGAAGCCTTAGGCCATAAAATATATACACATATCACACGGTAGGAGTAAAATTAAATAATAGTAGCATAGTTACACTTGTATATGTTATCTAGACAATTATTATCGTAACTCATATGTCATAGGCCTTCAAGGCATTATTTGATAAAGAGTAATGACGGGAGGATACATAGGTTTGGCTTGGCATATCATTCGACATGATTCTGTGCACAGGATCGAGACCAGACCACTATAGCAAGACCAACCATTGGGCGTACCCGCCTTCATGGCATCATTTGTATTTGGAGTCAGTTGGAATGTCTTATATTGGTTTCCCCTGACTCGAGCCAACATATGGCATATATACCCTGCGGGAAGACCCTATAGTGAGCTCCTAGGAGGGGCGTACCTAGTCATAGACTGCGAGTACAGTTATACATATGTGATCATAGTAACAAGTATTTGAGCAACATATATTTTATACTTGCCTCAGATTGCCTTCGGGAGGCCCTTTTGTTATCATTTGTATGACTTATAAGATAAATGCATCATCACCTAGGCAAAGTATAGGTCTTATGTTATGATGAATGTTTTTCTAAATATTATATATGACGCTAACGAGTTGGTGCATAGGTTATCAGTCCATATCATATAGGTGTTATTCGTTGGCTCATACGTTTTCCACTTTACCATTTGACTCATATGAGCTTCTGTATTTGTCCAGCTATTATTCTGTCTGCTTTCATACCAGTACATGTTGTTTATGTACTGACGTCTCGGGCCCACCATATTTTGTTAATGCAGGCTCAGACCCTTAGGACCGCAGACGTCCACGTTAGGCTCTATTGCTATTTTCAGCGGATATTTTGGTGATCTCCAACTCTCTCTGGAGCCAGTTTATGCTTTGTATTTTGATTATATGTACAGGTCTCTGGTTGGGCATGACGGGCCTGATGTCGGCTAGTCACTTGTAGTTTAGCTTGTTAAACTGACTAGAGGCTTCATGGACATCGTGTAGTATTTTATAGTTTTGTAAATATAACTCCCTTGTGTATATATGTAACTCTTATTAAGTATCCTGCTCGTTATTATCTCATAACCTCGTGTACGTCATAACGTGTAGGTAGAGTAAGTGTATACGGTTCTTGTCCGTCATTATCATTTTGGGGTATGACAAATTCGGACCAAATTAATATTTTCAAAACTTTTCATTCTTTTTCAAAATACAAATCAGCCCATACAAATTATCCATTTGGGGGAAAAACACTTCATAATTTCAAATCTCTATTTTATCGCTCTTTTCTCTCTCTTAACAATACAGATAACATCTACTCAACAAATTGCTCAACCCTTCACAACAGATCGATTTTCTTCCCATTTCTGACCATATAGGTGTTATTTTTTACTTCATTCTTGCTTGTATCCGTTATTTTCTCTGTCTTCATAGGTAACAGAGTTCGAGAAGAGTTCTATATTTGTTATTTTTTCTAAAACTTAGGGATTTTTAGTTAATGATGAAAAAGAAGACTTTTAGTTGTATTATCTTCGAGAATGGGTTAACAATTTTGAGTTTTGATGCTGAGTTTTGATGCTAAAAATGTAGGCAGAACCCAAGAAAACCCTAGTTTTTATCGCAGTGTTTCGTTGACTGTTGTGGTATTATTGGATGGTGTTTGTGGTGTTATTGATAGTTGTTGTTGGTAGTGTCGGAATTGGTGGTCTTGGTGGTGGTGTTGGCGGTTTTACGGTATTGGTGCGGGTATTGGTGGCATTGGTAGTGATGTTGGTGGTGGCCTTGGTGGTCCATCTGTTGCAACAGGTGGAATATCTGTTGGGAGATATTAAATAGGTGTTCAAACAAATTCCCCATCTGTTCCAACTGATGGGTTATCCGTTGGAGTATTATTTGTAATGTGACGTATAATAATTTATTGAAATTTGTCTTAGCTTTTTTAAAAAATTATGCAGACATTAAATGTAATGTATTTTTTGTTTTTCTGTTGTTTGTAGTTAAAAGAAGTCTCCTTAAAGAAAAGAAACTGAAAGTGGATCAACTTCTGACCACCCAACAAAAAAGGCTAAAGTACAGGTGAATTCGGAGGAATTTCCTGAATAATCTCAGTCAGGGGAAAATGAGGCTGAGAAAAGTTATGAAAATGGAGGTGGAGAAGGGTATATAGAGGCTGGTGAGGAAAATAAAAATGAAGAGGAATAAAAAAAATAAACAAGATGATAATGCCTTACCAATGGGGCATGAAATAAGATCGAAATCCCAGCATGAGGCTGTCAAAACTATTAGTATTGACAGGTTTCAAGTTGTGATGCCGATAGATGGCCCTGCAAAAGTAACTGGTGATCTTGTACTTAAATATCAGCTGGAGAAATCTTTTGATGAATTTAGGAATATTATGAAGAATGAAAACATAGACGGACCTTTTAAGAAGAGCTGCTTTGGACACTTTCTTCAACTGCCTGTGGACCACGCTGTCCTTTTTCAAATAAGCATGGTATATGGTCTTCTCAAGCGCATGATCAAGTACGTGGAGGATGATAAAGATTTGAAGGAGGGCGGAAAAAAATGGATGAAATATGGATCTACTACTGTGGTATGCCGGTTTGTTTTGGCTTGAAAGAATTCGCCATAGTAACGAGCTTGAGCTATGATCATCCAGAAGAACCTCTCATCATGTTGTCAATTTTTTGAAGAATTTTTAAATCATCGTATTCAGTGGGAAGTTCGAAAAGTCTAATCCATATGATATCATAAGGTATCGTTTCAGTCAGCGGGTTGAATTTAGGTCCCATTTACGGGTTGATAGGTATTGGGAGCCTATAAATCAAGGACCTTGGTGAAGAATCTTGTGATAGTTTGTTTGATGTAGTAACTTGATGAGATAATTGTCTTCTCCTAGGTCTATTAGGTTCAACTCCTGATTAAGGTTTTAAAGGATTTTTAATTTGTTCAAAGGTAGTTGTAGCCTAATTTATTTTCGAGAAGCTTGATAATGATGGTTCGTTTCCAAGGGGCATAAAGCCCTTTTTTTATCCGCAGATGAAATAGGAATGAAGAAAGTATAGTTAATGGTATTTTTCCTGTTCATCCGCTAGGTTGATAAGATTGAAATCTTTTTCTATGGATTTTATGGGAATAGCGGGATTATCTAGCAGTACTAATTTATCTCGAAAACTTACTTTTATTCTAGGTCCAAACTGATCTTATTGGACGTGCATCTCATCATCCATCTTGTCCATAAAACTGTTGTACTTGATAAGAGCTGTACTTGTGTATGAATTAATGCATTTGAATGTGAGTTATTGCAGAAATTTTTTCTCATAATACATATTTCCCCATCATGACTTTTGAAGAATGTTTTTATGTGCATTAAATTTGAAAAGCTTAATACACCTTCAACATATTTATTCTGGTTACTTTTAATTGTCACTGTTTCAACACAAATTTTAAATAATATATTTATATATATTTTTTCATCATATTAGTACGAGAAGAATTGCAACCTATAGCATTTGTTTACGTAGTTTTCAATCATTTAAATTAAAATTTAAAATAATAAATTATATATTTTAAAATATTAATCAAAGTTCATGCTATTTAAATCCGAAAACGAAACAGTGAACTGGGAGTGGAGGACTTCTAAGAGAAGTGACACGATTCATTCATCATAGATGATTGGCCAATTCGGCAGATATAAAGTAGATCGGCTTATCAAAGATCTATTTATTGCTTCTTTATTACTCCATTTTAAGGGTCGTTTCGTGTGAGTCACTAGAGTAAATAATTCTGAGATAAAATAATAATTTTAAGATAAAAAATTTAATATATCATTTGATTGTTAATATTCGGAATAATTTATTTTGAGATTAATAATAATATCGGGATAAGTTATCCCCATATTTGGTGGGATAACAATCCCATCATAGTTTATACTTGAGATAAAATTATAGAATGACAAAATTACCTCCAAACCCATTACAAACGCATTTCTCCAATCTTCTTCATCTCCTCTTAGTTCTTCAATCTCTAATTATTGCTTTTGAAATGTAAAAAATATTATTGATATCTACTTGATTATTTAAAACGCGCTATTTATGACAAATTAAAAAGATTAAAATATCTTATTTTAGAACGACGGAAATATATGACTAAAAAAAATTTACCTCTTATTAATTGAACTTTGCAATATATTTTAATCACATTGCTCGTGAATTTTATAAACTTATACGATATTTTCTTATATAAAGGATAAAAATGCACAATTAAGTTAAATACATACATAATAAGGATCAAAACTAGGTAATATAATTTTTTATATATCCGATAAAATGTAGGTATTATAATTTTTTAAACATAGAAAAACAGGATTCAACATCAATTTTTTTCTTCCAAGTGTTATTTTTGTGAATTGATAACAAAAAAAGTTCTTACTACACAATGAAAAGATTAATTAAAGTAAGTAGATTTTATAATAATAATTACCATTCATTGGTAATCTGTAAAATATTTTAGCAACTACAAAGGTGTCGCCTAATTTTAATACACATTATCGTTTCACAATCGACTCCATTGTTCAATTACATATTTTAAATTAAATAGTTTTTTAATCACTTGAAAATTAATATTGTATATATCAATTAAAATGAATTTTAATATTCTATATTATATGAGTGATATGTGTTTAAATTAAGTGATATAAACAATAATTTTTTTTTTACTTTAACAAATTTAAATTGAAAGTTTTTATTTCAAACTAAATAAGATGTAGTAAGATTTTTTTTAAACACACACAGCATAATCATAGGTGTCACACCCTTTTTTTCGCTCGAAAGTGTCGAGTCGAAGGGTTTTTCCAATTAAAGTGACGATATTGAATAGGGATTAATTTATTTAAAGAGTCGTCACTTGGAATTGAGTTATGGTGTTCCAAGTCACCTTTTTGAATCACTAATAAAAAAGAAATGACTCTTTTTATTGGTTTGCAAAAACAGAAGATCGGGTAAGGAATTCTGTTGACTGAGGGAAAGGTGTGAGGCACCCCTCAAGTCCCATGGTTCAAGTAAGGTCGTTTTATTGACTTATCTTGATTTAAACTATTTTGATAAAAAGTGTGAAGGCCTAAATTCACTTATTTTATTATACCGAAAACTTGTCTATTATTTCATATTAAATAAATCGGTGAAATTTTAAAAATATTTGTCAAATTAATTTTAGAAAAGTATTTATCAAGGTGTATTTTACATCCTTAAATTTTAAATGTCCCGAAAAGATACGTACGCCGCATTCTTAATTGAGACGAACATTTAAAATGCATCTAAAATTTACTAATCGATAAAAAAAATATTAATCAGTCACTTATAAACTTATAGCAATTAACTTGACCAAAATTCATTTTTTAACAAATAATTGTCAAGATTTGTTAATGATAATGTAATAAAAATAAAATAATAATAATAATAATAATAATAATAATAATGATAATACAAATGTACAAAAACTAACTATATAATACTATTTTTATTATAATCTCAAAATCTACTATTATTTAATTTAAATAAATAATAATAATAAATTAAAACACCTAATAAATTAATAAGTACTGCAAAGTTTTTGTCTTTTGTTCATTATATTATTTTATAAAATCAAAACTAAATCAAAGACGTTTTTTTTTTAGATAATCTTTAGGGATAAAATAAATAAATAAATAAATAAATAAATAAATAAATAAATAAATAAATAAATAAATAAATAAATAAATAAATAAATATGCTAGATGCATGGCAGGGAGGAAAACATTTTCTTGCATATCAAACCCAGTTTTATCTGTCACACAAAAAAATGGT
Source organism: Capsicum pubescens (assembly GCA_030864215.1). Classification (NCBI taxonomy): domain Eukaryota; kingdom Viridiplantae; phylum Streptophyta; class Magnoliopsida; order Solanales; family Solanaceae; genus Capsicum; species Capsicum pubescens. The sequence goes on along the minus strand of CM061547.1, from coordinate 255,241,451 downwards.
ACTTCTAATTAAATACCCACATTATATAAGGGCACCTTCTTGTTTAATAGAGTTTATGTAATACAATTCAAAATTAATTGGATTAATGAAGTTCCGAATTGAATGAACAAAATCAAGTAAGCCTAATATATAAATAAATGATAGTGAATAATTTTGGACTCCAACAATTTGTAAATCTTTTAAAACATTATCAAATGCTTTGAAGTAGTTAAATATTTTACTAGTATTCTGCATCATGGACTTATATATAGAAAAGAAGCATATCCAGAAGATGACATATCATTAAACCAAATAGACAAATACAATATTATTCTAACAATAACTAAACAATGATTAAACAAATTTCTTAGAACTATTTTACATCAATTTACTCTAAATTTAACAATATTAAATTTCAACATTCTTCTGATAGTATCATAAAATAATAACGGTAGAAATTATTCAAACACATATAAAAATTGAGCAATTTTATATTATTGGAATCAAGTCCTACATGATTGTGATGTTATTCTATACAAAGAAAAATTAAGAATTACCTCTTGACAAAAATAATGTCCAATCAAAAGAAAGAAAAAACCATGAACTCGGAATCACAAACGAAATCTCAAATCCCAACTTTTGTCTATCTGTTCTTGTTTCCTTTTTTCACAAACGTTGTCCTCTAAACTTGTTTGTTGCTTCCAGTTTTTTGTTATGTTTTTTTTCTCACAGTTTTCTTTTTTTTGGTTTTCCTTTCTTTTTGGCCGTGATGTTGTTTTCTTGTTTTCACTAGAATGTTGTAGTGTGTGTTTGCAAATGTTTTTTGTTTTCTATTTTGTTCTGTGTTCTGATGTTCAATGTACAGTGTAGGCAAAAGTACGTAGAATCCTTTTTGGGGTGAGGGAAGAATCCTTAAATAGAGGGACTTTGGGGGGAAGTTGGAGGGGGAACAGTTACTAATAGGATAGAATTTTAAAAAAAAAATTGAATATTTTTTTAAGAAGATAATAATAACAAATAAAAATAAATAAATAAATAAATAAATAAAATAATAATAATTAATTAATTTTTATATTAAAAAATACAATAAAAGTTTATAAATAGTCGAAAATAAATATAATTAAGACAATACTTAAAAATAATAACTTATTTATTAAAAGAAAATATTTTAAAAAAAAAATCATATTATTTTAAAAATAAAATATCTTAAAATGTAACTTCATTTATTTATTTTCAACTAAAACTTTTTAAAAAAGGAAATAAGAGTTAAAATAATATCGGATCAAATATAAATATTTAATACAATATATATATATATATATATATATATATTAAATTTGGGAGGGTCAAAAATTACATGTCAACATTTTGCCCCTCTTTGTGTGAAATCTCGAAGAGTTTTCATACAAAGAAGTAGACAATGAGATGATTTTTGACCCTCCGATTATTCTAAAAGTAAAGATAAAATAAAATAAAAGATGTGATCGAGTCCTGATTTTGGACCGCCTACATATCCCGGGTTATAAGGGAATCAGGTCTTATGTAGTTCAAAGGTAAAATGGGGAGACAATGAGCTAGAGGTTGAGTCAAGTTCCGTCGAGTTTTCGGTTCACGACTTCTGCTTTTACATCCAAATGAATAATAAAAATAAAACGAAGATACAAGTGAAAGATTCTATCTATGCTGCTTTTCTGGAATCTTGTCTTGAATCTTCATAACTTCTCAAATGGTGAGATAGTCGTTATTCTGAGTTGAACTTAAAACACGAAATATTCCTTCTCGTTGGCTTTTGGCATTAGAGAGGAACTTGATAATTGATTTATTCTTCAAACATTTCTCTGACTTGAACTTGACAATCTTCACCCTATTCTTCATGCGGGCTCCTGGACTTCCTTTTTCTTCACCCTGTTCTTCAGGCGGGCTCCTGGACTTTCTTTCTTTTCACCCTGTTCTTCAGGCGGGCTCCTGAACTTACAATTTCTTCACTCTGTTCTTTAGGCGGGCTCTTGGACTTCCTTTTTCTTCACCCTGTTCTTCAGGCGGGCTCCTGGACTTTCTTTTTCTGATTTTTCAAAATATGTTCCTGAACTCAAAATAAAAGGTCAAACAAAAGCATAATATCCTATTTTTCAGGAGGGTCCTGGACATAAAATAAATTCCCATTCTTCAGGAAGGTCCTGAGCAGAAAGTAAAATTCAATAAATACAAACAGAATATTTTCCCCAGTTTGTACTTAGAAAATGACTCGACTAAAAGGTACGTCTTATAGGAATCAAGGAGAATGATTCGACTAAAAGGTACGTCTTATAGGAATCAAGAGGATGACTCGACTAAGAGGTACGTCTTATAGGAATCACATGAAGTGACTCGACTAAAAGGTTCGTCTTATAGGAATCAAGGGGATGACTCGACTAAAAGGTACGTCTTATAGGAATCACGAGGAGTGACTCGACTAAAAGGTTCGTCTTCTAGGAATCAAGGGGATAACTCGACTAAAAGGTATGTCTTATAGAAATCACGAGGAGTGATTCGACTAAAAGGTTCGTCTTCTAGGAATCAAGGTTCAATTTAAGAAATATATCATCTCACAATTAAAACTGAAATACCTGGACAAAGAAGTATACCTTTGAGGGATATATGATGATAAATTTTTTATCATAATTTAATTATCAAACCCGTGTAACAACATTGCTTCCTGCATTTGTGGAAATGAGGCATTGCAGCCCTTGATATTTATACCCTAAAGTTCTTGATTTGAAAGTAACATGTTTCCTGTTTCATCAAAGAAAACTTGTGAGTTCAAAAACATGGTGGAAGGTTTGTGGCTTTAGCTTTGGTGGCAATCACTCTTGCCCTCGTCATATTTAACCTTGCTTCCAACCATTAACATCCATCACCGACTTGCTGCATCATTGACCCAAACTCAGATTATTAGAAGTGACTCTGAAACAAACACAGTATCTTTGCTTTTCCATGCTCCTCAAATAAACTCTTTGAACCTTAGTATTTTCTTGAGTTCCCAGACTCGTCTGTTTACAAAACTTTTTGCATGCCTTATTTCGTTTCACAATCATGTCTCTTTCATATGTTGGCTTTTTGTCTTGCTTTGTGCAATTAAAGAAGCTGGTAGCCAGTTTTGAAATCTTTTCTCACTTGTTATGACACGGACTCGACTCAAAGACACAAGAAAAATGACAATAATTTTTATTTGATGATAAAGATATCAAAAAATCAAAAATAGAAAAATAAAAAGAAAAGGAAAAAAAATAGGCATTTAAAAAAAAATTGACAGAAGAAAACTTATTTGGGTGTTGTAGCCGATTCCAGCAATCATGACATACATTTTGAATTAAACAACTTGATCTACCCACACTAATTATTACAAATCTTGTCCACTTATTGAGTTTGAAATGGAATCAATCTTGAATATGCTCCCTCTAGATCACAATCCTCCTTCGGCTAGTGGCACCTCAATGGATTTTTGTCAATGCCTATCTCATTTTCATTTCTTTCTCAACTCATTGTCGCCTTATGGTGCCCAAAAGGGTTTTCATCAATAAGACTCTCTCATTTTTACTCATTCATTTTTTTCATCATTTTTTTTTTGAAAAATAATGCCCAACATACGAAACATCATGCACCCATAACATGTTTAGCCTTGACATTCTCAAAGATCGATCTAAAGGTCTTTCTATGGTTGTAACTTGGTTTTTGGAAAAGGTTAGAAAGAAAGGGAGGCATGAGGCTAAAAAATTTACATAATATTGGGTGAAACATACAACTTTTGAAATCGACTCTTGTAAGAAAATAAACTTTGCCCCAGTTTCATTTCATTCTGGGTAATTTGAATTTTCTTTTGGTTAGACCGAACCCCAGAGTAGGGCTGCCTACGTATCTTGTCATAGCAAGAATCAGGTCAAACGTAGTTCAGACATCTTGTTCTTTTGCTTGATTTTCTTTCTTTTTTTTAGAGAGAGAAAGAGAGAGATTTTTTCCGACTCCATTTTTTCTTGACACTTTTCTGACTTTATTTTTTTTCTTGACACTTCTTTTTTGAAATTTTTTTCAGACTCTATTTTGATTCCAAAAGAGGGATATAAAAGAAATAAAATAAAAGCTCAAAAGGGATAACAAAGGATTACACAACATTTGGATAGTAGAATGAAATGCATTCGTCACATCAATCCTTAAAAAATGTAAGTACATAACATGCAATCTAGGAATGGAACATGAAGATCATACGCATTTTTTCAATATTGATCGTGACTAAGCATAAGCATGTGTGTCACTTCTTTTAAACTTGTAAACCATACAGGTCTACTTGTATTGTACTTTCCTCACAACAGATGACTCTTTTTTTTAGCTAACTTCCTTTTGCTTCTTCTGACAATAGAAACTATATATCCTCTGGTTGATCTCATTCAAAAATGCTTGAGTTGAACTTTCTCATTGAAGATCAAGTTATTTTTTATTCACAAAGTGATTGCCTCAATATATTCAAGTGAGGTGGTAACTATATCCCCAAACACCTTAACATTTTACTTATTTTCTCAGATGTTCTCTTTTCCTAACTGTAACTCTCCGATTCAATATTTCATGATTAAGCTGGATTTTAAGATCCGGCTAAAATTTTTGCAGGCATGTCATAACACTAGAATCAACATAAAATGTATTGTAAAGAAGATAAACAAACAACTTAAAAAAATAAGACAAAACAACAAGGACACCACATTTCATTAAAAGAAAAGATAGAAGGGTTTAAACGAAAATGACAAACAAACAAAACAAGATAGATTTCAAACTACAATCCTAAAATAATTCAAAAAAACAGAAAGAAAAACAAAACAAACTACCAACAATCCTTCCAAGTAAGGGAGGAGGAGTGACTTCACAATTGCTGAGCTTGACCTCTTAGCCACCAATTTGCATACCAGCATGACTAGAGCTTTCCTCACTATCAATGTTCTGTACCATAATTGATTTATCTTGAATCATCCTTTCAATTTCTTTTTTCAAATCTCTACAATCTTCAATACTATGACCCTGAGCATCAGAATGATACACACATCATGCATTAGGATCAAAATTTCTTGAACGGGAATTAAGAGTGTGCCCAAGGAGAGAAGTAATCATGCCCTCCTGTATCAATCTCTTAAATAAACTGTCATATGACTCTCCAATTGGTGTGAAGCTATCTCTCAACTTCTACCTCATTTCATCATTTGGTTTGGATCGAAAATGTGGCCTAGAAAGGCTTTGGTATATTTATGGAATTGGAGGATGACTCTAAGGAGTTGGTGTGTGCCATTGTGGGTAAGATGGGGGTTAAACATGTGGTTGTGCATTATACACTGGATATGAAGGTGGGGGACTGGAATATAATGGACTTAGAGAGTGATTATGTGGATCTTGGGAATGAACGTGGGGTTGGGCCTGAGAGCGATGACGACGTGGTATTCTTGATCGTTCTCGTTGTCCAACTACAATAGTAGATGCATCTTCCTCATTCTTCTTATTCCCAACACTTCCTGAACCCTTTTGAATTGCTTGAGTAGTTGCTTTTAATGTTGCAAAACTCACAATGCGACCGGACTTAATTCCATCCTCTATAATCTCACCCATTTTGAGAACCTCAATAAATGGTTTGCCTAATGCAGGTAACAAGTGTTGATAATATGTTTCATCCTGCGCTTGAATAAACACCTCCACTATCTTGCTTTCTTTTATTGGCGGTTTCACCCTAGCAGCTTGTTCACGCCATCTAATCGCATACTCCCTGAAATTTTCATTGTTCTTCTTCTTCATATTAGTCAGGGATTTCTCATTAGGAATCAAATCGACATTGTACTGAAATTATTGCACGAATTCGTTAGCCAAGTCATCCCAACTACTCCACTTGTCGATGTTTCGATCCACAAACCACTCTGAGGCTAGACTTGAAAGGCTCTCACCAAAATAAGCTATGAGTAATTTTTCTTTACCTTCGGCACCTCTTAATTGGTTACAATAACGCCTCAAGTGTGCCACTGGATCACCGTGCCCTTCGTATTTGTCAAACTTGGGAATTTTGAATCCCATAGGCAAATGGATATCCGGAAACATACACAAATCTTTATATAAAACACTTTTTGGTCCTCCTAATCCTTGTATACTTCTCATACTCTGCTCCAAGCTTCTTACTTTCCTAGCCATCTCCTCTTGTTCTTCATTCTTAACAATTTTCTCAATCACCATAGGAGAATCGTGTTGATGAGCATGATAATATGGATTTTGAGGTTTGAAAGTCATTTCAGGAGGATACAGCAGATCATGACTTGGTTCTCCCATATTCTTTTGTGTTGACGATTGAAGACCCGCAGTAGTTGGTGCTATAGAAGTGAAAAACGAGTTATTTATGACAGACAGATTTGGTGGTCGCATGGTAGAAGTACCAGCAACGCCAGTCACATTAGCATATAGGCCGAATCTAGGTGGGTATAATGGATAGCTAGTTTGAGCTTGAATAGGATTTGGATCATTCGTAGTCGGAAGTCTAGGGATTAAAGAAGGAGGGGCTTGTCCATTCATCCAAGCTTGGTACATTTCATCCATATATTGTTTCAATAACTTAATTTCTTCCATTGATGCTAATTCCTGCGAAATCAACTGATTTTACTCTTCCTCACTATCAGACCCTACCCCCTCTTTGCGGGTCATCTTTCTCTTTTCTTTGTGTCTAGTGTTATACGGATGTGATGCCAGTTTAAACCACAAACCAACCACCAACTACTTTATCTTTCTGAGACCAAATAGTAAAATGGGTGAGTGTTATATTTTTAACACATTATAATGTCACGTTGTATGTCATAATTTTATATGCATTTCCCAACCTATCATGGAAGGCTTTGTGTTTCATCCCGGCTTTTCTAGGTGTATTTTTCAAAAAATTATGATCAAACCCTTTGGAGGGTTGCCTACGTATCATGCCAAGACATGAATCAGATCCTGCGTAGTTCGAGAAATATATGTCGTACAAAACTCAGCCTCAAAACCCCTAAAGGTTCAGGACTGTTAAGATTTATATATATTTTTTATTTTGTAAAAACTTAGTCCCATGATCTCTAAAGATTCAGGGCTATTAAGATATATAAAAATTGGACTTGAGGATTCGAATAATAATTATGAAAGTAATCATATTTTTTAAAAATATTCTCCAATAAATCTATGAATAATTTTTAAAAGATAGGGTCGTATCCTGGGAAGGACTTCCTACGTATCCCACTAAAGAGTGAGAATCAGACCCTCATAAAGACCGTAAAACTATGTTACTATATATTTAAAAAAAATTCTTTTAAAAATAAAATTTTTCTTTGAAAAATAATTCACTAAATTTGAGGATAATATAATCTTTTGCATTTCAAAATTGCCTACATCCGGTCAACAAACAAATAGCCTTCCCAACAAATGTCAAAGAGCACGTAGGATGCACATGTTGGTCTTTATAAAGTAGGTCACCTATCTTAGACAGACCTGACCCCTGTGCCGAGTCTCGCTAAGTCAAATGCATATAATGCAAATAAAGCGGCACCTAATAGGGATAACCAAATTCTGAATTTTCAGTTCTTCTAAGTTTAAACCTAATAGGGATAGGTGTCTAAACTGGCTTACCCGAGCGGACACTCGAGCTGGGGAGGGACAACTTGGTCGGTAGCAGGGCAACACCTCCTTCGTTGTCGATCCGAACCCCGCCTAACATGTGTGACTATAATCCTTCACCAGGTGCCTTGACACTCCGGCTATCTCAAAAAGAAAGTAGGATGCATGCGCTGCATTCCTTCTATCCTATTTCAGAGACTCAGAGGGGGTGCGCAAGAGAAGACAACATATAATACAGTTCAATCAATATCAAAGCGGTAAATAAGCGATAAGTAACACATAAGGCCAATAAACACAATATCAAAAATAATTAAAGCAAGTAAAGTCAATATAAAAAACTCGAATTCTTATTATTCCCCAGCAGAGTCGCCAGAGATGTCACACCCCTTTTTCTGCTCGAAGGAATCGAGTCGAAGGGTTTTTCCAATTAAAGTAACGATATTGAATAGGGATTAATTTATTTAAAGAGTCGCCACTTGGAATTGAGTTATGGTGTTCCAAGTCACCTTTTTGAATCCCTAATCAAAAGGAAATGACTTTTTGTGCAAAAATAGAAGATCGGGTAAGGATTTCTGTTGACTGAAGGAAAGGTGTGAGGCACCCCTCAAATCCCGTGGTTCAAGCACGATCGCTTTATTAACTTATCTTGATTTAAACTATTTTGATAAATAGTGTGAAGACCTAAATTCACTTATTTTATTATACCGAAAACTTGTTTATAATTTTATATTAAATAAATCGGTGAAATTTTAAAAATATTTGTCAAGTTAATTTTAGAAAAGTATTTATCAAGGTGTATTTTACATCCTTGAATTTTAAATGTCCCGAAAAGATGCGTACGCCGCATTCTTAATTGAGACGAACATTTAAAATGCATCTAAAATTTACTAATCGATAAAAAAAATATTATTCAGTCACTTATAAACTTATAACAATTAACTTGACCAAAATTCATTTTTTAACAAATAATTGTCAAGATTTGTTAATGATAATGTAATAAAAATAAAATAATAATAATAATAATAATACAAATGTACAAAAACTAACTATATAATACTATTTTTATTATAATCTCTAAATCTACTATTATTTAATTTAAATAAATAAATTAAAACACCTAATAAATTAATAAGTACTGCAAAGTTTTTATCTTTTGTTCATTATATTATTTTATAAAATCAAAACTAAATCAAAGACGTTTTTTTTTTAGATAATCTTTAGGGATAAAATAAATAAATAAATAAATAAATAAATAAATAAATAAATAAATAAATAAATAAATAAATAAATAAATATGCTAGATGTGCATGGCAGGGAGGAAAACATTTTCTTGCATATCAAACCCAGTTTTATCGGTCACACAAAAAAATGGTACTTCTAATTAAATACCCACATTATATAAGTGCACCTTCTTGTTTAATAGAGTTTATGTAATATAATTCAAAATTAATTGGATTAATGAAGTTCCGAATTGAATGAACAAAATCAAGTCAGCCTAATATATAAATAAATGATAGAAAACAATTTTGGACTCCAACAATCTGTAAATCTTTTAAAACATTATCAAATGCTCTGAAGCAGTTAAATATTTTACTAGTATTCTGCATCATGGACTTATATATAGAAAAAAAGCATATCCAGAAGATGACATATCATTAAACCAAATAGACAAATACAATATTATTCTAACAATAACTAAACAATGATTAAACAAATTTCTTAGAACTATTTTACATCAATTTACTCTAAATTTAACAATATTAAATTTCAACATTCTTTTGATAGTATCATAAAATAATAACAGTAGAAATTATTCAAACACATATAAAAATTGAGCAATTTTATATTATTGGAATCAAGTCCTACATGATTGTGATGTTATTCTATACAAAGAAAAATTAAGAGTTATCTCTTGATAAAAATAATGTCCAATCAAAAGAAAAAAAAAGCCACGAACTCGGAATCACAAACGAAATCTCAAACCCCAACTTTTGTCTATCTGTTCTTGTTTCCTTTTTTCACAAACGTTGTCCTCTAAACTTGTTTGTTGCTTCCAGTTTTTTTTTTCTCACAGTTTTCTTTTTTTGGTTTTCCTTTCTTTTTGTCTGTGATGTTGTTTTCTTGTTTTCACTAGAATGTTGTAGTGTCTGTTTGCAAATGTTTTTTGTTTTCTATTTTGTTCTGTGTTCTGATGTTCAATGTACAGTGTAGGCAAAAGTACGTAGAATCCTTTTTGGGATGGGGGAAGAATCCTTAAATAAAGGGACTTGGGGGGGGGGGGGGAGTTGGAGGGGGAACAGTTACTAATAGGATAGAATTTTTTTAAAAATATTTTTGAATATTTTTTTTTTAAGAAGATAATAATAACAAATACAAATAAATAAATAAATAAAATAATAATATAATAATAATAACTAATTAATTTTTATATTAAAAAATACAATAAAAGTTTATAACTAGCTGAAAATAAATATAATTAAGACAATACTTAAAAATACTAACTTATTTATTAAAAGAAAATATTTTAAAAAAAAATCCATATTATTTTAAAAATAAAAATAAAATATCTTAAAATGTAACTTCATTTATTTATTTTCAACTAAAACTTATTAAAAAAAGAAATAAGAGTTAAAATAATATCTGATCAAATATAAATATTTAATACAAAATATATATATATATATATATATATATATATATATATATATATATATTAAATTTGGGAGGGTCAAAAATTACATGTCTACAATAGGAAGGCACATGCAAAAAAATTAAAGCTAAATAAGATGAAAATTTTATTTTTAAAATTCACACGATATAATCATGAAAATGCACACACACACACAAAATTAAGCTAAATAAGATGAATATTTTATTTTTAAGAATAATATTTAAAGTTTGAAAAGAAATATATATAAAAAAGAAGTTAAATAAGATGAAGGGTATTTTGGTAATCAATTAATTTATTCTTAGAAATTATACCATACATATTACTTTGAATAAAACAAACCAAACACTCAATAAAAAATAATCCCAACATAACTAATCTCATCATAACTTATCCCAACATAACTAATCCCAGCATAACTACATTCCCAACCAAACGACCACTTAAGTATTAATCCTCTACTTCTAGATGTGGATAAAAGCTCTCCACATAAAATTGTAACAAAGTTATTTTTAACATAAGCCTGTCAAGTGGGCCGGGTGACCCGTCCCACTTAAAGGACCCGTCCCGATAAGCCCTAGGGCTTTAGGGTTCTGGGTCCCGGGACAGTTATTTTTTTAATTTGGGCCCGGTTAACCCGGCCCGGACCAAGCCCGGTCCAGGCCCACCGGTTAACCGGCCTGGAATCATTTTTTTAAAATTTTTTTTGGGTTTTGGGCCAAACTAGCCGTTGGCCCAACGGCTATATAGCCATTTTTGGGTCCAAACGGCTAGTTTGGGCCCATTTCTTAAAAAAAAAAAAATACTTTAAAAATTATTTTTTAATCCCAAAATAATTTCTATAAATACCCTACACCTTCAAATCATTTTTCACACAATTTTTCATTCTCTCAAATCTCATTCTCTCTCAAATCTCAATTCTCAATTCTCAAATATTCAATATATTTAATTTCTAAAAGTGTTCACTTTAATTTTTTAATTTTGCGATTACAAAGTACGAGCAGAAGTTTCTAAAATCGCAACCTTGGGATACTTCTAAAATTTGGTATTGTCGTTCCATCTCTTAAGTTTAATTTGTATTTATTGTATTAATTGTTTAATATTTAATTTTATTATATTTGTGTATTTTAAATTTTTTTAGTTTAATTTAATTTATTCTATGGATAAATTAAGAAACCTCGCTACTAAAGGTGTTAAAAAATTTTGTCCCGGAAGCGGTAGTAGTAGTAAAAAATGAATTACTAGCGGTAGAGGTAGTTCAAGTAGTAGATATACACGTGTGTCTTCGCCTCCGGTACCGCTTGGTACACCTTTTGAGAAAAAAATAGGTGTAGGTGCTCACGATATGGATTATGTAGAAGCTCAGGAAAATTACGGTATATAAAAAGAAAATGAAGTAGATGTGGTTAATTTAGACAAAGATAATGAAAATATTGGTGAGACACCCGCAGTAAGCAATACTAATGTTAGATCTGAATCGGTTAATCTCCCTCCCCGTTCTCCCCGTGCCGCAAGACCTCGTAAAACAACTAGTGTTGCATGGCAATTTTTTAAACGTATATCAAATACTGAGGTGCAATGCAATATTTGTCAACAAATATATAAGCATAGAAGCGGAGGCAAGCAAAAGGGTACGAGTACGTTAATGAGACATATAGGTGCAGCTTAAGAAAGAGAGTTAAATATTGCACGAGGTAGTGGGGATGTTGGTGGGCCAATGCAAACTAGAATGGACCCAGCAACCGGTTAGGTAACGAAGAAGTATAATAAATTGAGGGACTGGGAAAAACTAGCTAAAATGGTAGTTGTGGGTTGTTTGCCTTTTAGTTTTCCTTCTTCTGATGCCTTTATTCATTATATACAAGCAATTTATAATCCTATATTTAACGGTATTCCTAGAAGTAATTGTCGGTCTGATATTTTTAGACTTCATTCACAATATTGTTTTTATTTATCAATATTGTTAAAAAATATTCAATGTAGATTGTCCTTAACTTCTGATCTTGATCGTGCTGTAAATAAAAATGATTATTTAACCGTTACTTTTCACTGGATGGATAGTAATTTTGTGATGCAAAAACGTATTCTTTCTTTTTTATATGATGAAGATTGTAAACATACTGGAGATTTTATTGTTTATTCTATTGTTAAAGTTGTCGGATATTATGGTATCAAAAATAAAATTTTATGTATTGCTTTTGATAATGCTTCTAACAACAAGACTGCTATAAAAAAAATTAAAATCTACTCTATCTCCGTCGTTGCCTGAAATTTTTCATATTAAGTGTGCATGTCATATATATAATTTAATTGTAAAAGATGGTCTTGAGGTTTTTTAGCTTTATATTGAAAAAAATCATCTTTCTGTTGGTTTTATTCAAGGAAATAATCGTAGATCGAGAATTAGAGAATTTAAAGTTAAATGTCAAGAAAATGGACTTGCACCAATATTGATGCATGAGGAAATTGATATTAGATGGAATTCTACGTATGATTTTTTAAAAACTTGTTATAAATATAGAATTCCTATTACACTAGCTTTTAACCAACATTGTGGTTCATTTGCTGATTCTGCTGATTGGATGCTACATGATTCTGATTGGGTTGTGATTAAGGATCTTGTTAAGTTTTTAGAAAAAATTTATGTTGTTACGGTTGAATTTTTCGGTGCTTATTATCCTACTGTTTGTAATATTTTGACATATATAGCCGATATTTCTGATTTGCTCAAAGAATGTAAAAATAAAGAAGGTTATAAAGAAGTTGTTGGTGTCATGTTTACTAAATTTGAAAAATATTTTTTCCCAATTCCCCTTATTTACTTGGTTGGTGCTATATTAAATCCGTGCATGAAATATAATAATATGTGCCACTTTAGTACTATTATTTATACTAACTTAGAAATAAATATTAACCATGATTCTGAACAAGTACAACCTGATTTGTGGACGGCTATGAATGATGCAAAGGACTACATAGAAAAATTATATAATCACTATGATGATTTATTTGATTTAGCCGTACCTACAAATATCACTCCAACTGTCGCTCCTCATCCTCCCGAGGAGCCATTATCTTCTAAAAGGCCGGCACATGGTGGTTTTCCTGATTCCTTTTATGATTTAACTTGTTGGAACAGTGTTGATGAGAGAGCTTACACATCAACTTATCGGGAAGAGCTGAGATATTATCTTCGGTCGGCGCCAGAGGATCGCAGACGACGGATCAACACGTTGGATTGGTGGAGGAGTAATGAAACACAATATCCTGTGCTTTCAACATTAGCTAGAAATATCTTGAATGTTCTAATGTCAACCGTTGCATCAGAGAGCGCCTTTAGTCAGGGACGACAGCAGCTTGGAGACAACCGACACTCATTGGGAAGCAAAGCAATAAATGTTCTAGTTTGCCTCAGAGATTGAATTAGAGTGGAAAGAAGAAACCAAGGAATGGAACCGGAGCCGAGCGACGAGCTGAAACTTGAAGAAATTATGTCTTCACGGGAGAACTCAGCAGAATCAAGTCCAATGCATGGTTTTGTCCCCGTTGACTTCGACTATCCTATGCAAGTTCCCGTTAATATTAACATGCATGAGTTGGAAAAAATGATGCATAATTTATAGATTTTTCATTCATGTAAATTATAAATTTTGAATTATTTTGCAATCAATAAAATTTCCCAAATTCATTCACTCTTTAGTCCTTACTTTTTATATTTTTTCATTTAATGATTTAAAATTTTAAAATGAATTTCTAGTTTTCTACTTTAAATTAAAAACTTAATTCTAATATATTATTAATTTACTACCAAGTATTATTAATTTATTTTATTAAGTAGCATATGTTTTGTATATTTGTGTATATATCTTCTATAGATGTGTATATTTAACGTATACATGTGTATATGTTTTATAAATTAGTATATAACTATATATATATTTTGTAATGTATATATATTGTAGTATATTTTATTATTATTAGTATATATACATTGAATGGTGCATATACATGTGTATATATCTTCTATAGACGTGTATATTTAACGTATACATGTGTGTATGTTTTATAAATTAGTATATAACTATATCTATATATATTGTAATGTATATATATTGTAGTATATTTAATTTAAAGTATTACATATACATAGAATAGAGTGTATATATGTGAATATATCTTCTATAGACGTGTATATTTAACGTATACATGTGTATATGTTTTATAAATTAGTATATAACTATAGCTATATATATTGTAGTATATTTTATTAACTATATATATATATATATATATATATATATATATGTATGTATATATTGTAATGTATATATATTGTAGTATATTTAATTTAAAGTATTACATATACATAGAATAGAGTGTATATATGTGAATATATCTTCCATAGACGTGTATATTTAACGTATAGATGTGTATATGTTTTATAAATTAGTATATAACTATATCTATATATATTGTAATGTATATATATTGTAGTGTATTTTATTATTAGTAGTATATATACATTGAATGGTGCGTATACATGTGTATATATCTTCTATAGATATGTATATTTAACGTATACATGTGTATATGTTTTATAAATTAGTATATAACTATATATATATATATATATATATATATATATATATATATATATGTATTGTAATGTATATATATTGTAGTATATTTTATTAGTAGTAGTATATATACATTGAATGGTGCGTATACATGTGTATATATTTTCTATAGACGTGTATATTTAACGTATACATGTGTATATGTTTTATAAATTATTATATAACTATATATATATATATATATATATATATATATATATATATATATATATATATATTGTAGTATATTTTATTTAAACTTTAAAGTAGTACATATATATTGGATGGTGCGTATATATGTGTAATTGTGTATATGTGTATATATTTTTTAAATTCTAATGTAGTATATACTATATATATAGTGTATATATATTGTTTAACGTATTTATAATGTATATAGGTGGGTATATATAATGTATATTGAAAAAAAGTTTTTTTTTTATATTTTTGATCGGATTTGACCGGTTTTTTAGGTGGGTTTGACCGAGTTGGGTTAAGTGGATCGGGTTAGGATTGTTTTAAATTTTTTTACTGTTGAGCCCGGACCGGATCGGCTCACTTAGACCCCAACCCCAAGAAATTGCATGTCATATACCCAAATATGGGTGGCTTTAGATATTTGACCTCAAATAAGAATGTTTTTGAAGAATAGTCTTCCTTACTTTTTAATATACTAAAAGTATCATTTTGCCCCTCTATACTTCAAATATATTTTTAAACTTTCCATACTCATTTATCTCACAAATTTTATTTTTTATTAATTTTACTTTTTAATTTTTCCTTTACTTTTATAATTCTACTTTTTTTCACCTTTTTATTTTTTCCTTTAAATTTATTATTCTGATTTTTATTATTTTCAATTTTTATTTTTTCCTTTAACTTTATTTTCATATTTTAATTTATTTGTCTCAACCTTTTTTTTTTTCTCTTTTTTTTTTTCAACCATTATCTATTTCTTCATTTTTTCCTTTTTTTAATTTAGTTGTCTTTAACCTTTATTTAGAGTTTTTTGAATTTCTCTTCTATTTTTTGAGAATTTTCCTTAGATATTCATTCTCGTTCATCTTTTTTCCTCATTTCTTAAATATCCTTTCTCTTGCCCTATAGATGAGCAGTTTATTCTTTAATTGCACTACAAAAGATATGGGAGACCGCCCTATATCTTCAGGATGAGAGTGAAAACCGAAAATCATTAGGTCCACAATTTTCAAACGTATTTGTTAATCTAACTTCATCATATAAAAAAACATCATATTTCCCAATACTAAAGTTCAGTAGTATTTACTGTCAAGTGTCATACAAAATATAAGGAAATAGATCAGTAATCCAGTAGTAACTTTTAGCTGGTCGATTATACTCAAATGCTTGACAGATGACCTGTATCAAGAAATTAAAACAAAGTAAGCAGCATATAGAGAATGGCAGTACTGCAATCTCAAAATAGAATACCACACAATTATGAAATTAGCATTTTGTGTAAGTATGAAGTCTAATTAGTCTATTCAGAAAGTGTATATATTTCTGTATTTTGATCAGCATGAATAGGCTATCAATGTCTGAATTTTCGTCATTAGTTAGTTCATATTATCTATTCCATCAGCCAGTTGATCTACATCTTCATTCAGTTCATTGGGGTGCCTCCCTCTTGATCATGATTCTGTTCATTAATGTCTTTATGTTGATTAGCATTTTGCTCAGCAACTCCTAAATCTAGTTCATCAGAAACCTGTTCATTAGCATCTCCATATTGATCAGCATTTTGCTTAGTAGCACCCACATCTTGTTCATTAGGAACCTGTTCATCAGTGTCTCCATCTGGATCAACACTTTGCTCAACAACACCTACATCGTGATCATCAGGACTTTGTTCATTAGCATTTCCATCTTGATTAGCATTTTGCTCAGCAGCGTCCACATCTTGTTCATTAAGAAACTGTTTATTAGTGTTTCCATCTGGATCGGCACTTTGCTCAGCAACACCTATATCTTGATCAATATTTTTCACATTAGAGCCCACATCTTGTTCATTAGGAGTCTATTCATTGGTGTTTCCATCTTGATCATCATTTTGCACATTAGATCCCACATCCTGTTCATTAGGAACCCATATCGTTCATCTTTTTTCCTCATTTATCATATATATTAAAAATCTAATCAGTGCAATTAAAGAATAAACTATTTTCTCTTGGGCAAAAGTTTTCAATTTCAATAATTTTCTAAAGTCTTGCCCATGAGGCAAGAGTTGCATATATGTTAATAATCTAATCAGTGCAATTAAAGAATAAACTTTTGCCTCTTGGGAAAAAGTTTTCAATTTCAACAATTTTCTAAACTAAGTCTTGCCCATGAGGCAAGAGTTGCATATATGTTAATAATCTAATCAGTGCAATTAAAGAATAAAATGTTGCCTCTTGGGCAAAAGTCTTCAATTTCAATAATTTTCTAAAGTCTTGCCCATGAGGCAAGAGTTGCATATATGTTAATAATCTAATAAATGCAATTAAATAATAAATTTTTGCCTCTTGGGCAAAAAATTTCAATTTTAACAATTTTCTAAACTAAGTCTTGCCCATGAGGCAAGACTTGCATATACGTTAATAATCTAATTAGTGTAATTAAAGAATAAACTGTTGCCTCTTGGGCAAAAGTTTTTAATTTCAACAATTTTCTAAAGTCATGTCCATGAGGCAAGAGTTGCATATATGTTAATAATCTAATCAGTGCAATTAAAGAATAAACTTTTGCATCTTGGACAAAAGTTTTTAATTTCAATAATTTTCTAAACTAAATCTTGCCCACGAGGCAAGAGTTGCATATATGTTTATAATCTAATCAGTGCAATTAAAGAATAAATTGTTGCCTCTTGGACAAAAGTTTTTAATTTCAATAATTTTCCAAAGTCTTACCCATGAGGCAAAAGTTGCATATATATTAATAATTTAATCAGTGCAATTAAAGAATAAATTTTTGCCTCTTGGGCAAAAATTTTCGATTTCAATAATTTTCTAAATTAAGTCTTGCCCATGAGGCAAGAGTTGCATATATGTTAATAATTTAATCAATGCAATTAAAGAATAAACTGTTGCCTCTTGGGCAAAAAATTTCAATTTCAACAATTTTCTAAAGTCTTGCCCATGAGGCATGGTTATAATTCATGTACAGCAAAAAGGGTGGATATTGTCTAGACTATCTCTAAGAAATGCATGGTTGAAGATACCTGCAACAACTTCTTCTGCCACTTTAGCATGCTGCTTAACTAAGTCTTCTTTAGCACTAAATTAACCAGAGTTGGGCAAAAGTTTTCAATTTCAATAATTTTCTAAACTAAGTTTTGTCCATGAAGCAAGAGTTGCATATATGTTTATAATCCAATCAGTGCAATTAAAGAATCAACTGTTGCCTCTTGGGCAAAAGTTTTTAATTTTAATAATTTTCCAAAGTCTTGTCCATGAGGTAAGAGTTGCATATATGTTAATAATTTAATCAGTGCAATTAAAGAATAAATTTTTGCCTCTTGGGCAAAAAATTTTAATTTCAACAATTTTCTAAATTAAGTCTTGCCCATGAGGCAAGAGTTTCATAGATGTTAATAATTTAATCAGTGCAATTAAAGAATAAACTGTTGCCTCTTGGGCAAAAGTTTTTAATTTCAATAATTTTCTAAAGTCTTGCCCATGAGGCATGGTTATAATTCATGTACAACAAAAGGGGTGGATATTGTCTAGACTATCTCTAAGAAATACATGGTTGAAGATACCTGCAACAGCTTCTTCTGCCACTTTAGCATGTTGCTTAACTAAGTCTTCTTTAGCACTAACATTAACCAGAGCAGCTGATAACTTTTCTATCAACTTCTTTGGACTTTCCTTGGCTTCATTATCAATAGTTGCTGCTTTTGAGGTCACTTCTGGCGACTGATTGTCATTTTTTGGAGTTTTTTTTAACGAATCCTGCTCCAAATAGCAGAAATTGCAAGTGTTGAAGTGAGAATAGTGAAGTTAACAAGCACTAACAAGGAATTACCAGGAAAAAAAGGCAAGCACACAACAACATCAAGCTTAGGATAAAATTTCATTACTATATTAGCTAATATAATGTAAAATGCACATGGAACTAACTAGCAGTCATTTAACTTTTCTATTAATACTCTGGCTGATCAACAATTAAGGGACTGAAATAATCAACTTTCTTTCACACCTATATTGGCCTTTTGGCTTATGGATCTGAGACTCATGGCATCAGAACTAGAATCTTTGAATACAGAGTTTGAGTTATTTAAAACTATAAATTTACCACTACCACATCAAATTTAATAGAGAGTAAATTTAGTGGATATCAATTCTATAAAATCAAAATATACAAAATGTCATTCAAGTGCCCATTTACTAGGTAGCTAGCTGGCTCCAACATTAAATGTTGTTCCCATACTTTCACTTTTACAATTAAAGTCATTGATATTTTGGATCAATCTAAAGTTGAAGCTTCCAACTTCCAAGAATACTAAAATGACAAATTCTTGGCAATGGTTCATCGGAAAACAAAGGATTCTCAAACATTTATGTCTGAAACTTGAATCCTACAGTTCTAAAGAACTGATAGACACAACTCAGGGAGAAAGAGGCAGGAGAAAAATAAAGATATAATACACGAAAGACGACCAAAGTTGCCAAGATACAACATTTGCAGAAGGCATTGAAGCATACTAAAGTTTTATGAGTATAACCATTGGCAGTATAACACTTTAACTACGAAAACATGAGTTGAATATTTAGCTCGACCATTTCAGCTTGAAATAAACATGCATATAAAGATTTGAGTACGAATGCTCAAATCAAAGTATTAGCTTCCTTATATCAGCACAATCAATTAGAAGGCCAGAAAGAGATTATCAAGACATCCTATGAACAAAAAAAAAAAAAATTCTTTTGTCTTGTACCTGCTCATTAGAGTGTCATTCTGAATGTGAAGAGAGTGAACCAGAACTCTCAGTTTCACCAATGCTCTTCTCAGAAGGTCTCTTTTTTCACAATCAATTTCTCTTGTCCATCGATCTCAATAACCAACTAAATCTCCTACTAGTTCATTGTCAATGACCACCTGCATATAATTGACACCATTAATCAATAATAATCGAATGAATGAGTAACCAAACAAAAAATTCTTGATAAGTGGTGGTCCAAATTTACAAGCAATATATTTATGCTTATAGTCACATGCTTACAGCCTTTTTCTCCAAGACCAACCCCCCACAACTACTCAAACACAGTCATAACCGCAATAACAAACTTCCCACAACCTGTTTGACACAATTCCTCAATGAAAAATATGTTACTACAACAACAGCATAGCCCAACTCCAGCTTACGTTCACCTCCCCAAAAATCAAATCAATATGTTAATTATATAACGAGCTAAAATTTACCGCAATACATCAATATGCTTAAATTTACTGCAAATTGGATGTTTACACAGAGCTAAAATCCACCCAACCGCCCCCAAGGAATTAGAGAATTATGATGATGAAGTTATTACCTGAAAAAATCTTACGGCTGCGAATTTATTTGATAGGAAGAAAGAGCGATGATCGTGCGAATTTGTTTGATTGAAAGAAAGAGCGATGATGTTTTGTTTTGAAAGAAAGCTAGAGTGTTTTGTTTTGGAAGAAAGAAAAGCTAATATATTGGAGGAGTATTTTTGTCCAAAAAAGTATGAGTCAATAAGTAAAGGTTATTTTAACAAAGTCTTTTTATTTAGGGCTAAAATTTGAAAGTCACCCTAATTTGAATCTATTTTTTAGATTCTCCCCCCAACCCGGACTCGACCCACAAACCGGTTAAAATCTGGAACCGGCCTGGCCCACATGACAGTCTTATTTTAACAGGACATGTGCTTTCGGGGAATTAAGATCTGTTGGTCACTTGAAACAATGGATGCCTTGTCTACTCACGAGACGGAGAAAGTAGAGCAAAAATTAATTTCCCCCAGTTCAGTAAGGAGCGGGGGAAGGGGATGGGTGAATTATTCGCATTAGCTTCCAATTACTTGTCATGGTTGCAAGAGATGTAAACGATTTTCTGCTTTGCTATTTCACCAGCAATGTATTGATGATTTGTACACTTAAGACCCATGCATAATGAAGCACAAATTCGAGGTAAAAAAACTCATGATAACATTTGTTATACAAATTTTAAACACATTCTGGGAATTGGTGGATTTACTGTCAGCCGCCTGATTCTGGTATTTCTATATAATAGTAAATGATGCAATGAACATCATATAGCATTGCTTTAGTGCATTCAAACAATAGTACTCCCTCCGTTTCGAAAGAAGTGAATTGTTGGAGTATTTATTGGTGTTTTAAAATAAGTGAATCATTGAATTTTTTTCCAAATTTGCCCTTAGGATTTGACAACCAATTAACTTTTGAAAAGATATTACAAGGTCAACTTTTTCTTTTTTTGGGATAAAAATGGAAAGTTGTGTTAAATTTATGTCTTTAATGCTTTTTCCTTAATATGTGTACCAAAATCCAACAATTCATTTATTATGAAACGGAGGGAGTACTTTTTAGAGTCGTATTTATTTATCATTTGACCATTGTGTCCTCTTTAAATAACATTAACAGTAAGAGTTAGTTTTTTTGGTTAAATCGCATTTAAAGATGTAATCTAGTGATCGGAGTAAGGAGAATTATGAAATTTCATATTTAAATCTAAGCAAAAGAAAGAATATTAAGTGATTTTTTTTTTTAATTTGTCTAAGCTTTGTTAGATATTATTGATACATATGTTGTTGAAAGATAATAGATATACAGATATTTACATGTCGGATTAAATATCTTTCATCTAATCAATCATTTTAACATTTATAAACTAAAAGATCACTTGTAATAAAGACACTTTTCTTGTATTCATTGGTCGGATATAAACACCTATTACAAACAAGTTTTTACCACAAATACCTCGTGAAATAGTTAAGATATGTTCAAAAACATGTTACAACAATTAGTCATTTGACTAACTTCTCAATCTTCTTATTAGGGGTATGCAAACATCGGTTCAACTGATAAATTGAATCGATAAAAATATTGTTGACTTATCGATATCGGGTTATTGAGTTAATGATTTTTAAACAATTTTATAAAAAAATTTATTGGGCTATCGATTCGATTTATCGGATTTAAGATTTTAGTTAATAGTTAAACCGATAATCAAATAAAATTATATTAAAGTTATATTTTTATTCATAATTATATAATAGTTACTTTAAATTTAAATGCATATCTTACTGGTTTTTACATTTTATATTTTTTGTCTTAGTGATTTTAATTTATGTAGACTTTATGCATTAATATAATATAGAACAAATAAAAATAAGAGAAACTAAAAAAAAAATAGGAGGGTATTTTCTTATCGGTTAAATAAAAAATCAAACCGATAAGGACAAGAAATCAATTAACTGAAACTCGATAACGAATATCTTTTTGATTTAGTTGTCAGTTTAGCGTGTTTACAAATCAAAAATTGATAATACACAAAATCGAACCGAACCGACCGATGCACACCTCTACTTCTTAATTCGTAAGAATATTTTTATCATGGTTGATTTTTATTTTCTAAAAAATTTAATTATTTCATAGAAATAATTATTTTACAAAAAATGACAAAAGTATAATAATAAGACCAAAATATAAATAGACAATTTTTTTATATACTAGTCAAGCATACGTGCTCCGCACGTGTATATCATGTTAGTCAATTATATATATATATTAAAGGATAAATTAGCTATTTTGATTATATATAACTATACTTTCAAAACAATGAAAGAAAAAAAATTACAACAACTAATGCCTTGTTAAAATAGGTAAGGAGAATTAATTTACCTAAATTGAAGAATATTACATGAATTTTATACCTAAACTATTCCTAATAAATCCTACATTTAAAAGGACTTATAAATTAAATTAGTTAACCTAATAAAATTAAATAATAATTTAAAAAAATAGTGAAAAGACAATTTTATCTATTAAGAAATTTTTTAATGAAGGGCAAAAAGTTCAAATCACTTTTCTAAGGGTCTTCACACTTTTAATATATTATAGATTATAGATATAGATTATAGATATAGATATAGATATAGATATAGATATAGATATAGATATAGATATAGATATAGATATAGATATAGATATAGATATAGATATAGATATAGATATAGATATAGATATAGATATAGATATAGATATAGATATAGATACAGATTATAGATATAGATTATAGATATAGGGGAAAAGGCATCATTTCCACCCCAAACTATACCCGAAAAGTCTAAGTCACACCTAAACTATGCAAGTGACCCATTACACACCTAAACTATATAAAGTGATATTATTACCTCCCCGCGACACCCATGCCCAAGTTTAATGAGTGGAGTGCACTCCACTCGCCCTCTTGTGATGCCACGTGTCTAATTTAATTTTTCTTTTTTATTAAAGCTTAATCCGACCCTATTACTCTTTTAACCCATCTATTTAACCCATCCGACCCGACCCGACCCGACCTCATATTATACCCTAACCCGATTAAACCTCTTCATCCAAATGAAAAGTCATCGGATGAGATAAAAAACGTGCTAGAAGATTCACCTCTCTTCACTCTTTCAATTTTTTATAAAATTTAAACCCGATAGAAGAGATAAACAATAATTATGCTCTGTTTTTCATTGTTGACAAGTAAAAATTGTTTTTTATCTCTTTTCAGTTAAAATTGATTGGGTTGATTTCAACGGAGGTGGTACGATCTAGGATAAACACTTAAGGTTACAATCTTTTATGTAGGAACTACTGATTTTCAATTCAAAGGTTAGCTTTTTTCTTTCCTAAATATAGTAGATCTGGAATTTATTTTCGTTCCTAAATTAGATCTACGGTTTTTTGAGTTAGAGTTTTTCCGTCTTTAATTTGTCCAAATTAACGTTTTATTTTTATTTAGATGCTCAATATGTGATAATATAACCCTTGACATTAATAATTGTTCAATTTTACTAGGGTTTTGACTAGGGTTTTAAATTAGGGTTTTTGAATTAGGGGTTTTTGTTGTCTTTAATTTATCTTGAAAACTGATCTGTTATAGTTTGTTTATGTTCTTCAATCTGTAACAATATGACCTGTGAGGTTCAATATGTGATAAATAACCTGTGATACTTATAATTGTTGCATAAATACTATATTTTTTTTATTTTTGTGTACTGTGAGACTTGTATCTTTTTGGTTTTTGTGTATTATGAGACTTGTATCTTTATTCTGTTTTTGTGGTCAATGATTTCAGATTTATAAAATGAGTTTTGAACTGATCACTTTGAGATTTTGTCATGGTGGAGAACTTAATATGGGTAAGGTGAAGGGGAAAAAAGGAAAAAGATATGAGGGTGGACAAGTTACTGAATTTTTAGATGTTGATGTAGATAGGTTGTCTTTATTTGAATTTAGGGATTATGTAAGGTATTTAGGGTATATTCCCAAACAATGCTTACTATATGTTAGACTGTCCAAATGTTCTAAATTAAAAGAAATTGGGTCAGACAAGGGCACACTTGACATTTCAAAGAAATTGGGTAATGGGCAAGTTTTGGAAGCTTTTGTGTGTCACGTGGTTGGTGAACCTGAGGTAGCCCCACTTTTGGAATTTGTAAGTGATGGAGAATGGCATGTGGAGGGGATAAGTGGTGTGTCTTTTAATAAAGACATTGAAAATGACATTGAAAGTGTTGACAGGGCATCTAAAAATAGTGAAGATGCCCCCCCTTTTGACCAACCTATTGCTCATACTTCTTCTCCTCCTACTGACCAACCTACTGCTCATGTCTCTTCTTCTATAACTGCTGCTCCTTGTAGTTATACTGCTGCTCCTAGTAGTTCTATTGCTGCTCCTACTAATTCTATTGTTGCACCTTTTGAATCTGTTGTAGATTCAGATGTAGAATCTATTGATGGAGGTATAGAGATTGAGAGTGATTTGTATGAAGAGTTAAGAGGTTTTAGGGAAGAAAAAAGGAAGAAAAAAAAAGAGGGGAGAGAAATCAGTAATTCCTGAACACATTAAGTTAGGAACTGAAAGAAAGGGACCAGATATTGGCTATGATGAATCTGTAGGTGGTGATAGAAATTGTTTGGAGGGAAAGTTAGCTGGTGATGAACCTTTTTACCCATCTGATGAAGTTGCCACCTTTGAAACTGATTCAGATGATGTAATAGATGAAGAAGATGAAATTGAACGGGTTGAACATAGAGATAAAGCCAGAAGGAGGAAAAAAGTTAAGAGAGTTGCATATAATTCAAACTGTTAGAAAGTTGTGTGAGAGTTAGGACTTGTTTTTGAAAGTGTTAATGAATTTAGAGTTGCTGTTACTAAATATGTTGTTGCTGAACATGTTGCAATTGAGAAATGTGTTAATAAACTTACAAGGGTAAGGGTTAGGTGTACAATTGATTGTCCATGGCTTCTTTATGCTAGCATTGATTCTAGGTCTATAAACTTTGTTGTAAAAACCTACAATCCAGTTCATAAGTGTGATCCTATCAATAGAAACATACTTTGTAATACCAAGTTCTTAGCTAGTCACTTCAATGAAAGGATAAAGGAACAACCAAATATTAGAATTTTTTAGTTTCGGCTACGTATTAAGGAGGAGATGGATTTACATGTTGGGAGAACAGTGTGTAGGAGAACAAAAAATAAGGTGATTGCAGAACTGATAGGTGACTATAATTTAGAATTTGAGAGAATTTCAGATTATAGAGATGAGTTGTTAAGATCAAATTCAGGTAGTACATGTGTAGTGAAGCTTCATGATGAAACATTTGAAGATGGTAGAAAAATGTTTCAAGGTTTCTACATATTTTTTGATGCAATGAAGAAGTCCTTCCTAGCTGGTTGTAGGAAGTGCATTGGTTTGGATGGATGTTTTTTAAAAGGAGTGACAAAAGGGCAGTTATTAGTTGTTGTGTGTAAAGATGGTAACAATCAAATGTTGCCACTGGCATGGGCAGTGGTTGAGATTGAAAATAAGACCACTTGGAATTGGTTTATCAGGATTGTAAAAGAAGAGCTTCAGCTGGGAGATGAGACAGATTTGACAGTGATAACAGGCATGCAAAAGGTAAAGAAATGTTGTTTTTGCTTTTGCTTCTGTTTCTGTTTATATTGTATCTGTTTCTGTTTATGTTGTAACTATTTTTGTTTCTGTTTTTGTTGTAGGAATTAGAAATTTCTGTAACTGAATATTTACCAAATGTTGAACATAGAATGTGTGCAAGGCATGTCCTTGCAAACTGGTCAAAATATGCTATATGTAGAGGTATTGAGAAGAAAAAAATATTTTTGGAGGTGTGCAAGATCTACCTTTGAGGCTGAGCTTAGGGACAACATTAGTTATATGAAGATGTTAGGGGGAGAAGAAATACTAGATAAGTTGATGTATTTTAATCCAGAGAGATGGAGCAAGGTTTACTTTAGTTTTGGAACAAAGTGTGACGTTGTAGACAACAACATGGTAGAATGTTTTAATGCATGGATTTTAGGAGCTAGGCATAAGACTATAATTACAATGTTAGAGAAAATAAGGGTAAAAATGATGAAAAAAGTGGGATAGATGAGGAATTTTTGTGAAACTTGGATCAGTGACATTTCTCCAATGGCTATGAAAGTGCTAAATGATAATACAACAAGGTCTATGAAGTGCAGCATAGAACGAAATTTTGATACAGGGTATGAGGTGCTTGAAAGAGGATATAGGCATATTGTGGATCTTGCTAGACAATATTGCAGTTGTAGAGCATGGATGTTGAAGGGCATACCGTGTCCTCATGCAGTGGATGCTCTTCACCACAAAAAATTAGAACCAATAAAATACATCTCTCACTGGTACAATAGAGAAACTTACATGAACACATATAGTTTCTTCATTCAACTAGTTTTGAATATGAAGATGTGGCCACAATCACAGAATATCTCTGTTATGTCACCTCCTGTTAAGAAGCTGCCAGGTAGGCCTGGAAAGAATAGGAAGAAAGAAGAAGGTGAAATAAAAAAAAAACTGAAAATTTGTCCAAGAGGGGGATTGAGATTTCATGTGGCCCTTGCCATAGCAAGGGTCACAACAAAAGAAGATGTCCAACAGGTGCACCTGTTGCTGGCACTAATGCAAATCCTGGCCCAAGTTCATCTGCTAGTGCAGACCCAAGTGCAGGTCCAAGTGCAGTCCCAAGTGCAGCACCTACTGTTGGAAAAGGGAGAGGTTCAACTGGAAGAGGAAGGGGTAGACCACCAAAGAATTCTACAGAAAAGGTATTTTATTTAATTTGACAGTGTTGTGAACTAATTATGCTTGCCTTATACTAAATATCTTCTTTTCTTTATTTTTAGTGTGCTGACAGACCAAGAATAGTTGGAATGGGATTACTTCACACACAAGTGGATGCACAATTCTTAATGTAAGTTTACTACTACATTTACTATCTAAATTTTATTTACTACAATTTCATTTACTGAAGTTGACACTTTCTTCATTTGAGCAGTCGGAAATGCCTAGGGAAAGATTCAAAACTGCCAAGTCTTCAGCATTTGTGACTGGAAATCTCGGATATACACCAAAAACTGGTGTAAAATGGAAAAAAAAAAGCTATGACCTCCAGGCAACTACAAGAAATGAGAGGCAGAAAACAAATGCAAACAAGGTCCAAGGCTGCACACTTAAGTCAAGAAAGCTTCAATATTCAATCTCTATGAGAAGTTGGTGTAGATTACATTTAACATTGTATAAAGCTTGGCAGTTGTGACTGCATTTAAGACTGTTTTTGATAATTCACTGATGTTGGCAGCTGGGACTGCATTTAACACTATTTTTTGGTAGTTCACTGATGTTGGCAGCAGTGATTGCTTCAAGAACAATCTATTAGTGGCAGCTTTGACTGCATTTTGTAACTATAATTAGTTTAACAGTACTGATCTTTTTGTAAATGTAATTGACTGCAAGATGTAATTGACACTCATTTTTGATTAATGATTGTGCAGTTGTAAGTTTATTGTTGCTGAAATTTGTGTTTTTGCTTTTGCACCAGTTGTGGCTGCATTTATTAATGTTAAATTTGTGTTGTGATATTGAAATTTGTGTTTGTGCTTGTACAGCAGCTGTGATTGCATTTAGTGTTGTGATGTATACAAATTGCAACACAAAGAACCACTAAAAACAAAGCCAAAACTGTTAAGTTCAACCGTACAATTTCATTACACAACAATTTAATTACACAAACTGACAATTTTGTCAAAGGTAACACCTAATAATTGATACAAATTTCAGCCCCCTAAAACATAACAAAAACAAAGCAACTTAGTTTTAGGGTAGCCTTCTTGGAGCTCCTTTCAAGAACATGAATTGAAATAGAAAACTAACACCCAAAATACATACACAAATGAGAGTAGTCCATAATTGTTTTTCCCTTTTCTTGGACTTAGCCAACTTGATCTTCCATTTCTTCTCATTTGCCTTCATCATCTTCAAATCATCCTGAAAATTGTCCATTTACAATTCTATTTTGTTCATGTCTATTTTGCTCTCCACAGATTTGATTGTCCTAGTAGTCTTATCATCAACTATTTTGTGTTCACAAAATGCACAATTTGTCGAAGATTCAACTCTTTCCTCAAGCTCCCCAATTCTTCCCAACAATTTAGGAATAACAAATTTCGATCGTTCATCAATAGAATCATCCTTCCAAAGCCAAAAATCGCATGATCTAGCATTAGATTCTTATACACTATTCAAGATCAATGTTTGAAGGAAAAATTCACTTACTCCATAGTAAGGACAAGTCCAATATCGTCTACCCGGATTTCTTGAGGTCCATGAAGTCATCAAAGGCAAAAAATATTCATGTTTGCATCGAACCTCGACCAACTCGTGATCTTCTTCTTTCTTACAAAGTCTACTCAAACTTATCTTAGTCATTAAAGTACCTTGATTAAGAAAACAAGGTTTAAGAGAGGTTGAACAACACTTGAGGGAAGAAAAAATTATGAAAATGGCAACAAAATTAAGACAAAATAATCATCAATATAGCAAGAAATGGAAGGATTAGAAAGATTTAGTTATCAATTCTTCAAACAAATGCTCTTCAATTTCGATTTTGAGGGGCAAAATTGGGTATTAGAGTTTCCTTTTGAGCCCCAAATTGGCTTTAAATAAGAATAGATCCGTTGCAAATTAAAGATGATGTACTTTTAGCCATTTACAATTGTCATTGAATAGGCTAGACGCGCTTACACCAAGTGTAACATACGCGCCTAAGAATGGGTATCGCGGAGGTAATAATATCACTTTTATATAGTTTAAGTGTAATGAATCACTTATATAGTTTAGGTGTGACTTAAACTTTTCGGGTATAGTTTGAAATGAAAACAATGCATTTTCCCTAGATATAGATTATAGATACAGATACAAACTCTAATACTTTTTTATTCCCACTTGCAAAAAAAAAAAAAAAACAGATACTAAATCCGTGAATAATATAAGAAAATATAAAACTGTCGCATCAATGAAGAAGCCAGCAACAGCAACGAAGTCATTTCAAAACCGATACTCATACAAGTAAATATTCTTCCAAACAAGGAGCAATTTTGACGAGGAAAAAAAGGAAACACGAGGAGAAGCTAACAAAGAACTACTGATCGCCACCCATTTCCATCAAAACTTCGGAGTAACAGAAATCCTGTAACAAGCAGATCAGATGATCAACATAAGAGCCAAAAATAACATCTATGATACATATGAAAAGGAACTTAATACTCCAAACTTTAAAAATGAGCAGTATATCATTTACTTACATATCTTGTTGAAAGCAACAATGTCACAGCTCTGAACATACTCATTGATAGGCTCAACCGTCAGATAATTCTCAATGAGATCATCCACAGAGACCAAGTCATCGACAATGGTAAGCATAATTTGCAGCTTCTTAATACCATATCCAACAGGAACAAGTTTAGCTGGAAATGAAACCACAGTGATGCTTGTCAACAACACCAACATTTTAACTACTTTACACGACAAATCAGTGGACTGATGGAATAGGACACGGGCATTCAAGAAATAAAAGCTAAAAGGTATTGGAATCATGAAAAAACAATTTTCCCCCAAAACTTCAGGTTAAAATAAAATTCAACTTAATAGAATAAAGAACAGAAATTCACCTGCTCCCCAATTCAATCCTTCCATCTGAACACTTCGAACGGCTTCTTCAAGCTTTTTCATATCGGTTTCATCATCCCATGGCTTGACATCCATGAGAACTGAGGACTTGCCAGCTGAAGTCAAATGAGATCAAAAGCAATGTCAGACTATGCTCATTATGAACTTCAAAGATTCCACAAGCTTCTCTTAGTGTTCGATATGGTTCGTAATGAAAAGGTAAAGAAGTCCTAAATGAAGCCACTAGCTATGCAACCAACATCACATGTTATTCCAAGTTCCTAAATCAAAGCTGCTATTGAAAATTTTAGTCAGGATACAACAGTACAAACTTACATTCTTTCTTCTTCCCTGAAGCCTTCAATGCTGCGGCGCGTTCTTCAGCAGCCTTCTTTTCCTCTTCAGTTTCCTCACCAAATAGGTCAACATCATCGTCGTCATCATCTTCAACAGCGGGGGCCTAGAGACCATATTAATCAAAGAGACACAAAGGAGAGAAGATTATTTCACTTGCAATAGTCAACTCACAGTTTCACATGGCATTGCTGTACTATATGGCTATAAAGTGGCTGATGATGACAAAAAGAAAATTCAGACCAAATCAGAAGGGAACATAAACTAAATATCAATTCAGACCAGATAAACATCACACCTTACTGTCAGCAGCAGGAGGAGTTGCCACAGCCTCAGAGATGGGTGCAGACCCCTCTACAGTAACACCAGCGCCTTCACCAGAGACACCACTGCAAGACTATGATATTCAGCTAA
This sequence comes from Capsicum pubescens, assembly GCA_030864215.1. NCBI lineage: Eukaryota > Viridiplantae > Streptophyta > Magnoliopsida > Solanales > Solanaceae > Capsicum > Capsicum pubescens. The sequence continues at coordinate 255,210,540 of CM061547.1, read as the reverse complement.
ACATACCAATGATATAATCAAATGGAAACTTCAAAGTTGACGAAGGTCCTGAACAACTTACGAGATTCTCAAAAGTGCATCAATGTGCTTATACCACCTAGATGCATTAACATATGCAGCTGATGGGGGTTTTGCTAGAGATGAATACACAGTGACATCATCCTTGGACGCTTGGTACCTGAGACATGGATTAAACAACAAACATTTGCATTTGAATTAAAACATCATCAGATGGAACATCTCATCTCCGTTCTCAAAGTCACGAGAGTATATATCTCACCCGGTGATGTAACTGCGGGTCAAAAGGTACTCATCAAGCTTCTTGAGGCCAGAATCAGAGTTGACGTTGTTGAATGAAACAGCCATCGCTTGATGATAATAAAAACCTTTCTGCAGTAATACAAGAATACAACATCAACACTAGTCCAACAAATCCCAATCTTAACTAAACTCTCCATCTATAACAAATCAAGCTGCCTGCCCAGAAGAAAAAAAAAGCCTACTTCACATCATCGCTTTTCAATAGCTCATCATTGCTTCGTCATACTTAGATTTGAATCGCCTGAGCAGTTAGGCGTCGTTTGGTATAAGGTATAATAATACCAAGATAAATGCAGGATTAATTAATCCCGAGTTTTAGCTAGCTAGTCCCAGGGATAATTAATTCCGGATAACTTGTTCCCAACCAAACGACCCCTTACAGTATAACTGGATTCATCGAAAATCAGGCACCAAAGTTTTTTCGTTTCAACTAATTCACCATGATATCAGCAATTTGAAACTAAAAAGGTCACCAGACAAAGGTGTATCAACTAAACTAAGATCACCATTTTGACGTGTATATACATAGTTAGACAATTATAAAAAAGCTCACATGGCGTCGCGAAGATTAATTGGTTAAAATCCTAAATCGAATTCGACATTTAGCAAAACATATTACTATGTCTAAGCAAGTAAATTTCAATATACAAGAGAACTTACCAAGATATAGATGAAGAAGCTGAAGCCGTTACAGAGTGAGAGAAAAATTGTTATGCTAGGGTTTTCTAGTTTATATATAGGGCTGTTTGATTGGAGCCACTTGCAACTATTCATTAGGCCCGTTAAAAATAAAAAAAGCCCAAGCTTCACAAGTCACAACCCAGTACGTAAGCCTAGCGGCAAAATCAAACCCACCCTGCCCGACCCGTTTAAGTTAGGAAACTTAATTAAATGTATCGTATTTAGAACATATTTACCATTTATAGCTATACAATTTTAATACATGCATAATTCACTTTTAATATATAGTGTAGATTTATTATCAAAACAAACACAATACATTTAAAACACTTATAATACATCTATATTGCATGTATAATTTACTTTTAATACATAGTATAGTACCTCTATTGCATGCATAATTCGATTTTAATACATAGTACATTTTTTTACCAAAACAACTATAATACATTTTAATACACTTCTAATACATTTATATTGCATATATAATTTACTTTTCATACATTGTACAATTGTTATAGATGGTAAATATTTTCTCTACATGATTATCTAGGTAATAAATAAAAAATATATTTAAAAGCACTACACATTTTAGAAAAAATATTCAATTAAGTAATTTTTCCTTTATTAGCTCAAGTCAACATGTAACCTAATAGAAATTGGGTTGATATGTAACCCGAATTGATTTTTGAAAAATTTTGAGAAATTTTTTTAAAAAGACTTTATTTTGTTTGATATGTAATATATAACCATAATTGAAAAAAAAAATTATTCGGTACTAAGAAATTATGAAAGAACAAATAAAGAAATTAATAAAAATTTGGGTGAGTTGTGTTATCGACCGTTATCTAATCCATTTTGACCTAGTTTATTCTGACCAAATAAATGTGAGTTGGATTGATTTTTGACCTGCCTAAATTTTAGTAAAACTTATATAAATTTCGACTAGTTTACCCATAATTACATACTATTTAAATTGTTTTAAAATTTCATAAAATTTTGATTTTTAATTTTTCAGATACATAATATTAAAAGAGATACATGATTGATGATACATCTTAAAAAGCAACTAATTTGCTATAATTATGAAAAGTTCACGCAATTAAGGAGTAATTTATTCAACAGATCTTCTAATTAACATCTAAATATCCCCAAGAAAATGTTATTTCTTAATAATGCAATTTTTTAAAAATATTCTTCTCCATATTCAACTTTCAGATTCATTCTTCTTTTGTTTTTCTCTTTTTTTATTGGTGTTATTTTTTTCCAACTATTTACAGTAAATATATCGGTGGTATTACGTCATTCTGGTATTTAGGTTATTGATATCAAGTACGAAGGATATAAGAGTGATGACATTGTATGCCATTAAGCATTCTTTCAACTTTAAAGTCAAAGGATCGGACAAACAAAGATATGTATCAGTTATTTTTATTTCACAATGGAAAAAATAAAATATTTTAAATTGAGGTATGTAGACTATTTTGTTTGTTTATACATTTGTGTATCTCATGTGTTTCTTAATGTTGCTTTAGGAAAAACAAATAATTTAGATTTTCTAAGATACATGTGTTTATGATCAGATGTTGTGTCGAAACATATTTCGTTTACAAGAGCATGTTGAGATACATAATTTATTTTATGTATCTGACAGTCTTTTTTAACATATTTGGTCGAGATTATGTTATCTGTTTTTGCATCAGCTTTATGTTTCTGAATTATGTGAGATATATCCAAGTTGTAATATACAAGAGATATATAGTTGTGATAATAAGAGATACATACCTATGTTAATAAGAGATACATAGAAAGTTTGATAAATAAATATTTGTTTTTTTACAGGATAGGGCATCGATACCTATGAAGTATCGGTGTTTCTAATGCCGGATAAGAAAGATTGAATTATGTCACAGGATATTTTAGATGAAGTTGTGTTACCTCCAAAGTACAAAAGACAATTCGGAAGGCCAAAGAAAGAAAGGCACAAGAAATCAAGTGAAACTCTTACACCGAATAGTAATTATTGTGGTCGATGTGATTATAAAGGTCACAACAGACGTACTTGTAATTTCTTTTCAAAGGAGGAGTAAGGTTCTAGACTACATCAAATTGTTGCAATATATTACTACTCACTAATTTTTTGTTTCATTGTTGGACAAATCAGTTATGAAATTATTGTTACTTTTTAAACTTTGATGAATAATATTTGTCGGAATATGACTATTGTTATTCCTGCGCTTAACATATCAGTAGATACATTAATTTTATTTTATATTAACATGATATTTCATTAACTTTATATGTAAGAATATCATAAAAACGTTGTCCTTGATAAATAGACTTACCAAACAACTCAACTAATCATCTGCAAAGTTTTTGTAATTTGTCCTATGTAGTTGAACGAGGGATCTTGAGATAACGCTAGAAATAGTCTCACTAAACAAGTTAACTACTTCTTGTCCGATAACCTCTTTAAAATTATCTTTGGACTTGGCATTATAGGAGATTCCAAATCTTAAATGTGATGGTGGAATCTCTTTGATAACATAACTCATACTCTAAAAAACGATAGACAAAGTATAGATAATTTTGACAGAGATATATGTTCTATCCGAAATTATCAAGTAATATACATAATAATTCTATGCACTTTTATGAAGAGATACATATTATTATGAAAGATACATGTATCTATAAGAAGAGATACATTTTTTAAAGTATGTAAGCGATACATACTACACTATAACAATCTTATATGTATCTCTTACTGTATTAATATGAATATTTCTTATACATGTTACACTAAAGTTATCTAATGAGATATAAATAAAGTAGATGTGAAATGTACACAGAGATATAAGACGACAAAACGTATTGGATGTATTGAAAGATGAATTTGACATCATTGGACTTGGCATTTAACAATCTTATAACAAGAGATACATTTTTTCAAATCTGTAAGAGATACATACTACATTATAACAATCTTATATGTATCTTTTGTTGTACTAATATGCATGACTTTTATACATGTTACACAGACGTTATCTAACGAGAGATACATAAAGCAAATGTGTAATGTACACAGAGATACAAGATGACAAAATGTATTTGATATATTGAAATATGTATTTGACACATGCGTACATTTGCAATCAACTTATATTTGATAGATATAATCAAAATTTTCTACAACACTTCAATTGAAATGCTTCTTATAGATAATCAATACGTACAACACTTGTAATACTTTTTAATAGAATATTTGAAATATCTAACCAAAATACTTATAATCAATAATCAATATGTAGCAATTGGAATACTTCTTAAAAGAACATAATATTCTAACAAAAGATTTTGACTTAATTAACACAAAACAACATTCACAAAGTTTTTTGGTTACATATTGATCACTACACAAGAGCAATCATAACATTCTTTTTCATGTGCACAACTTCATTTGTCTGGGATTGAAATAAAAGAAAAAAAATGAAATTCTTGATATTGTTTGAGGTTGAAGTAGAAGAAAAAATAATAAAACTTTTGATATTATGTGATGTTGAATAGAAGAAAAAACAATGAAACACATAAATATTTATACAAGAAAAAATAACAAAAGAACTATCAAAAACGTTAAGAAGGAGAAGGGAGGAGCGGGAGGATAGGGAGAGAGAGAGAGGGTGGGAGGATAGGAAGGAGAAGGTTTTCTGAAAAATACATTGAAGAAGGAGAAGGTTAGAGATTGATGGTATTAAATTGGTGAAGAGAAGATATTAAGGTAAGTTTTTAGGGGGGCAATAAATATATCATAATTTTTAGGGTAGAATTATGTATCTGAAAATTTAAAGAGAGAGAATGCAAATAAAAGATATTTATAATTTTTACTAAGTGGAGGAATCTTTAGTAATTTAGATATATTAAGTTGTGGTTTTGTAATTTTTTTTCTAAATTTTACCAAATTTGCCCAATTGTCACCCCTACGTAAGCCCACTTTTCACTATTCTAGATACTTGCCTTTGAAATTCATATAGCATTTGGTTGAAGATTTCATATTGTCATTGTGAGGTAGTGTAATATATGTATACTAGAAAATTTGACCACGCTTCGCACGATCATTAAAATAGTTGTTAAAGAATCATTTTCTCGCTCTGATCAACTAATTTTCTTTATTGTCCAATTGTAACATTATCACTTAATTTTTAATTATATTATGAAGATTATTTTAAAATAATGACTGGAAATGAAGCTTAGTAAATTTAGCATCTATATAAGGAATAATACATTCTTAATCAATAATTCAAAATATATTTGTAACATATTTTGATGTCATTGCATGTTTTATATTGGAATATCAATGAGGTTGAACCTTTAAACTACAACATATGCTTTAGTATACTTTTTTTGTTGGGTGTCTAAAAATTATCTCCAATATAAAATAACAGTAAAATACTAATTAAATACATCATCACTTCTTATCAATATATATATATATATATATATATATATATATATATATATTATCATGAATATCAGGAGATTGAAAAGGTAATTGAAGTCACTCAAACTACTGGAAGACATAAGCTCAACTTATTAACAAAGCCTATGATCGATCAAATTCTAAGAAAAATCCCAGAAAGAAGTCGAAAAAGGATGAATTATGTTCATCTGGGAGGAATCCAAATAATGGTTAAATCTACCTTTAAAGAGGGAATTGACTGTCCCATAGTAATTAACCTTTCAGATGAAAGATTTATAAATACTAGAGAAGGAAACCTGGGAATTGTTGAAAGAAATTTGACTTATACCAAATTATTATTCACCTATTATCCTAGGTATTGTATTTCATTAAAAGATGCAAATTTTAATAAAGCTTTAAGTTTGCATTTTCAGGTAAAAAGAAAAGACTTATTCAAACCAGGTAATCATATCATGAGCATATATTATCAAGCTCTATATATGGTTACCGATTCAAATTATGGAAATATCTATAAAAACAAAAGTCTGATCGAAATTGACCAAGAATGCACAGGAATAGCCAGCGTAGTTGAAACAGAAACTCCACAACCAAATATTCCTACTGAATATGAAATTCATGTGGGAAAAGCAATAGAAATAGGAAGTGAGTTATTATACTATTTTCTTAACTGAAAAACATTAATTACTATTTTAAAAGTGATAAAATTAAATAAAGATTTACAAGAAAAAATTCTTGAAAAAATTATAGATCATCTTGTTCAAAAACAATGGTCTATACATGACTATTCGTATGTAGATAGTGATGATGATCCATATTATTAGTATGATGATGGTTATTTCACTGATTAAGTAAGAATTCATCATTACGGATGCTTAGTGAGTCTATACTTTCCAGGGACTATTTTGTTTACTTTATTTTTTTATGAATAACAAATTATAGATAAAGTTATGATTAGTTCATTTCCAAGTGCAACTCATTCTCTGCATATTAACCACTTTAGTAATCTCTGTGTTGTGAAGCAAAATATTTTGCATTCCACAATTATATTTCACATATTATTTCAGTAACAACTTCCTTTGGTTCATCAGAAAAAGCCAAAAAATTGATAATATATCGAATATTATGAAAATAAATTTTCTGAAAAAGGTGAAAGACTATCCCACCATTCTAAAAAAAAGAATGGGAAAAGATTCATCAGATAAAACATAAAATATTTTATTGATCTCCATTTGTAAATGATTATGATGTTCTTTTTGTGCTTTATTTGTCCTGTTTTAGAAGGTGTAACCTTTCTAACTTCTGATGGGGATTAATATGGGTCTGGCCATATGAATGAAAAAAATGTATATTTTTTTACTCGGTAGAATGAACAGATATCTGAATTTTTTAATGGTCCGATTTTAACCATTTATAAAAAAATACTCTTTAAGAATTTACCTAATTAAGAAAATCACTTAACAATTATGAAGCATTTGATAGTTCAGTGTAGTTGTTTGTCTATTTTGTCAGGTGCGCCTGAGTTGTTTCCGTAGCTTCAAAATTTTGGAGCCTAGGTTGTTTCCATTTTTATTATTTTGACCTACGAAAATTGTTACATTCCCACTTTCCTATCGGAATGCCCAACATATTCGTATGTGTGCAAGTTTACCGAACATATACGATATAACCATACACATAGATCCTATCTATCTGCAAGCCACATCCTCTATTGCATGGTAATTGTAAGACCTCATAAAATTTTAAGCCTAGCTCAGTCCCTTAGAGCATGAAAAGAAATCCCAAGACTTAGAAAATTTCAGTCAAGTGTCTACACTTAGAATTATTTTAGCCTTCATAAGTTGGTGGTCTCATTTGGCGATCCATACGACCTTTAAATATCGATTCTTAGGTTGATTCATGATCAGGAATATTAGTAGGTGTTCTCGAATAAGTTTTGGATTTTTTGAACATTGTTTGAAGCACATTTGGAAGCCCAAACTAGTGGATCAATGTGATCTCAACGCGCCGCGTCACCTATCGCATTGATAAATATTTTTCTCAGCTCCCAGTGCTGATTTCTAGTGAGCCGATGCGGACTTGACGCGGTGCGTCGGTCATAGCGTCGACCCCATCGACGTGATGCGTCGGGCTGCGGCATCACTGAGCTTATTTTTAGTCATTAAAGATCGCGTCCAGAGGAGTCATTGGATCTTTTTTCCACCTTACTTCAGCCTCAAAATACGAGATTAAGCCCCTTTAGAGGCAAAATCCATGTTTTATTCTCAAAATCACTCAAGAACAAACCCTAGGGCTTCCAATTCAAGATTCAAATCCCAAGAATTTCACCATCAATCTTCCAGAATTCAAGCAATAAGGTATGTGAAGTGTTCATCCAAGGGTTTTCTTTCACCCATGGAGTTCAAGAAACTCTTTAAAAAACTTCAAGTTAATTGATTTAATGAATTCCATGTTGGAGTTAAGTATGTTCATGATTATGATGTTAATTGGGTTTCTATTCTATGGTTTATTACAATTTCATGTGCAATTACTTAACATGTGTGTAGTATCATGTGAATTCATGTTAAACCCTTGATTTGATAATTTGGAATTGAAATTATGATGCCTACATGTTATTTAATATTATGTGTAAGCTTATACCTCACATGTGTTTGGTAAAATGCCTATGTGAAAGAAATAGTGCCATTATAACATGATAGCATATATTCCCCATTCATGTATTAGTAAATGCATTACTAGTGTTTGCTAAAACGTCTCAATGAGTGGATTGAGGTCAAGTAGCCATTATTATGTTTTCAAGATTTTGCCATGATTTACTTTGATGCAATCGAGTCCAGGGGGTATTTAATACCTGATAATTTAGCAGTTTACCTAAAGCCAGTGTCAGTTACAGAGTCGTATCAGTCATATCAGGATCAGTAAATTCAGTCAGTTACAGAACTCAGTAGAACTCAGTCAGTTACAGAACTTAGGAAAACTCAGTAATCTCAGCCTCAGTCCAGTCCAATTCAGTATACTCAGTTCAGTATCTTTCAGTTGAGAGTAGGATTCAGCACCGAGTGAACCCAATGATGGGGGCTCACCTGCTAATAGAGGGTGTGATCCTTAGAAGTAGTCCTTGTATTCCAGAACTACGTAGCCAACGTAGGTTAAGACATCAACCTCCCAGTTGAGGGTTGATGAGATGTCCTACCTGCCAGATGAGGGTACCACCATTCTTATTCAGAGCACCTTCCAGATGAGGGTAACTCAACACTGTCTTTACATGTGGCACGGTACTGACACCCTTCCAATTGGGGTTGCAGATTGGACCCCAACTCAGTTATCTTATTTAGGGCATGTCGGTTAAATGATTATCTCCCATGGTTTTAATTTTAGTCTCAGTATAGAACTCAGTTTAGTTCTACAAAATTAGGACTGTCAGACACAGTCACACAACTCAGTATGGAACTCAGCACAGTTCCGTTCTACAGAATCAGGACTGTAAAAAATAGTCACTCAGTTATCAGTATTACAATATCAGTAAACTCAGATAACAATTAGCTAGTATTCAGAATTTAGTATCCAGAATTGACATGATCTCAGTTACAATTTATGTATCCATGCATGTACTCTCATTCAATTATATTCATGCTACTCAGTCAGTTGTTTGTTCATGCATATGAACCCATGCATATCAGCCTACCTCACTTAACATACCAGTACATTCAAAGTACTGACACATACTTTTCTTTTGCGCTATGATGTCTTATATCATAGGTTTAGATACACGGGTTTCTGACCACACTTAGCAGCCCATCTATCAGCAGCAGACTTAGTGGTGAGTCCTCATAGTTTGAGGATAAAGTATTATATTATTTCATTATTTCATAGTTCAGTTTATTTCAGTAGTCGGAGTTAGTTGGGGGCTTATCCTATCAACTCCCTACTCAGACAGTTAGAGGCTTTCAGACTAGAGTATTTTAGATAAATATTTCAGTATTCAGTTTTCAGTATTCAGTATTTGTTTTCAGTTCTGAACCTTATGGCGATTTCGACCTACCTTTCAAATTTATTTTAGTAATTTCATTATTCCAGTGTTATTATTACTTAGTGCTCACAGTAGGTACCAGTCATGGGTTAGATGGTGGTCCTTCGAGGTCGCTAGCACCGTGTAGTGTTCGGAGTGCAGACTCGAGGCATTACAAACTTGGTATCAGAGCCAGGTTCAACAGAGTCTCGTGCATGGGTGTGTAGCGCGCCACACTTATGGACAGGAGGCTACGAGATATTTTAGGAAAAGTTTTTCTTTTTTCAGTATTCATGTCGTGCGAGCGAACACAAGCTCAAATTAATCTCTTAGTCTAATTTTTTTCTTCCTTCCAATTACAGACATGCCTCCCAAGAAGAATGGAAGAAGGACAGGAAATTAACCAGCCCCTCATCCCATCCAGGCAGATTCTCTAGACGAGCATGTCTACCATGTGGAATTCAGGGCTGCATTTACTACTTTAGCAAATTCAGTAGCAGCCCAGAATGAACGCCCAGCTGTATTTTCGGCCAATCTAGTGGCCAATACTGCTGCAGTCAGGATTTGGGACTTCACCCGAATGAATCCTCCTTTATTTACTGGGTCTAAGTCAGATGATGACCCACAGGAGTTCCTTGATCAAGTATAGAAGGTCACAGATATTATGGGGGTGACAGCTAGTGAGAGTGCTGAGTTGGCTGCATATCAGCTGCAGGATGTGGTTCACTCATGGTTCAACTAGTGGAAGGCAGAGAGGGACGATGATACAGGGCCCATAGACTGAGAGAAATTTTTCACTGCTTTTCTAGATAGGTTCTTCCCACTTGAGTTGAGGGAAACTAAGGTTCTGGGGTTCATTAATCTGAAGCAGGGCAATATAACAGTGAAAGAGTATTCTTTCAAGTTTACTCAATTATCCAGATAAGCTCCTCATGTGGTGACAAATAACAGATCTAAGATAAGTAAGTTTGTGTTAGGTGTGTCTAACAGTGTGGTAAAAGAGTGTAGGATCGCAATGCTGATTAAAGAGATGGACATATCCAGGCTCATGTTCTATGCTCAGCAGATAGAGGAGGCTAAGAATAGGGAGAAGGAGAAAGAGAGAACAAGAGAGCGAGAATAAGTAGCTTTAACTTCGCTCAGCCTAAGTCAGAGGGTGGGAATCGCTCTCTATTCTACTCGAAAACCTCAGTTCTAGCTCCATCCTCAGCTAGTGTTCCAGCGTTGAAATTCAGATATGGCCCCAAAGACAGAGTTTCAGTCCCTATGCCTCAGGGTAGTGTTAGCAGTGCCCGAACAAATCCTCTTTGCCAAAAATATGGCAGAAACCATCAGGGAATCTGCAGGGCTGACAGTGATGTATGAATTCCATGTTGGAGGTAAGTATGTTCATAATTATGATTTTAATTGGGTTTCTATTCTATGGTTTATTACAATTTCATGTGCAATTACTTAACATATGTGTAGTATCATATGAATTCATGTTAAACCCTTGATTTGGTAATTTGGGATTGAAATTATGATGCCTATATGTTATTTAGTATTATGTGTAAGCTTATACCTCACATGTGTTTGATAAAATGCCTATGTGAATGAAATAGTGCCATTATAATATGATAACATGTATTCCTTATTCATGTATCAGTAAATGCATTACTAGTGTTTGCTAAAATGTCTTAGTGAGTGGATTGAGGCCAAGTATCCATTATTATGTTTTCAAGATTTTGCCATGATTTATTTTGATGAAATCGAGTCCTGGGGGTATTTAATACCCGACAACTTAGCAATTTACCTAGAGCCAGTGTCAGTTACAGAGTCGTATCAGTCATGTCACGATCAGTAGAATTCAGTCAATTACAAAACTCAGTAGAACTCAGTCAGTTACAAAACTTAGAAAAACTCAGTAATCTCAGCCTCAGTCTAGTCCAGTTCAGTATACTCAGTTCAGTATCTTTCAGTTGGGAGTAGGATTCAGCACCGAGTGAACCCAAGGATGGGGGCTCACCTGCTAATAGAGGGTGTGATCCTTAGAAGTAGTCCTTGTATTCTAGAACTACGTAGCCAACGTAGGTTAATACATCAACCTGCCAGTTGAGGGTTGATGAGGTGTCCTACCTGCCAGATGAGGGTACCACCATTCTCATTCAGAGTACCTTTTAGATGAGGGTGACTCAACACTTGTCTTTACCCATGGCATGGTACTGACACCCTTCCAATTGGGGTTACAAATTGAACTCCAATTTAGTTATCTTATTTGGGGCATATCGGTTAGATGATTATCTCCCACAGTTTCAGTTTCTATCTCAGTATAGAACTCATTTCAGTTCTACAGAATCAGGACTGTTAGACACAGTTACACAACTCAGTATGGAACTTAGCATAGTTCTGTTCTACAAAATTAGGATTGTCAAAAACAGTCACTCAGTTATCAGTATTACAATATCAGTAAACTCAGATAATAATTAGTCAATATTTAGAATTCAGTATCCAATATTGACATGATCTCAGTTATAGTTTATGTATCCATGTATGTACTCTCATTCAATTATATCCATCCTACTTAGTCAGTTGTTTGTTCATGCATATAAACCCATGCATATCAGCCTACCTCACTTAGCATACCAGTACATTCAAAGTACTGATGCATACTTTTCTTTTACGCTATTGATGTGTGAGCTAATGCTAACATATTTGAGACTTTTAACTAAGAATAATTGTGAAGTATTAAGCAATTTTTGTTGTTTTTGATTGCTTTATGTTTGATTTTGCAGTAGAAGCTAAGATGCTAGAGAACCAACAAGAATGGAAGCAAATGAGCTGAAATCTGAAGTAAATAAAGGCGAAGTGTGGCTGACGACATTTGTGATAAGTCATCAGCACTGTGATAAGCTATCATCTTCATCGCCAGTAGTAGACAGAGAATTGGCCTAAGTTGAAAGCTGTGATAACATTTTGTGATAGGACGTCAAGGAGCTGATAAGTCGTCAAGATTGCCGTCAGCCTAAGGCAGAACACGAGGGCTGAGGAAAAGCCTTGACGATATTTATGATAGTCCGTCAAGTAGATGATAGGGCCTCACCATTGTCGTCAGCATTAGGCAGCGAGTACCAAAAGCATAAAGGAAGAGGACAACATTTATGATAAGTCGCCAGCCTCCTGATAGGCTATCACAAATGGCATCACCTAATCCGAGGAATTTCTGAATTTTATTATTTTGTTTCCATAATTAGGGTGAACTATTTAAAGCCTTGTTTAGGATTTTCTTTAGAGTTCCAAACCTGGAGTTTAGAGACACGTATTTTGATATTTTCTCTCTCTAATTTCTTGACTTGAAAAAATAATTACTTTAAAGAGATTTTAATCATTATTTTGGGATTTCTATTATGATCTAATCTGCGATTCACTACTCATTATTCATCTTTTGGTAAGTTTATCTTTCAAATCAAGAATTCATCTAGTTGTTTCGATTATTACATCATGCATGGCTAAATTTCTTTAACCTGAATTATGGGATCTAGGATTAAGTCTTGATAAGATGCTAAGTGTTCAAGATTCAAAAAGTAGTAGGAATTCTTGATAATTCTAAGGTTTTAATTACTGTCTGTTGGTTGCAAACAATAGATAACACCTGCTTTGATTTGCTTGAGAAAGAAATCAAATATAGTGGGAAGTGAATTATTAATAGGGACTTAGAAGCAGCAAAAACTTCCATTTAATAATTGATGTTGTAACAAGGTTGATTAACCTGAGGTAAAATCTGGTCATGAACATAAATTCTCTAAGTCCGAGAGGATTAGGTAATTAAATGCTTAAGTAGGTCGAGAGACATTTAGGCATAACTTCGATAAAGATAACTTGTTGTCCTATCTACTGTGAGAATCTTGAACTACTATTAGCATCTGTCAAGTACCAAAACCCCTAGTGAGCATAATTCTGTTTTTTCATAAACTTTTGATTACGAACACTTAAGTTAAAGTGACCAACAATTACTTGCTAAACTTAAAACCCCCATTTCAGGAAACCTCCAACTACCAGTTGATTAAATCGCAAACGACTTAAGTTCATACCATATTCCCTATGGGATTCGACCCCAACCTAGTTGGGTTTTATATTGACAACGATCGCTTACATTCTCATTAGAGAGGTGTAGTTTGAGCGTTATAAGCTATGCTGTCTTATATCATAGGTTCCGACGTACGGTCTCCTGACCGCACTTAGTAGACCATCTATCAGCAACAGACTTAGTGGTGAGTCCTAATATTCAAGGACAAAGTATCATATCATTTCATTATTTCAGAGTTTAGTTTATTTCAGTAGTCAGAGTTAGTTGGGGGCTTGTCCCATCAACTCCCTATTCAGACAGTTAGAGGCTTTCAGACTAGAGTATTTCAAACAGATATTTTAGTATTCAGTTTTCAGTATTCAGTATTTGTTTTCAGTTATGAACCTTATGGCGATTTCAACCTACCTTCCATATTTATTTCAGTAATTTCATTATTGCAGTGTTATTATTACTCAGTGCTCATAGCAGGTACCATTCATGGGTTAACTGGTGGTCCTTCGAGGTTGCTAGCACTGTGTAGCGTCCGGGGTACAGACTTGGGGAGTTACAGTAATACACGTATATTACAGTTTTTTCTTGCACCCATTAACATAAACAAATATCTATACAAAGCAAGATTTAGAGGAACCATTTTTTTCACAGCGCCAAAGCATTCAACAACCTCTCATTAAGTATATGGCAAGAAACACATCCACAACAAGCTCTTTTTTTTTTATACCTTTTGAAGAGGAAGCAATATCTATATCTGGTGTTCAAATGCAACCTCTGGTAATACCAATAAATACTGACTTTCGACCTTTCAAACCTTTTACAAGATATTTTATCAAAATGCAGATTAAAGTGATTCCTAAATTTTATAAGGGCAAATATTTTTTATAGACGATCACCGTCAGCTCAATGGTGTGCTCAGATTGTAAACTCCTATTTATCAGGAGTATATCGTCCATGTCAATCTACTGTGTCCATTATAATCGATCCACCTAGATTATTCCCAGGTTAAAGAATTTGATATCTGAGTTAAACTTTATTTTAATCGCAACAAAAATTATTTTATTCTTTTTTTCTCGATTCTCTTGCTCGATCGTCAAAAGATAATGTTGTGTTTTTAAGAGGTATGAATGAAAAATGAATAGGTATTTTTTTTAAAAGACACCAAGGGAAAGGATGGAATTTGAATAGGCTCTTTTTCAGAATAGATGGTTATGACCTTTCCAAAGGGTTGTAACTTTTCCAAAGAGTTGCACCTTTTTTTGAAAAGTTGCACCTTTATGAAGGGGTGCACCTTTCAAAACCATTGCTTCTCTTCATGAAGCAACACCTTGATGACTATAAATGCCTGAATTTTTACGCATGTATAGACATGAAATTTTAAAGAAAAACACTCCTCTTTCTTGAAAGAAAACTCTAGTGTGATTGTTGTCGTTACGTGTGTTCATAGTTCGACAAAATTTGAGGTACCACTATTTTGTCGAAATGATTCATTTTATCCTGGGAGGATATATTTCATAACCTCGGGTACTTGAGGGAAATAATTTCCTTAAGGACACACCGTGAATTCAGTGGACTTGAATCTTTCAGTTTTATCTTTTTTTCAAAGTTGGTTTTACTATTTCTCTAAAAAATAGTTTGAACTTCATGTTGATAGTTCTTCAACTTTTGAACTTGTGTTTGAAGTTCCTGAACTTCATTTTGATAGTTCATAAGTTGGTTGAACTTGTGTTGAGGTTCTTAACATTTGGTTTTGCTATTTTCCAGAAAATAGTTTGAACTTTATTTTGTTGATGTTCATAAGTTGGATTGAACTTATTGTTAAAAGTTCAAAGTTGTAAATACAGAGTTTAAACATAATTTGATTGTTCATATAATTATTTGAACACGTCTTTGAAGTTTTTGTTGAAAAATACAAATTTTACTAAACTCGAGAAAAACAACAATCTTAAAAAAATTATAAAAAAATATTTTTGTTTGTGCTTGTTTGGTGAAAAGGAAAAAAATTATCACCATTTATAAATCAAGTACTTGGTAATCTATATTGAGTCTGATTTTATGGAGACTTAAACCTTTGGATCTACCCTCTCGGATTGAAGAATATAAAAACTTCACCGAGAAATTAGTATGGAAATTTGGTTGGAAGAATATAAAAACTTCACCAATTCAGTAAACTCTCTATATTGATTTTTGGAGTTTAAATCCTATGGGTTTTTTCACTCTGTATAAATTTGATTCTGATTTGAAGTCATAAAAACTTCATCAGGTTTCAAAGTTCATTCGGTTGATGATTTGAAGATATAAAAAGTTCATCATTTACTTGAAGCAAATTGGTTAAAGATTAATGTCTTTATGGTTAGTATTTTCAAATACTAATGTAGCACCTTACACCTTTGGGCTAGAATTTAAATCGTCATTCCTACGCACATAGACCCAAACCCAATGACTCCTTATTAATATGTAACGCCCCAATTTTCTGAACCGAAATGCTATACGATTGTCATGACCTCGAAGGACCACAAGCTAACCCATGACTGATATCTGTACCTATAAACGATATAATATCTCATAAAATATGCAGAAACATGAACTGTAAGGCCATAAGGTTCAATACTGATACATATCTGAAAAACATGGTATAACAATACCAAAAAGATACATAAATACTGAAGTCTGAACATCTAATCTGACATCTAGTCCGAAAGCCTCTAACTGAACTGAATAAGGAGTTGAAGGAACATGTCTCCAACTAACTCTATGAACTGAAAAACTAATCTGAAATACTGTAATAAAGTGATAATAATATTGTCCTCGAATGAAGAAGAGCACTGGTTGCTGAAATCTGCAATGCTACTGCTGCTCTGAAACTTGTGCCTCTGTACCTATGGCGTCAAATAAAACACCATAGCACGAATGCATCAGTACGAATGAATGTACTGAGTATATGAGTGAGGTAGGCTAAATGCAGAGGGTTTTATATGCATGAACAATGCTGACTGATATGAACGTGAGAATACATACATACATATGTAACTGCAACTAAACTCGTGGTGATACTAACTACTGAGTCTGAATACTGACAACATGAGCTTATTGATGTTGAGATACTGAATGACTAAGTTTACTGATATTGATATACTGAATGACTGAGTTTACTGATATTGATATACTGAATGACTGAGTTTACTGATCTTGATATACTGAATGACTGAGTTTACTGATATTGATATGTAGTTCACTAATAAGTGAGGAACTGATACTGTATTACTGAATACTGGGAGACTAATACTATATTACTGATAAAGGAATGATTGTTTATGATAGTTCTGATTATGAAGAACTGATTTGATTGACCGTATATAACAGTCCTGAAACTGAGCTCGTGATAACATAACTACTGAGTATGAATACCGATGGCGTGTATTTACTGATAACATATCATGAATGATAACTGAATTCTGATAACTGATATATCTGATAACATGAGTTCTAATAATTGATAGCGTGAATGACTATATCTGACAGTACTAATATCCTGAAGAACTATCTGAGTTCTTTTATTGAGACTGATACTGAAACTGTGGGAAGTAGTTATCTAACCGACATGCCCCAAATACGCTATAATAGCTAAGCTGGGGTCCAATCTCTGCCCTGATCGGAAGGGTGTCAATACCGCACCACTGGTAAGGAAAGCTGTGAGTGACCCTCATCTGGCAGGTACTCAATGAGAACGGTGGGAACCCTAAACTGATAGGTTAAACCACCCCATCAACCCTAAGCTGACTGGTTAAGATGTCTCAACCTATGATGGCTACATAGTTCTGGAAGGCAAGGACTGCTTCAAAGAATCACATCCTCTACTGGTAGGTGAGTTCCCATCCTTGGGTTCGCTCGGTGCTGAATCCTACTCCCAACTGAATGACACTGAACTGATTATACCGAACTGATTTCCTAGTTTGTACTAGAATTAACTGAACTATTACTGATTGTTCTGTTTAACTGAACTGAACATAGACTGAGTTTATTGAGTTTCGATGACTAGCGGAATACTACTGAATTCTGTTAACTGACTAAATGCTACTGAGTTCTGTTAGCTGACTGAGTTTACTGATGTCTGAACTGAATACTGAACTAAATTATACTGATACTGAGATTTACTGAATTCTATAGACTGACGAAATATTACTGAGGTTTCGTAGATTACTGAGTACTGAGTAAAACTGAACTGATACTGCCTTTACATGAGTTTTCCTGAGTCATGATACTGACTGAAGTCTACTGAACATGGCTTGACTGAGAATATTGTGAAAACATGACATGGCTCTAGGCACACAACTATATTTTTCAGGTAGGAATACCCCCAGGACTCGATAGGAGGAAACTGACACACATGACATGACTTGATCACAAGATTTGAGTCCACAATTCACAATATCATAAGCAGGGGATAGTATACTTCATGTATTTATTCAATATTTCAAACATGATAGGAAAAGCATGGATATATCTTGTGTACATAATTTATATCTCCATTATCATACATGCTTTATACCACAACAATAACAACACATAATTTGCATGGAAATTCGTATTGGAGTGTATGACTAACATGAACTTGTTATTTAGATATCATGAAATCATGTAAATATGAAGTTCTAACATACTAGGCATTTTATCGAACACCTTGCATGCATTCTTTAAGGCATAGGTAGATTTCATACTTGCATTCTATCAATCCATCTAAAGATCATGTTTTTCAACTAACAACATAACTTTCATGAGATATACGTACAGTCACGATACTATTATATAGCAAAACAAACAAGCATCAACATGGGTATGATCATATCACCACAACCAACCAAGCTTTTGTATTTTAAAGATTGATTCTTGAACTCCACGGACGAAAGGAATCCATGGATGAACACTACGCATACCTTGGAAGGGAGGTTCTTGATGATTGATGGAGGAATTTCCTAGAAATTTGATCTTCAAGCTTGATTGTGCAACCCTAGTTGTTTTTCTCCTATGGTGCTCTTGGATAATGAACTTTGAGATGTTGATAGGGTTGTAATGTGTTTAGAAGCTACAAATTTGGTAGGGTTGAGTTTAGGGACGTGTAAGGAGTGTTAAAAGACTTAATTACCCTCAAAATAACTCAAAACGGAGTATTTTTGGCACTTGGAATTGACTTAGGTGGTGCCCAAGTAATCGCACAAGCCAGGTTGGGCGGCGCCTAACCAATCACCTAAGTTAGGTTGGGCAGCGCCTAACCAATCGCATACCCTTACTGTCTCTCACAAAAATAGGCATAACTTTTCGCTCGGGTATTGGATTAAGGCAAAATTGGTATCGTTGGAAAGCTAATTTGATTCTCTATAATTTGATGGGTAGAAATATGCAGAAATACCACTTAACATTGAGTTATAAATACCACTTAACATCGAGTTATACTCATTCAAATATGACCCTTACAAAATTGAACACTAAAACTTGATGGATTCAAAAACTCTTAGCTTGTATTACCTTAAGTGACTCATATGAACATGCTTAATGCATAATAAGCTATCCTATCTCTAGGATACTCATTATAAGTCATGTACTCAAGTATGAATCATAGGATAGGAGATTTCATATGTAGGAAAAATGATTCGTCTTCTAGCTTAGAAACATGTGGGGTATTACATAATATATGTTTGATGACCAATACTATAGTGTTGGAATACCTTTGAATATGAAGTTAGGTCACAAAAATCCCTTAACACAAAGTCGAGTTAAAAACTTTTCCTATCGGTTGATTTTTAGTTGACGATTTTGCATGGGTCAACTTCTAGTGACTATTTCTCTTAGTATATATAGATTCATGTGGCCTACTATATATCAAACCCTTTGAGTCTTCTTTCCAACGACTCTAACCGTTCGTTAATCCGAGTTTGGAGTCAAAAGTTATGAGTGTTTGAATGAGACACTATCCAACTTAAGCGATGGGCTTGGCGCCACAAACCATAGGTTTGTCCATGGGCTTGGCATCGCAAACCATAGGTTTGGCCATGGTCTTGGCGTCTCCAACTTCATGTTTTACGGTATAGGGGCTCCGTTTTGAGTTATTTCAAGGGCAACAAAGTCTTTTTGTGCCCCATAACAATCCCTAAACATTTTTAGATGAATTTCAACCCTAATGCACGTTATTTCCTCCTCAAAAATCTCTAATTCATCTTCTAAAGTACAAGGGGAGAAAAAACCAACTTAGGATTTGCTCAATCAAGCTTAAAGGTTCAGTTTTTTTGCAAATTCTTTGTCATTAAGGTACATGGAGTTTGCCTAAACTACATGGGCATGGTGAAATCGTTTTATAATATTTTGAATGTTGAGAAATCATGTGTTTATGAAGGGTTTTGAATTACATCAAAAAACATGCATTGTGAACTCTTTCAATGAGAAAATATTTTGGTCTTGAGGCCTTCCCTAAATTTGATTTGTACTCGTATATAAGTATGTATGCATTTTGAGTTTGAATATTAAATTGAGAGCATTAACATTTATAATCCTTCTCTTGTTATAAAGCCTCTTATTTCATAGGTCATAAATTATCCAATTGCTTATTGAGAAGCATAATACAAATGTCTTTGCTATCGTTTAAGACTTGGTTTTGGTTATGGACTGAAGAGAGGGTGTTTCTTGTTAATATAAATTAAAATTAATGATTTAAAGAGTTGCATGCCTTGCTACAAGTAATGGACCACCACATGTTTTAAGATTTGAAAGAGAGAGTCTTTGCATAAGTTTCATGTAATTCGATATACAAATCATCCATACTGCTTGAATGACTTGGTGGTCTAAACATTATTTTGAATGAAAGTACTGTAACATGATATTTTGTGGCTTAGAGATATGACTTGCAAGTCTTGGTATGATGATACCAAACAGATGAATGCCATAACAGAATAAGATTTTTAGATTTTGATTTCAAAGAATGCATGTCTTAAAGAGTTAAAAATGGGCTTAACGAGAGTTAGGTGGTTACCCGAAGAAGGTATTTAAGTGTAAGGACTCATTGCTGAAAATCGTGTTTTGTCCATACGAGTTTATTATGTCCCCAAGAGGGACCATACGCTAGCCTAGTTTCCCTTGGTGTATGTAATGCCCCGAGAGTACACCCTGGGCATCACACGGTTTTTACAGTCCCGATGGACCACAAACTAACCAATGAGCTGGTACCTACTGTGAGCACTAAATAATATTATTACATATGCGGAAGAACAACTGATAAGCTATAAGGTTTTAAGTCATAAATCTGATAAGTCTATAAGATAAAATTGATAATACTAATAAAATATCTAAAATGACAAATAAAGTCTAAAATCTGACTAACTGACTGTACTAGTCTGAAAAACCTCTACTAACTGAATAAGAGTTGATGGGACAAGCCCCAACTAACTCCAACTGACTACCGAACTAAAAACATAGAAATAAATATAGTCCATCCTCAAAATATGAGGACTCACCACTGCTACTGCTAATAATCTGGATGGTCTATGTGCGATCCGGGAACTGAGTGTCCGAACCTATGATATGATACATCATAGCGCAAGAAAAAAGTATGTGATTAGTACTTTGAATGTACTGGTATGCTAAATGAGGTAGGTTGATAAGCGTGGTTTCATGAACATGAGTAATAACTGTCTGAATATATATACATTGCATGACATACTGAATAAAATGCATGAAAACTGTAAGTGCTGAAGATGCATGACCAAGCATAAAACATGTTCTGAATATAATCTAAAATCTGAAATACTGAATACTGATAATTGATTGACTGATATCTGTATGCTATGGTCAAGCAAATTTAAAACTGAATCACTGATCTGATGACTTGACTGAGACTGTGGGAGCTATCATCTAATCGATACACCCCAATAAGCAAATTTAGGGTCCAATCTGTGATCCCAGTTGGAAGGGTGTCAGTACGTGCCACGGGTACTAACACTGTCTGTGTGGATCCACTAATATGTTGTCCCGAAGGACTAAAGGTGTCAAGCCTAATCTGACAGGTGACCCCTGCGAGGTAGTCAAGCCTAAACTGATGGGTGACTCCTCATATCCTATGCTGGTTATGTAGTTTTGGGAATACAAAAACTGCTACCAACGACTCTGCCTAACTGATGGGAAAGTCGTCATCCCTGCATTCACTTGGTGCTAAATCCTACTCCCAACCAAATTGACTCAGAATAATAAACTGTTCTAAGTTTAACTGATTAAGATGACTGACTGAACTGATAATGCTTATAACATATTCTGAAGATATTCCGAAGATACTGAGACTAAGTATACAACTAAGTTTTTGGGTATTCATAACCCTAGGACTCAATAACAATAGTAGTAAAATAGTTCTAAAACCTTGGGGACATATTATGAAAGCATTTATTCAAAAATCCATTCTTGTAGGCATTTAATCAAACACTTGATATTCATAGTTCAAGCTAAGCATGAGAATAGTTTAAAGCTTCTAGAAATAGCATAATTTTAACACTAATATCACCAATTATGAATTAAATCAGCGAATATTAACATTACAACATATGGGGTTTGATAACAACCATAATTTCATGTGGACATGGTATAGAATTTCAATTCATGGGAGTTCGTGTTTGGAAATCACAATTAAAAACATAATAACTTGTAAAGATCATAATTTTGAATTTAAAATTGGATACTTGGACTCCATGGGTAAAAGGAACCCACAGATGAACACTTAACATACCTGGGTTGATGAATTCATTAGAATTGGTGGTGAATTCTTGAGATTTGATTTTGAAATTTGAGGGCTAGGGTTTGTTCTTGAAAGTGATTACTTTTGTTTTGGGAGAAATTAAATAAAATGATGACCTAATAGGCTATTGGGGCTTTAATCCCGTGTTTTTCATGGATTGGGGTCATGGGAAAAAGACCAAACTTCCCTTGGAAGAAATTAAATTTTTGTACCAAAAATCCCAATTTTGACTCCCGGCGCGATGCGGTACAATAGCGTCGGGCCACTGGAAAACTGACAATCCCCATTTTGCCCAATGGCGCGATGCGGTGCCATTGCATTGCACCACTGGAAAGGACAAGTCTGAACTGGCATTTTGGCACGACACGATGCCAATAGTGGTACCTCACTGGAAAATGACAAATGCAAAAATTCCCCTTGGCGCGACACGATGCTTATCGCAGTGACACACTGGAAAAGGACGAACATGAAAATGTCCATCCCCGCGACGCGGCCTTATCACGTTGGGCTACTGTTTTGCACTAAAAGTACCATAACTTCTCACCCGAGTACCGGATTTGGACGAAATTGGTATTGTTGGAAAGCTAATTTAATTTCCTACAATTTGGTCGATATTAAGCTGGAAAATTTTTAGTAGAGAAAAAGATATTCTTGTTTGAAGTTTACTAAAGCAACATTCTTATCAAAATTTCAATCGTTAAGGATTATTTTGATTCGTCTAACAACTGGGAGTTATTTGAGAACTTAATACATACCAAAATCACTCTTAACACTACCAAAGAACTATAAGGTACTACGCATGAGCTTGAAGCATGTCTCTAGCATTAGTTTGGATTTTTGGGGTATTACAATATCTCCCCCTTAGGAACATTCGTCCTCGAATAAGACTAGTTAAGATGGAAACACTGAGGGACTGAGACTATATGCTGAATATACATGATAAAAACATGATTACATGACTAAGTCTGAAATATAACACATGACTGAACTGGTTATGTGAATGTATAACTGACATGAGAATAATATGCAGCTAAAACTGAGCATGGAAAAGATAGTTTCTTAGAAAATTGCTACCTTAAGCTGAATCTGAGTTTGCGAAGAAAAGATGAGGGTACTTGATCCGCATATATGCTTCTGCTTCCCAAGTGGCTCCCTCAACGGACTGATTCCACCAAAGAACTTTGACGAGGGGAACTTCTTTGTTTCTTAGTCTATGAATTTGTCGATCAAGGATCTCGACTAGAATTTCTTCGTAAGAAAGGTTGTTCTGAACATCTACGCTTTCTAAGGGAACGACAATTTCTGGGTCACCAATACACTTCTTCAATAACGAGATATGGAATACTGGGTGCACTGATGCTAAGTCTGTAGGCAACTCAAGCTCATAAGCCACCTTTTCAAAACAGCTTAAAATTCTGTAAGGGCCAACATATCGGGGACTAAGCTTCCCCTTCTTACCAAACCTCTCCACCCCCTTCATGAGAGAGATCTTCAGATATGCATACGATTTCTGTCGGCTCTGGGCTGCCTTAAGCCTCTCCCTGATCTACTAAACTTTCTCTAAGGCATCAAACACCACGCCAGGCCCTACTACCACAACCTCACCTACTTCAAACCAACTAATTAGAGATCTGCATCTCCTCCCATAAAGATCCTCAAACGGAGCCATCTGAATACTAGAATGATAGCTATTATTATACGCGAATTCAATGAAAGGCAAGTGGTCATCCCAACTGCCCTTAAAGTCAACTACACACGCTCTCAACATATCCTCAAAGGTCTGAATGGTCCTTTCTACCTGACCATCTATCTGAGGGTGGAAGGCTGTACTGAGGCGAACTTGGGTACCAAGACTTTTTTGAAAACCCTTCCAAAAGTGAGAGGTAAACTGAGTACCTCTATTTGAGATGATAGATAGCGGAATATTGTGAAACCTAACCAACTCTTTGAGATAGAGTTTGGCATAGTCCCCGGCTGAATAAGAAGTATGGACAGGTAAGAAATGGGCTGATTTTGTCAATCTATCTACAATGACCTAAATTGAATCATGTTGTCGATGAGTACGAGGCAAATCTAGTACAAAATCCATGTTCACTTTATCCTACTTCCAAATGTGGATACTGAACTCCTGCATGGACCTACTAGGCTTCTGATGTTCAATTTTAACTTTCTGATAAGTGGAGTACTTAGCCACAAATCCTGTAATATTCCTCTTCATCCTACTCCACCAATAGATTTCCCACAGATTGCGGTACATCTTTGTAGCCCTTGGATGAATCGAGTAACGCACACCATGCGCTTCTGTAAGAATTTGTTGTCTCAACTCATCAACACACGACATACACAGTTTACCCTGGCAAAGCAACACACCATCTCCACCTTAGGAGAAAACCTCTACTTTTTGATCTCCGACTGACTCTTTCAACTTCACTAGACCAGGATCCCTATCTTGCTTTTCCTTTTCTTCGGCAACCAAAGAAGATTTGAACTATTCTGAACCCAAACATTACCCTCAGCTGAATCAATCAAAGGAACACCTAATCTGGCAAGCTGATAAACTTCTCTAACTTTCTCTTATCATCCTCAACATGAGCAACACTACCCATAGACAATCTACTTAGGGTATTTTCCACTACATTAGCCTTGCCCGAGTGATACAAAACACTTATATCATAGTCTTTCAACAACTCTAACCATCTCCTCTGACGAAGATTCAAATTCTTCTGTGAGAATACATACTGCAAGCTTTTGTGATATGTGAACATATCAACATACACCCCATACAAATAATGCATCCAAATCTTTAATGCAAATACAAAATATCACATTCTCTGACTCTGAGCTGATGATAGCCAGATCTGAGGTTATCTTAGAGAAGTAACTGGCACCCTGAAGTTGGTCGAACAATTCATTAATTCTGGAAAGTGGATATTTATTCTTGATAGTGACTTTGTTCAACTAACGGTAGTCAATACACATCCTAAGAGAACTGTCTTTCTTACACACGAATAGGACTGATGCGCCCCACAAGGAAATGTTGGGCCTGATGAATCCCTAATCTAAGAGATATTTCAACTGTTCTTTTAACTCCTTGAGTTCAGCTGAAGCCATTTTGTATGGCGAAATAGAGATAGGCTGATTATCTAGGAGAAGGTCTATTTCGAATTCAATTCCTTTTCGGGAGAAACTCTGAGAAGATCTTCGTGGAACATATCTGGAAATTCCCTCACTACTGAAACTGACTCAAGATTAGGAGTCTCGGAGTTAGAGTCTTTAACTTA
The DNA here is from genome assembly GCA_030864215.1 of Capsicum pubescens. NCBI lineage: Eukaryota > Viridiplantae > Streptophyta > Magnoliopsida > Solanales > Solanaceae > Capsicum > Capsicum pubescens. The sequence goes on along the minus strand of CM061547.1, from coordinate 255,184,950 downwards.
AACAAGATGTTAAATACACCTCTTGGATATCTGTAACGCCCCAAGAACCTATCCTGAGACGTCATATGGTGCTCAAGGCCACACGTGGCCTCAAGCTAACCCTCTAAGCCTGTCATCACTTTTAGAACTCATTATAGCACAAATCATGCTAAGATAAAGAGGAATAACCATGACATGAACATACTGAAATACGAAGTAATACTGCCATGTACAAATAAAATACTGAAATCTCTGTACACGCTGGTACACTAGTCTGACAAAGTCTCTACTACATAGGACTGAGGAGCCATTGGGACAGATCCCCAACTGACTCGTACTGAAATGAAAGTAAACAACCATCTATTAACAAGACAAAATCGGAGACACAGGTCCTCAAACCATGAGGACTCACCAACTGCAGAAATGTAGATGAAGGTACTCAAAGATCACTATCGCTGCTGAGACTGAGCACCTGAACCTATATCATGAGGAAATATAGAATACAAAAGAGTATGGGAGTCAGTACTTGGGAATGTACTGAGTATGTAGGGGTGGATGCAACATTTTAAATAATATCATAAATGTATAAGAAAATCATGCATGCTGACAATAATAACTCTCTTCGCTTGAATTATCTAAAACATTATTTCCGTAAGTCATCAGTAATAACATATTCTTCATAAATCTCATAAATCATTTAACTCAACTCAAACTCTTTGACTTATGACTTAGAGTGACTAGGTAACTCATGGTACTTGGATGATTATGGACGTGGGAGTTTCTTATAACCGACATAACTACACCATGTGAGCCACATGGAGTCCAACGTTTTGCCCTCCTAAGGAGAGAACCCCACATTGGCGGGGGTGTCGTACTCTTGTCAGGGAGTACAACCTCAGTCTCATTATCAAAATCCCATACTCGGCCTCTGGCCCACAATTATCAACATCAATCCTACGATGACACGTAGTTTTGGGGAAATACCACATTTTCTGCCCGGTGCTAAATACTCCTCCCAAACTCAGCTCAGAACGCGTTAGGAAATCCACCTTAATCAATATCAACTCATGGGTCTATTTTAAAGGCCAAAACATAAATATATATATATATATCTCATCTGCAAATCATAAACATCTTATGGATTCCTAACCCGACTCAACTCAACACAATCTTTCTCAACATCAAGTACATTTGCTTTTCGAATCATTTTCAAATATCAAAAGCTTTAAGGAAACATCATAGGACTCATTCTTGACTTTAAATCTCAAATATCGATATATATTCAATAGTAAAATTTCTCATGGAAAGGCATAACTCATGACACTTGTCTTAAATCGCTTAGAAATCATCAATATGTAATGACAATATACAACTCATGGAATAAATTCTCAATTTAAGAAACATGATGGTGAAATAATCATAAATATCAAACTAATTCAACTCAAATCTCATAAATCATAAATAAAGAAATTTGGGTGTAAACCCACTTGCAAAATCATGTAAATCAATAATAGAAAGTAAATCTTTAGGCACAAGAACGAAAGGAGTGTTCTTGTTCAAGCCCCACATACCTTGGATTATAATTTTGGAGATGTAGAAACTTTTTTGAAACTTCTTCGTTACATTTTTTAGCTAAGATCCTTGATTCCTTTGACTAGGGGAGCCTAATTCTTGGAAAACTTGGAGAAATCTATGGAAGATCCTTGAATTTCTTGGAAGGAGTTTTGATTTTTGGGTTGAGAGAAAACCCTAGTTTTTTAGATTATTCTTGGAGAAATTGGAGAGAAATAGGAGAAAATGATCTTTTCTTTACTACTTTGATGTATATATAAGGCAATAAGGATCGGAAATGACCAAAATGCCCTTTTGAAAAAGCTGAAATTCGCTGATCGGGGCCTGCGACGGTTGATCTGACGGTCCGTCAAGTCTCCTGGTGGTCCACCAGATCATTCGTCACTCGAGTACCAAAACTGAAATGTTCTGCCTCAACGTGAGGGTCGAAATGACGGTCCGTCAGGAAACTGACGGTCCACCAAGTCGTCCGTTACTCTAGGGCCAGAAATGAGACATTCTGTCTCGACCTGACGGACCCCTTGACGGTTCGTTAACTTTTTGACGGTCCACCATCTTGGCCGTCACACGGTGAACAGGAAGAGGGGTCACTACCTTGGCTTGACGGGACACTTGACGGTCCACCAAGGACTTGACGGTCCGCCAGGTCGACCGTCAGACCTGGGCGATCTGATATCGCTGAGTAAAACGACTATAACTCCCTCATTCGAAGTCAGATTTCAATGAAGTTAGTATCGATGGAAAGCTTATTCAATGCTCTACATGACAAAAAGTAGAAATTAGAGAAATACAACATGTTTTAAACATCAATCACTTTGAAAGTCATACATATCCACTCAAAAGATGGATTTAGGCTTAAGAAATGATCGGGGTATTATAATATCATTTTTCTCGCTCTAAGGTATGAAATAAGCTGACCCCTAAGAGCCATAGGACTACCCCTCTATTCAAGGACAGGTTCATTTGGAAATTGAAAATGAACTACTCTATTTCTACAATCAACTGAAGCATAGCATGAGTGGAGCCAATCCATGCCGAAAATGACATCAAAATCCGTTATCTCTAAATCCACAAGATCAAATGAAGTGACTTTCTAAGATACTGTAATCGGGCAGTTCTTATATACCCGCTGGGCCACAATAAAGACACCCACTGGGGTAGACAATGAAAAAGGCTCTGCTAAAATTTTGAGACTAACTCCGAAGTTGACAGCTATATAAGGGGTTATCAATGAAAGAGAAGCTCCAGGGCCTAATAAAGCATAAATATGTAAATAAAAGACCTGCAACGTACCAGTAACCACATCAGGAGAACTTTCCTAATCCTGTCGGGACTGAAGGGCATACAATCTATTTGGACGCTGACCGCTGGTAGCACTAAAAACGGCATGTTGCTAAGTCGGGTAACCGGATGGAACTGATAACTGATGGGACTGGCCTTGTTGACGCAAATCCTTACCTTTCTGAGTAACTACCCTACACTTCCAAACCTGATGACCTGGCTTGCCACACCCAAAGCATACATTACTGCCAGATCTACACTCACCCTGATGGTTTCTATCATATTTCTGGCAAAGAGGATTCGTACAACTACTGTTTATACTACCTTGGGACTTAGGTCCTGGCGCCTTATCCCGATTGTTATTTTTGAATTTGGGTACTGGGGCACTAGCTGAAGATGGAGCTGGGACTAAAGATTTTTTATGGAACTGAGAATGATTACCACCTTCTGACCTTAGCTGATTGAAATTAAAGCTACCTGTTCTAGCCCTCTAGGTCTCCCTCTCTTTCTCCTTAGTATTTTGCTCCTCAATCTATTGATCATGGACCATAAACCTAGACAAGTCCATTTCCTTAATCAACATTACAGTCTTACACTCCTTGACCACAATGTCAGATACACCAAGCATAAACTTGCTCATCTTAGATCTGCTATCAGCTACCACATGAGGAGCTTACCTAGCTAACTGAGTAAACTTGAGAGAATATTCTTTTACACTCATGTTGCCCTGCTTCAGGTTGATGAACTCTAACACCTTAGCCTCTCTCAACTCCAACAGAAAGAACCTATCTAAGAAGGCAGTAGCAAACTCCTTCCATTCTATAGGCCCTGCATCTGTGCCTCTATCTACCTTCCACTGCTTAAACCATGTATGAGCTACATCTTGTAACTGATAGGAAGCTAACTCAATACTCTCACTAGTATTTACCCCCATGATTTTTATTACCTTCTGCACCATGTCAAGGAATTTCTATGGGTCCTCCTCAGAATTAGACCCTGAAAACAGAGCAGGGTTCATTTGGGTGAAGACCCGAATTCTAGCTGCAGTAGTATTGGCCACTGGATTGGCCTGAACAACAGCTGGTTGAACATTCTTAGCTACTATGGAATGGGATAGAGTAGTGAATGCAGCTCTGAACTCTACATGAGAAACATGCTCATTCAGGGGATCTTCCTGAATGGGCGGAGTTGCTGGTTGGTTTACGTTCCTTCTTTCGTTTGTCTTTCTGGGAGGCATATTCTATTAATAGAAGGAAGAACAGATTAGACAGAGAGTTTAACATAATCTCACACTTAGTCATACGACATGAACACCGAAAGAAGGAAAACTTTTCCTAAATACCTCATAGCCTCTTATCCATAAGTATGGTGCACTTCACACCCATGCACAAGACTCTACTTGACACGGCTTTCTGAATTCCTAGGACACCTTAAAACCTTAGGCTCTGATACTAAGTTTGTAATATTCCGAGAGTATACCTCGGGCGTCACACGGTGCTTACAGTCCCGAGGGACCACAAGCTAACCCATGATCTAGTACCTGCTGTGAGTATTGAATAATATGATAAAATATGCAGAAGAACAACTAATAAGCCATAAGGTTTCAAGTTATAAATCTGATAAGTCTGTAAGATAAAACTGATAATACTGATAAAATATCTAAAATGACAAATGAAGTCTAGAACTAACTAACTGACTGTACTAGTATGAAAAACCTCTACTGACTGAATAAGAGTTGATGGGACAGGCCCCAACTAACTCCAACTGACTATTAAACTGAAAACATGGAAATAAATATAGTTCATCCTCAAAATATGCAGACTCACCACTGCTACTGCTAATAATCTGGATGGTCTATGTGCGATCTGAGAACTGAGCATCTAAACCTATAATACGATACATCATAGCGCAAGAAAATAGTACGCGATCAGTACTTTAAATATACTGGTATGCTAAATGAAGTAGGCTGATAAGCATGGTTTTATGAACATGAGTAATAACTATCTGAATATATATACATAGCATGACACACTGAATAAAATACATAAAAACTGTAAGTGTTGAAGATACATGACCAAGCATAAAATATGTTTTGAATATAATTTGAAATATGAAATCTAAAATACTAAATACTGATAACTAATTAATTGATATCCGTATGCTATGGTCAAGCGAATTTGAAACTGAATCACTGAACTGATGACTTGACTGAAACTGTGGGAGCTATCATCTAACCAACACGCCCCAATAAGCAAATTTGGTGTCCAACCTGTGACCCCAGTTGGAAGGGTGTCAGTATCATGCCACGAGTACTAACACTGGCTATTTGGATCCACTAATATGTTGTCCGAAGGACTAAGGGTGTCAAGCCTAATCTGATGGGTGACCCCTGCAAGGTAGTTAAGCCTAAACCGACGGGTGAATCCTCATATCCTATGCTGGCTATGTAGTTTTAGGAATACATGAACTGTTACCAACGACTCTACCTAACTAACGGGGAATTCATCATCCCTGCATTCACTTGGTGCTAAATCCTACTCCCAACTGAACTGACTCAAAATAATAAATTATTCTAAGTTTAACTGATTAAGATGACCGACTGAACTGATAATGCTCATAACATATTCTAAAGCTATTTAGAAGATATTGAGACTAAGTAAACAACTAAGTTTTTGGGTATTCATAACCCCCAGGACTCGATATCAATAGTAGTAAAATAGTTCTAAAACCCTGGGGGACATAATATGAAAGCATTTATTCAAAAATCCATTCTTGTAGGTATTTCATCAAATACTTGATAGTCACAGTTCAAACTAAGCATGGGAATAGTTTAAATCTTGTAGAAATAGCATAATTTCAACACTAATATCACTAATTATGAATTAAATCAGCGAATAATAACATTAAAACATGTGGGGTTTGATAACAACCATAATTTTATGTGGACATGGTATAGAATTTTAGTTCATGGGAGTTCATGGTGGGAAATCACAATTAAAAACATAATAACTTGTAAAGATCATAATTTTGAATTTAAAATTAGATATTTGGACTCCATGGGTGAAAGGAACCCATAGATGAACACTTAACATACCTGGGTTGATGAATTCGTGAGAATTGGCGGTGAATTCTTGAGATTTGATCTTGAAATTTAAGAGCTAAGGTTTGTTCCTGAAAGTGATTACTTTTTTTGGGGAGAAATTAAATAAAATAATGACCTAATAGGATATTGGGGCTTTAATCCCATGTTTTTTATGGAATGGGGTCATGGGAAAAAGATTAAACTTCCCCTGGAAGAAATTAAATTTTTGTACTGAAATCCCAATTTTGACACTCGGCGCGATGCGGTACAATTGCGTCAGGCCACTGAAAAATTGACAATCCCTATTTTTCCCAACGGCGCAATGCGGTGCCATTGCATTGCGCCACTGGAAAGGACAAGTCTGAACTGGTATTTTGGCACGACGCGGTGCTAGTCGCGGTGCCTCACTGGAAAATGACAAACGCAAAAATTCTCCTTGGTGCAATGTGGTGCTTATCGTAGTGACACACTGGAAAAGGACGAACGTGAAAATGTCCATCTCCGCGGCGCAGCCTTATCGCATTGGGCTATTATTTTGCACAAAAGTACCATAACTTCTAACCTGAGTATCGAATTTGGGCCAAATTGGTATTGTTGGAAAGATAATTCAATTTTATACAATTTGGTGGGTATTGATATTGAAAATTTTCATTTGATAAAAATATATGCTCATTTGAATTTGACTAAAGAAACATTCTTATCAGAATTTCAATTGGTAAGGATTATTTTGATTCGTCTAACAACTGAGAGTTATTTAAGACCTTAATACACACCAGACTCACTCATAACACTGTCAAGGAACTATAAGGTACTATGTATGATCTTGAAGCATATCTCTAGCATTAGTTTGGATTTTTGGGGTATTATAGCGTATTAAAGATAGAGACTCCAGCCCTTGGGACAAACTTGGATTGGGGGCTTGGCTGCCGAGTTAAGGGCGGATTCCATATAGACCGTAGGATTGTAGAGTTATAGGGTGTACCACCTAACTCATAAGTAAGATAAAGATTAAGTCGTGGTTTCAAGAAATATTTCAAAGTCTTTTAAGTATGCCAATGCATTTTCATATGTTGTATATAAAATATTTCATAAATTGCTCTCATTTATGTTATATAAAAGTATGCTATTTTGGATTGCTCTGCATACCAGTACATTTGTATTGACCCCTATATTTCAGGATCTGAGGCTTAGTCCCGGGGTCTTGCTAAGCGGTAGATTGATTTATCAGAAGTTTGCAGTTGGTGAGCCTCCCTTATTTCGGAAGGCCTTGTTTATTAAATATTGTTATTTAGTTTTAGTCATGGTCTGACTGGGGGCCTTGTCCCAATTTTCTTTGACAAATATTGTTCTTCGTATTATTAGAAATTTCGCAGACTGGTGTCATGTGTTTTCGAATGTTTATGAACTAAAATTTTTATTATTGAGTTGAAGTAAGAAAATGACCATATTTCAATTTTGTTATCTTTTCCGTATTTTCTTATAAGTATATGAATAACATGTATGATTACCAGTTAGAGAAGGGCTCTCGGGCCTTTACGATTCGGGATGGCCGTCGTGGCCTGGGCCTCAATTCAGGTCATGAAAAACTTGGTATCAAGCATAGTTCATGGTCCTAGGGTGTCTGCGAAGTCGTGTCTAGTAGATTCTTACTTATGGGTGTGTTGTGCATGACACTTATAATCAGGAGGCTACCAGACATTTAGGAGTTGTTTCTTATTCTTTCATACTCTAGTTCGTGCTATAGCATTGTACATAAGAAAGTTATCCAAATTCATTCCTTGTTCTAATTTCACGGTCCATGCCTCATTGTCGAGGCGATACAAGTCTAAGAGTCTAGCTCTCTCAGCAATATAGTTCTCTCTAATTGAGTTATCCATAAAGTTATGAGATAACACAAGGACTTGAGAAGAGTCCATTAGAGCTTCAAGGTGTATTTATTCGAGTGTATACCTTTATCCCAATGAAATCGTGCTTTTCAGCCTGAGGTACAAAGTGTATTCAGTCCCCTTTCAAAATTCTTGTGCAGATGTCATACATAAGGGTAATGATGTGTAGAAGAATGTTGGATTTGTATTTCAACCCGAGTAGTAGTATATGTTAAAGTGTCATGACTTATTGGTAGTGAGATAGGCTAAGAAGTTGGTGATATGAAGTCACAAAGTTAGAAGTCAGAGTGAGGGTGACTTTTGTGTAAATAAATAGTTTTAGGTGTATAACCATTGATTAAAGGATGGTTTGCTATTTTATAATGATAGACTAATGCGGTAGCAATAATTGTAGATTTTATAGTATAAGTGTCGCGTGTACCTAGTTCATGTTCTAGGATTTTGTAGTATGGGAAAGACTAAGGAATTGTTGTGTGATGTTCTTTAGAGATGAATTGAGAAAATATCAGTAGGCAGTAGGTGACTTTGGTATAGTCTTAAATTTTTTATTATGATGTAAGTTATGTGATTAATGGTCTACTGTTAGAATATTAAGTAGTGGAGAGTGAATTTTTATGTGATAAGGAGTGAGGATGTGTATGCTCATGAGACTGCGAGTTATAGGTTGATGGCTATAGAGGATAGCGAAAATTAAGAGTAGCGTTCTTGGAAAGCAATGCATTTAGAGTATAGTTAAAAAGGGAAAGTTTAGCATTTCTGTGTATGGTGATACCCCATTGTGTTGAGTGTTGTGCTTGTAGATTTAATGAGAAGATATGTCCTTAAGTTTAGGATTGTGACTTTGATCTAAGGGGGAGATGATGAATTAAAGTAGTTCCCAAATTTTCTTATGGTGCCAAGTTCCAAGTAAGAATAATGATAAAATCAATTCCTATTCAATTAAGCTCTTCCTACTCCAATTTAAGAGGTCATTCTACCAAAGTTTTATGTATTCAGGTCCTGCCTATGTCTAAGGTTTGACCACTCTATGTAAATCATGTCATGTTCCGACCTCCAAACTAGAAGCAATAATGTCCCTCAGTGATCCACTATTCCAAGTATCCAAGCACTATATTATGTTGCTCATGAACTATAAATATGTTTCCCAAATCATGCTTGGTTCTAAGGAACTATACTTTTATATGTTACCGATTCATTTTTATGTTGGGATTATCCAAAATGATAAAGTTGTGCAAACTCATGACTTTTTCAGCTCTGAAAATTAGAAGAGATAGCTTTGAGTAGAAGTCCTTATCTCAATCGTTGACTTCATGAATTCCAAACTTATGTTATACGATTCGTGATGTAAGCACTCGTGTTTCCCGCTATGGTCTGTCCTAAGTACTCATTTTATGTTGTGTTTATGCCAGACGTCTCTCTACTTACAATCCAGACACTTGATATATGAAGTACTTCATGATTGTATCGTATCTTCACCCCATGTCCCACCTTGAGTAGATCAATGAATATGGGCTATGATTTGAGTTATGATTAAGTAGTGTTTCTCCCATTCATGATGCTTGTGCTTGAGTCCTTTAATGACCCTCCGTATGTTAGTATGATGGTGGTTGTAGAAGCATAGAAGTGTGTTAGGAGGGAGAGTAGATGTTTTTTGTAGGTAAAAATTTTGATGTGATTTCTTGAGCTAAGGTTATAGGAAAAAAGGGAAGAAGGAAATGAACTTTTGTTATGTGAAATAGTTAGGAAGGAGATATGTGACGAAAATATTTATGAGGGTGATTGAAATTGTTGGTCTTAGTGGGGAGGTCCATGAAGTGGGTGTAGTGATGATAGTCTTGAATGTTGTAATTGATGAAAACACAACCCATGTACTATGTGGTTAGTATTCCATGAATTAAAACTCGAGTGTGTTTGATGGTAGTGATAAGGTGAAGAAATATTCTTAAAGGGATGTAGAGCATGGGGTACCATAGTTTAAGGTAGCATCTCTTTTCTCCGAATTAGGCTTCAACATAGAAGTACTAGGCAGTGGGACTCAAATTCTTATGGTTAGGTGTGTTATGAAAAAAAATTGTAATTTGGAAATGATGAAGTATGTGATGATAGGCGGATTTACACGCCTATATCAATATATTTTGCCCATATTTTAGCCTAGTTTTGAGAACAAATTATATATTTCATGCACTTTTAGTCCTTTTTCCCGTAAATGAGCTAACGAACATGAGTAGGAAAGTTTCAGGTATAAATGATGCAAAATACAGCATTTTATGGCTAACTTGACGCAAAAGAAAGCTCACGAACGAAGGAGAAGGAAGTGGGACGCCTAAAGGACCAAAACTGCTGCATGGAAAATCTGTCCCGGGCTAAAACAACAATTCTGAAGACTTTGGGGACTTACAGACACAAAGTTAGATTTTGATAATGATACATTAACCTAGTGCAATTAGGTTATGTATTTCATTATTTTATGAGGATTATGATAATGTTACCTTAACCTAGTACATTTGGGTTAAGGATTTCATTAGTCTAGTAGGATTTGGTTATTTATTTCATTAGCTTAGTAGGAGTAGGATATGGGTATTATAAATACCCTATCATGCTAGAGATTTATGAGCAACAGACATTCATCATTCAACAATTAATTTTGTTCCATCCCTCTCATCTTCCACTACAAACACTTCTAATCTACTCTTCTATTCTTAAACTCCACAACAAGAGAATCGTTACTTGCTAAGGAATCACGCCTCACGCCTATCACTTGATCTACACGCCATTACTCAATATCGTGATATAATAACAATGTCAATCGTGATTTCCTTCGCATTCATGGGTAACTAAACTTCTCTGTTGGGGTTATGGAAGCCGAATGAGTTACTATCTATTGCTGTGAGTTTGTGAGTTCGAGGCACGTATATTGCTTATATCATTATTCTCTTCATCTTAATCTACATTCTTTGCGGTTGCAAATGCAAGAATACGCCAGTCTAACATTTAACTTGTTCGAGAGAAAAGTTATTTGTCTGGAAAAGAGATAATGTCAAGGTAGTAGGACACCCTTTCCTATTAAAAAGCTAGTGCCGTAACTGGACTAACCTCTTGGAGAATTCGTACCGTTAGACACGCTTTAAGCTCGAGAGAGTTAAAGTGAAATAGTCCTTGTTTAGGTCGAGAGACGCTTGGATTTACCATCGACTACAATCCTCTATAAGAAATTGCATGTCAGAATTCTACACACTCATAGCCAATAGAGACGTATACCTCAGAAGGTGGACATAACCCCAACGCTTCAATTCTCATTGTTTACAACCAACGTAATAATCTCTCTCTTTTTACTTTATTATTTTCAGCTTTTGTTCACATTACTTGCAAAACAAGAATCCCCCCTTCTTACGAGACTTGCACCAAAAGTTTAGTAATTTTACTTACTTGTTGGCCAAGCTATTCCCTGTGGGATCGACACCCAACCCAGGTTGGGTTCTATATTTGCTAACGACCGCTTTACACTCAAACGAGAGCTGTAGATTGAGCGTTATCAAAAATTGGCGCCGCTGCCGGGGAATACAATTGTCAATCAAGTTCGTGATAATTACTAGACCCTTTGGTCAAAGATTCTCGTACTTTTACTTTTAGTTGTTATTTTTGTTTTATTCAGGTTTGTTCAGTGCATCAATGGATGCACAACGTAAAATTGAAAGGACGGCTGCTCAAGCGCATCAGCAGAATATTGATAACCCAGGGCGTGCAACAAATCTTGATGATGAGGACCTGGGCGATGAGGAGCTACTAAACCCACGGCATACTGCTAAGATGGCGGCACCCATGCAGAGAAGAGATCGTCAAGCTAGGTTTAGGCCTGAACGTCGAACTGTGCAAATACCATTCGATGATGATGATGATGATCTTGATGGAGCTGGTGCCACAGGAGCCATTATTCTTCCACCATTAGCGCCCGGAGCCAAGTTCAATATCACAAGCACCATGATTCAGTTATTGCAACTCAAGGGATTGTTTGGTGGACTAGCAGGCGATGATCCGAATATGTATCTCATCAACTTTATTTCTACATGCAAGTCTTTTGACAATCCTGGTGTTGGTCAGAATGCAATTCGATTACGTCTATTTCCATTGTCTCTGTCTGGGGAGGCAACACTATGGTTGAATGGGCTGACTCCTGATTCTATTACAAATTAGAGGCAATTGAGAGACGTTTTCCTAGAAAGATTCTTTCCGTCATCCAAAAGAGCACAATTAAGAGATGAAATCAGCAACTTTCGTCAGCTTCCCACTGAAGCTCTTCATGAAACATGGGAGAGGTTCAAGACAAAGCTAGCGAGGTATCCAAACCATCATATGACTAATGTTCACCTAATGGAGATACTATACAGAGCCTTGAATTCAATAACTAAACCAGTGGTGGATAATGCGGCTGGAGGATCATTTATGGATCTCACCTTTGGTCAAGCAAGCAATATGCTAGATCGTATGACGAAACAAAGTAGAGCTTGGCATACCAGGGATTCTGAGGTAGCAAGCTCCACTTTATCTATTGGCATGACCACAGAGCAGAGGCGTAGACAAGAGAAACGCGACCTAGATATGGCGCACATGAAAACACAAGTGGATCTTCTCACAAAGCATCTATTATCAGGGAAGACCGAAAAAGTTAAAGCCATTGTCACACATAGAAGAGACGAGTCTGATTTGGAGGAAGAAGCCAACTACTTGAGTAATCAGGGGGTTTCCGAGGCAATGCCCAAGGAAACCAAGGTCGGAACTACTATGAGAAATTTGGAAACAAGGACCAAGGTAGTTGGAAGAACAAGAATGACAATAGTGGTGTGTATGTTCCCCCTGGAAGACGTGACACCACCACATCTAGTTCTGGAAGTATGGAAGACATGATGGCTAAATTATTGAAAGGAGTGGAAGCAACAAGCGCGGGAGTTACTGAGGTAATTAATGATTTGTCCTCCATGAAACAACTAGTTGATTCTCATTCCACTTCAATCAAGCAAATAGAGCAGCAATTGAGCCAACTTTCAGCAGCACTCAATCAAAGAAAGGCTGGAACTTTACCTAGCGATACTGTGCAAAACCCAAGGAATGATGGGTCATGCATGGCCATCACTACCCGAAGTGGTAAGGTGCTGGAAACTTCAGAAAAAGGCAAGCAAGTGGTTGACGAAGAAGCGGAAATTGATGATAAGGCGAAAGGGGAAGATGCCGCAGCAGCCGATCCTAACGTCCTTAACATCACTCTTCACAACGTGCAGCCTGGAAAAGATGAAAAATGGAAGCAAGAGGAGAAGAAAGCCATGGAGAGAACAATTCCATACCCATCACCACCTTTTCCTCAAAGATTGAAGAAAGTGGCAGATGATACAAAGTTCAGCAAATTCATGACCATGTTGAAGCAGCTGACCATTAATGTTCCGTTGGTAGAGGCGCTAGAAAAGATGCCTGGGTACGCTAAATTCATGAAGGACCTGTTGACAAAAAAACGGGCAGTAAGCTATAAGCCGGTAAATAATATTCATCATTGCAGTGCAATTGCCACAAGGTCCTTAGTACAGAAGAAGGCAGACCCTGGTGCTTTCACTATTCCTTGCACGGTTGGATCTATGAATTTTGCTAAGGCATTGTGCGATCTGGGTGCTAGCATCAATTTGATGCCACTATCCGTCTACAAGAAGTTGGGGTTAGGCGATCCGACACCAACCAATATGAGGCTCGTGATGGCTGATAGGTCGGTAAAACGACCTGTGGGTATCTTGAATGATGTGTTGGTGAAGGTATCTACCTTCATTTTTCCTGCAGACTTTGTGATTTTGGATTGCGAGGTGGATTCTGAAGTTCCCATAATCTTGGGACGTTCTTTCCTTGCAACAGGAAGTGTGCTTATTGACATGAGAGATAATGAGCTTTTATTTTGAATGAATGACGAAGTGATTCATTTTGATTTGTCCAAAGCGATGAAGCAGCCAAAAGATATGGATGTGTTCTCTGTAGATGATGTTTATTATGAAGATAAGAAAGCATTATCTGTAGAGAAACAGCTTACTGTTGAGCCATTGTCTGTTGCGCTGCTGAAGGTTGAGAATGAGGACGATGAAGATTATGAAGAACTTATGGGTGCTCTAACAGAAATAGAGTCCTATTCCCATACTCCTAAGCAACCGGACCGTGATCTTAAGAATCAACCTTCACCTACAGCGAAGACTTCCCTTGAAGAGCCACCAATGCTAGAATCGAAAGAGCTCCCCGATTATCTAAGGTATGTGTTCTTGGAAAGTATAAAGATACTTTCGGTGAGTGTGGATGATTTAAGTAAATAGCACGTAGATGCTCTCATCTCTACTCTGAAGAGATACATGAGAGCTATGGGTTGGACTATTGATGATATAATTGGTACCCCTCCTACAAGTAAGCCTCATTGTCGTCTGAATCCATTCAGAAAATGATCCACCATCAATATCGAAGAAGTCTGAGTACTCAAGGTAACTATGTCGTGCCGCGACAATAAATCAAGTGCTAGATGGGAGGCAACCCATCGTTTATCGTTTATCGTTTTTCATTTTTCATTTCGTTCTAGTATGTGTTTTGCTTTTGATAAATAAAAATCCAAAAATAAGAGTCGTGCCACGACCAAAACTAAGGCGCTTGATGGGAGGCAACCCATCGTTCTAATCATTTTTATTGTTTTGAGCAAATATAGGTGCAAGAGGTATTCAATGAGGAGATTGGTTTCAAATGACGATTTGGATGTATTGAATGGTAAAGGTGGTAAGTTAGGCATAAGGATGCATAAGGCTACGGATTGAGCATTACTCATGCCAAAATAGGCATCAAGGAAGGCTAGGCCTAGGTAAAACTAGGCCACGAACATTGCAAAACCTATCCTATAGCCTAAGGCCTCGGAATCTAGTATGCTATACACTATGCGCCGCCCATTCTTAAGTGTGCTATACACTATGCGCCGCCTATGCTATAGCATTAGGTCTCAGTATCTCAAATGCTATACACTATGCGCCACATATGTCCCTAAATGCCATAGACAATGCACCGCATAGTGTATGGCATTCTTAAATAAATGCATGGCATATGCTATGGCATTCTGCTCAACTAGGCAAAGCATTAGGCACCACCTATGGTCACTTTTGGTCTCCAAATCCGATTTTAATGGGCCAAAACTCGACCCAACCTTTTCTTATAAATATGAGACTTAGTCTTGAACCAAAAACACATTGGAAACCTAGCTTATGCACCACCTATAGTCTCCAAAACCTATCAAAAAGTTTCCTTTTGCTCTTTTTCATCACAAGAACATCATCCAAAGGCTTCAACCAAGTAAGTACTACTTTGTTCTTCATTTATATTTTGTAAGTACTACTTTACTACACCTATTATAAATTGCTAAATCTTGAAAAAGTATTGGTGATGTGAACGTGTTTGAATTGTTGATACAAAACCAAGTGAGTGAACATGTACGTTAGGATGCTCTTAACTTATGTCCAACTTGAATTTGATTTTGATGCATTGTTATACTCCTTGCAGAATTGCTATAGTAATGAACATTGCATAATCTTGTCACTTGAATACTTACATGTTAGAATATCCCGTTTATCGAAATAAGACTTATAACTGCCTACCGACATAGGAGGTTGAGTTTATTGATAGAAACTATACCATGATGTAATCCCTATGTAGTAGTCTTGTTATACCTAACATGAAAGTATTGCAAAGGTTGCAAAAAGTGATATATCTCTGATTTTCTCATTGGAATATAGCTCCTAAAACGCATGTCGATGAAGTCTAAGTAATCGACCACTTTCACTTCACTAATTTGTAGCAACAAACTAAGTGTGGGGTGGTACCCCTACTGCTTGTGTATATATTGTATCCATTGGGATTGTGCTACCATTAACACTATTTCAAGTCTCAGGTACAATGGCACCCAAAGCAAGACAAGGCAAAGAAAAGGCTACCACTTCCCAAAAGAGCAAGAAAAGAGGCCGCAAGGAGCAAGGAGAACCCTCCTCGCTGCAAATACCTCGACTCACGCTTAGAATTAAGTGGGATACTTATGAGGAACTTCTAAGGATGATGACTCTGATGATGATTCCAATGCAAGGGGTATGACCCCAGACATAGAGGATGAGTCTGACTAACCAGGTTCTTCTTATTTATTTTCCACTGAGGACAGTATACCGACTAAGTGTGGGGTGGTGGTATTGTATGCTATACTTCTCTACTCGCATCTATGTTTGTTTGCTTTTGTTTTATTTTTGTTTTATAATCTCATAGTTAAGATTTTTTTTAGTAGTTAATATTTTTTTTTAACTTAGCTTCGCATGAGATTATAACAAGAGTATGTGCTACAATTATGACTATTGAGACGTTTAGGCTCCAGTTGTGACTCATTATGTGATATTGTGTGGTTCAATTCCTTCACTTGTTGGGTCAAGAGTCTATATTACCTCCAATAAAGTCGACCATGTGCCTTGTGTGTGTGAGATAATAGTATATTCTATGTTTGTGGCTGATGCTAGAACTTGCCTGGTATGTATGCAAAGCAAAAGTAAGGAGTGTAAGTTTAGGATATGATTTAGGCATTTCTTTGGCAACCCATATTTGTTTACCTTCAGTTTTACCTACCCATGGACATCATCCTAGTTAAACCCTTTTGAGCCTTTAGCCTATTTCTTTGACAACCTTGTATGTAAGCCTAATCCATTTCTTTCAAGACCGTAATTTGATCCAAACTCCTAAGTGCTTTAAAGTGAAAAAGTCATGTGACAACATAAGAGGAAATTGGGTGAGTATGATGCTATAAATTGTAATGGTGCTTGAATGTGTTATGAAAAAGAAAGTGCTATCATAAGAGGTATGTTGTGAAAAGAAAAAGGAAAAGAAAGATGAAAAGCGAGTTGTGCTTAAAATTGAGAAACAAAAGAGGAGAACAAGGGTGGTATAACAAAAGAAAGAAGAAAGGTTGAAAGAAAAAAGTGTCAATGATACAAAGTGATGTATTAAAGCGCTTAGGAACTTAGTCACTATTCCTGGCCAAAATAGTCCTACCCGTCCCTTAGCCTACATTACAACCATCAAAAGACCTACTTGATCCTAATCTTAACATTCCAATATTTAGTAGAGTATTACATTAAGGGCAAGCCTATGGTCATCAGTCGCTACATATGAATTCTTTGTGAGAGTGAGAGCAAGGACATTTTGATACCCATGTTTGAAAAATATGCTATATTTGTGAGTGATTATGGGTACTATATGGTGAGACACACATGGTTGATGAGTTTTGGATAGTTGTATATGATTCTATGCACTTTAACGTTTGCATGTGAGTTGATCACCATCACGAGTCTATACTTGAGGTTAAATTGTTTCTACTTATAATCGGAAAGCTACTCTTGGTTGATAATCGTTGTGCTTGTCTTAATAAATGTTTTGTGTTGTTGCTGTAAAAAACTTAAGTTGATGCTTAGAAGGACATGATATGTTGTTCGAGGACGAACAAAGCTCTAAGTGTGGGGTGTTGATGATAGGCGGATTTACACGCCTATATCAATATATTTTGCCCATATTTTAGCCTAGTTTTGAGAACAAATTATATATTTCATGCACTTTTAGTCCCTTTTCCCGTAAATGAGCTAACGAACATGACTAGGAAAGTTTCAGGTATAAATGATGCAAAATACAGCATTTTATGGCTAACTTGACGCAAAAGAAAGCTCACGAACGAAGGAGAAGGAAGTGGGACGCCTAAAGGACCAAAACTGCTGCATGAAAAATCTGTCCCGGGCTAAAACAACAATTTTGAAGACTTTGGGGACTTACAGACACAAAGCTGGATTTTGACAATGATACATTAACCTAGTGCAATTAGGTTATGTATTTCATTATTTTATGAGGATTATGATAATGTTACCTTAACCTAGTACATTTGGGTTAAGGATTTCATTAGTCTAGTAGGATTTGGTTATTTATTTCATTAGCTTAGTAGGGGTAGGATATGGGTATTATAAATACCCTATCATGCTAGAGATTTATGAGCAACAGACATTCATCATTCAACAATTAATTTTGTTCCATCCCTCTCATCTTCCACTACAAACACTTCTAATCTACTCTTCTATTCTTAAACTCCACAACAAGAGAATCGTTACTTGCTAAGGAATCACGCCTCATGCCTATCACTTGATCTACACGCCATTACTCAATATTGTGATATAATAACAATGTCAATCGTGATTTCCTTCGCATTCATGGGTAACTAAACTTCTCTGTTGGGGTTATGGAAGCCGAATGAGTTACTATCTATTGCTGTGAGTTTGTGAGTTCGAGGCACGTATATTGCTTATATCATTATTCTTTTCATCTTAATCTACATTCTTTGCGGTTGCAAATGCAAGAATACGCCAGTCTAACATTTAACTTGTTCGAGAGAAAAGTTATTTGTCTGGAAAAGAGATAATGTCAAGGTAGTAGGACACCCTTTCCTATTAAAAAGCTAGTGCCGTAACTGGACTAACCTCTTGGAGAATTCGTACCGTTAGACACGCTTTAAGCTCGAGAGAGTTAAAGTGAAATAGTCCTTGTTTAGGTCGAGAGACGCTTGGATTTACCATCGACTACAATCCTCTATAAGCAATTGCATGTCAGAATTCTACACACTCATAGCCAATAGAGACGTATACCTCAGAAGGTGGACATAACCCCAACGCTTCAATTCTCATTGTTTACAACCAACGTAACAATCTCTCTCTTTTTACTTTATTATTTTCAGCTTTTGTTTACATTACTTGCAAAACAAGAATCCCCCCTTCTTACGAGACTTGCACCAAAAGTTTAGTAATTTTACTTACTTGTTGGCCAAGCTATTCCCTGTGGGATCGACACCCAACCCAGGTTGGGTTCTATATTTGCTAACGACCGCTTTACACTCAAACGAGAGCTGTAGATTGAGCGTTATTAGTATGTTATTTATTATTTGGGGAATAGATGAGTAGTGTCTCTAAGTTTCAGCCCATTTATTGCATCTTGTAAAGTAGAGAATGCTTCTATTCCTATCTTCCATGAAATCTCATTTCATAATTATACCGATATAAATCAAGACCTATGGTCACCAAATAAACTCTCACCATATGTCGTGATGATTATGATCCCTAGAACTCATGTGCAAGGTCATCTCTATGTCAATTCTTATATCTCACGCTTCATGCTTACACATTTCAATAGGGGTTATCATGAAGCTCTTTTGATGCCTTTGCATATCTTGTTGAGGAGAAATGTCCAATGCATGGTTGCGTTCTTTATTCCATACTTTTAGAGCTTCAACAAGTTCCTACCCATTATTCGGGGATGAATGATACCAAGGGGGAGATAATGTAACACCTCGCACCTTTGGGTTAGAACTTAAGCCATTGTTCTTTCGTGTATATACCCTAACCCAATGACTCCTTGTTAATATATGTTTTAGGATCAATTCTATAGTATTGGAATACCTTTGAATATGAAGTTAGGTCACAAAAATCCCATAACACAAAGTCGAGTTGAAAACTTTTCCTATCGGTTAATTTTTAGTTGATGATTTTGCATGGGTAAACTTCTAGCGACTGTTTTTCCTAGTATATATAGATTCATGTGGCCTACTATATATCAAATTAAATCCCTTTAATTCTTCTTCCAATGCCTCGAATGGTTCGTTAATCCGAATTCGGAGTCAAAAGTTATGAGTGTTTGAATGAGACACTGTCCAACTTAGGCGATGGGCTTGGCACCAAGAACCATAGTTTTGTCCATGGGCTTGGCGTCGCAGACCATAGGTTTGGACATGGGCTTGGCATCTCCAACTTCATGTTTTACAGTACAAGGGCTTCGTTTTGAGTTATTTCAAGGGCAACAAAGTCTTTTTGAGCCCCATAATAATCCCTAAACATTTTGAGATGAATTTCAACCCTAATGCATGTTATTTCCTCCTCAAAAACCCCTAATTCATCTTCTAAATCACAAGGGGAGAAAACAACAACTTAGGGTTTGCTTAATCAAGCTTAAAGGTTCAATCTTTTTGCAAATTCTTTGTCATTAAGGTACGTGGGGTTTTCCTAAACTACATGGGCATGGTGAAATCATTTTATAATGTTTTGAATGTTGAGAAATCATGTATTTATGAAGGGTTTGAATTACATTAAAAAATATGCATTGTGAACTCTTTCAATGAGATAATGTTTTGGTCTTGAGTCCCTTTCCTAAATTTGATTTGTACTCGTATATAAGTATGTACGCGTTTTGAGTTTGAATGTTGAATTGAGAGCATGAACATTTATAATCCCCTTCTTGTTATAAAGCCTCTTGTTTTCATATGCCATGAATAATTCAATTGCATATTGAGAAGCATGATACAAATGTCTTTACTAACATTTAAGATTTGGTTTTGGTTATGAACTGAAGAGAGTGTGTTTCTTGTTAATATAAATAAAAATTGTTGATTTAAAGAGCTGCATTCCTTGCTACAAGTAATGGACCACCACATGTTTTAAGAGTTGAAAGAGAGAGTCTTTGCATAAGTTTCATGTAATTCGATATACAAATCCTCCTGTACTATTTGAATGACTTGGTGGTCTAAACATTGTTATGAATGAAAGTACTGTAACATGATATTTTATGGGTTAGAGATATGATTTGCAAGTCTTGGTATGACGATACCAAATAAATGAATGCCATAACAGAGTAAGATTTTTAGATTTTGATTTCAAAGAATGCATGTCTTGAAGAGTTAAAAATGGGCTTAAAGAGAGTAAGATGGTTACCCGAAGAAGGCACTTGAGTGTAAGGGATCATTGCTGGAAATCGTGTTTTACCGATACAGGTTTATTATGTCCCCAAGAGGGACCATACGCTGTCCTAGTACCCCTTGGCGTATTAGAGATAGATACTCCAACCGTTGCAGCAAACTTGGGTTAGGGCCTTGGCGGTCGAGTTAAAGGTGGATTCCATATAGCCTGTGGGATTGTAGAGTTGTAGGGTGTACCACCTAGCTCAGAAGTAAGATAAAGAGTAAGTTGTGGTTTCAAGAAATGTTTCAAAGTCTTTTAAGTATGCCCATGCATTTTCATATATTGTATGTAAAGTGTTTCATAAATTGCTCTCACTTATGTTATATAAAAGTATGTTATTTTGGATTGCTCTGTGTACCAGTACATTTGTATTGACCCCCTATATTGCAGGATCTGAGGCATAGTCCCGGGATTCCGCTAAACCGTAGATTGATTTGTTAAAAGTTTGCAGTTGGTGAGCTTCCCTTATTTCAGAAGGCCTTATTTATGGAATATTGTTATTTAGTTTTAGTTATGGTCCGACTAGGGCCTTGTCCCAGTTTTATTTGACAGATGTTGGTCTTCGTATTGTTAAAGATTTCGCAGACTGGTCTTATGTGTTTTCGAATGTTTATGAACTAAATTTCGTATTGTTCAGTTGAAGTAAGAAAATGACCATTTTTCTATTTTGTTATCTTTTCTGCATTTCCTTATAAGTATATGAATGGTGTGTATGATTGCCCATTAGAGAAGGACTCTCGAGCCTTCACGGTTCGGGATGCCCGTCGCGGCCTGGGCCTCAGTTCGGGTCGTGTTAACTAAAGTGTATGTCAAAGACTAACAGAAAAATAGCAAATGAAGCTGATCAATAAATTAATTTGGTTGTGAATGGTGTTGTCCCAACGGTAACCAATATTGCATCATTAAGTTATTCAGATATTGTTCTAACAATGAAAACGCCAGAGAAATTGAAAAGTATTTTGCATTGAACTTCAAAGAATGACAACAAATGATGTCATACAAATTTTCACAAGTATAAATCCTCATATTCCAAAAAAAAATAATGATTGAAAATCAGTTGTCTGGTTTGAAAGATATTGTGAGTTATCGCAAGATAGAGGATAACGATTTGGATGAGAAATCATGAATGATGGTTGCAAATCCTATTAAGGATGATGCTTCAAATAATAAAAAGATGAAGAAGTTTTCTAGACAAGAGAAAGAGCAGAACAAGAAAATATTCAAAGGCAAGTGCTACAATTGTAATGATGTTAGCCACAAAGCTCTAAATAGTCAAGTTTTAAGAACTAGAAAAAATACCAGATAAACATTTTGAAAACAACTGTAAAGATTAAAAAACTGTGTGCTAAGATCACTGAAAGCAATCTAGTTGGATATCCAAATGAATGGTGGTTTGATTTAGGATCTACTAGACATGTTTGTGTGGACAAAGAAGTTTTGCTACTTATGATACCGCTGGTCCCAAAAAGGTGATCTTCATGAGAAATAATGCATCAATCAAGGTCGAAGGAAGTAGAAAGATATTTCTAAAAATGACTTCCGGCAAGGTGTTGACTCTCAACAATGTTCTCTGTGTTTCTACTATTAGGAAGAACTTAGTGTCGATAATACTTCTTGTTTAAATCGAGTTTAAGTGTGTGTTTGTTTCGGAGAAAGTTGTAATAAGAAAGAATGAAACATATGTAGGAAAGGGCTACCTCAATGAGGTCCTTTTCAAACTTGATGTAATGGCTGTTGAAATGAAGAAAGCTAGGCTTCTTCTTACTTGCTTGAGTCAAATGAATTATGGCATGAACGTTTAGGACATATCAATTACAAAACTTTGTGAAAACTAATTAACTTAGATGTTTTGCCTAACTTTGAGTGCAATAAATCAAAGTGTCAAATATGTGTGGAATCTAAGTATGCTAAGCATCCGTATAAGTTTGTTGAAATAAATTTCAGTCTCTCAAGCTTAATCCATACAAATATTTTTGAGATGAAGTGAACACCATCTCGTGGTGGAAAACAGTATTTCATAAGTTTTATTGACGAGTACACTAGATATTGTTATGTTTATTTGCTAAATGGTAAGGATGAAGCAATAGACACATTTAGGCAATATAAAATAGAAGTTGAAAATCAGTTGGATAAAAAGATTAAAATAATAAGAAGTGATAAGAGTGGAGAATATGAATCTCCTTTTGTGGAGATATATGTAGGAAATGAAATTTTCCATCAAACTACTGCCCCAAATTAACCTCAATCAAATGGAATTACGGAAAAAAAACTGAACATTAAAGAAAATGATGAATGCCTTACTCATAAGTTCGAATTTACCACAAAATTTGTGGGGGAAATCTATCCATACAGCTAACCGAATACTAAATAGAGTTCCCCATAGTACGACACATTCAAATTCATATAAAAAAGAAAAAAAAAAGAAAAGCCAACTTGAAATATTTCAAAGTGTGGGGAAGTCTAGTGAAAATCCAAGTTCCTATGCCTAAAAGGGTAAAAATAGAACCTAAAACTGTGGACCACATGTTCATTGGATATTCTAAAAGCCATAAAGCATATCAATTTTTTATTCATAAATTTGAACATCCGAATATCAATGAAAATACGGTAATCGAATAAGATAATGTTGAGTTCTTTGAACACATTTATTCATATAAAACTGGACATGAACATTCTAGTGGAGGGTCGAGATGAACCAAACTAGAATGTATTTAATGATGAGAATCCAAGGCGTAGTACAAGTCAAAGAATGTTAACGTCCTTTGGATAAGATTTTGTAACATTTTTTCTTGAAAATGAGTCTCAAACGTTTAAAGAAGCGATGTCTTCTCGGACTCTTTCCTTTTGGAAAGAGGCAGTCAAAATAGTGAGATTGATTCAATCTTAAGCAACCGTACATGGGATTTGGTTGATCTTCCTCTAGGAAATAAACCTTAGGTTCTAAATGGATCTTCAAAAGAAAAATAAAAGCTGATGGTACTATTGACAAATATAAGGCAAGACTTGTAGTAAAAGACTTTAGACCAAAATAAGGCCTTGATTATTTTGATACGTACTCATCTGTAACAAGGATTACGCCCATTCAAATATTAGTTGCCTTGACGGCGATATATGGTCTTGAAATCCATCAAATGGATGTGAAAACAACATTCCTAAATGGTGAATTGTAGGAAGAAATTTAAATGGAATAACCCGAGGGTTTGTGGTTCCTGGTAAAGAAATGAAAGTGTACAAACTTGTTATGTCAATTTATGGACTAAAACAAGCATCCAAATAGTGTCATGCAAAGTTTGACCAAATCATGTTGGAAAACGACTTCAAGATAAACGAATGTGATAAATGTGTTTTCATTAAAGACACTCTGAATCACAAAGACATTGTTTATTTGTATGCGAATGATATATTAATCATCAACGGAGACATTTTTGACATAAATGCTATGAAACGAATGCTTGAGAGCAAGTTTGATATGAAAGACCTTGGAGTTTTGGATGTAATCTTAAGGATAAGAATCCATAAAACTCCACAAGGGTTGGTTTGTCACAGTCTCATTACATTGAAAAGGTACTTGACAAGTTCAAGTATTTGAATTTTGGTATTGCCAAGACTCTATTACACGTGAGCTTTGACTTCAAACAAATAGAGGTGAAAGTGACTCTCAATTGAACTATGCAAGAGTGTTGAGAAATTTGATATATATCATGAATTGTACGCAATCAGATATAGCATGTGCTATTAGTAAATTAAATTGAAACATGATTAATCCCAATCAAACTCATTGGAGAGCAATGAAAAGAGTTTTGGGATATCTAAAACATACTCAAGACTATGCTTTGCATTATAATAAATATCCAGTGGTAATTGAAGTATATAGTGATGCAAATTGGATCACCTGATCGAATGAAGTAAAATCTACGAGTGGACATGTATTTACTTTAGCTGGAGAGGTAGTCTCTTGGAAATCGTCTAAACAGAAATGTATCTGAATTTATCTTGTTAGATAAAACTGGTGAAAAAGTTGAATGGCTCCGAAATTTCTTAGAAGATATTCCTTATTGGCCCAAACCTTTGGCACCACTATGTATACACTGTGATAGTCAAGCGACGATAGGTAGGGTAGGGAGCATGATGTACAATGGTAAATCTCGTCATATAAGATGGAGACATAATACCGTTAGAGAACTACTTTTTAATGAAATTATCACTGCTGACTATGTGAAGTCAAAGGATAATGTTTTGGATCCACTTATCAAAAAAAGCCTATCTAGAGAGAAAGTTGAGAGATCATCGAAGGAAATGGGTTTAAGGCCTAGGACAAGTCATCATGACCGTAACTCTACCTAACAGGCTAGAGATCCCAAGAGCTAGGTACAAAGAGATCAAATAAAGTTGTAACTGATGGTTCAACATTGTCAATATACTCAACCCATTCTCATGATTAAGACAATTTTTAGAGAACAAAGATAAGACTTATGATTTAAAGCTTTTTAATGGTTTCTAAGTTTAGTAGGTTTGACCAAATAGTTTGATCTATAGGATTAAACGTTTAGGAATCACCTATGTGAGGGTGAAGTAGAAGCCGTTTCAAGGAGAATGTTAGTAAAGACCTATTATCTACGCTCTCATGAAACTGAGACGTGTTCATGGCTGAAATGAACAAAATCATGAGAACCATAAACAGTAAAAGGTTGGTTGTATGACTTGTATTATCTAGGTGTAGATTAAAGTTCGATGGTTCAAAGATGTCAAATCTACCAATTGACCGAGTGCATCCGATGCATGTTCACTATGGAAAGTTCAAAGGAAAATTCACTTATCCAGATGCAACTAGTATTTGCTTGTAAATCACACACTTGTTCGTAATTTTTTTTATAAAATAGTCATTTCTATTCATGTAGGGGATTATTGGATTTTTAAGAGGTGTGAATGGAAAATGAATATGTGTGTTTTCGAAAAAACACCAAGA
This sequence comes from Capsicum pubescens, assembly GCA_030864215.1. NCBI lineage: Eukaryota > Viridiplantae > Streptophyta > Magnoliopsida > Solanales > Solanaceae > Capsicum > Capsicum pubescens. The sequence continues at coordinate 255,159,336 of CM061547.1, read as the reverse complement.
GAAAGGATGAAATTTGAATAGGCACCTTTTTCAAATTGGATGATTATGACATTTTCAAAAGGTGGTGACTTTTTTGAAGAGTTGCACATTTTCGAACTTGATGACTATAAATACCTGAATTTTTCCTTAGGTATAGACATGAAATTTTGAAGAAAAACACTCCCCTTTCTTAAAAAAAAAAAAAAAAATCTAGTGTGATTTGCTGTCGTTGATTGCATTCGTAGTTCGATAGAATTTGAGGTACCGTTATTTTGTCGAAGTGATTCATTCTATCCTGTAAGGATATATTCCATAACCTCGGGTACTTGAGGGAAATAATTTTCTTAAGGACACACCGTAAATTCGGTGGACCTGAATCTTTTTGTTTCATCTCTTTTTCTTAAAGTTGGTTTTACTATTTTTTCAGAAAATAGTTTGAACATCATATTGGTAGTTCTTCAACTATTTGAACTTGTGTTTGAAGTTCTTAAAACTTCATTTTGATAGTTCATACGTTGGTTGAACTTGTGTTGAGGTTCTTAACATTTGGTTTTGCTATTTCCCATAAAATAGTTTGAACTTCATTTTGTTGATGTTCATAAGTTGGGTTGAACTTATTGTTAAAAGTTCAAAGATGTAAATACCGAGCTTAAACTTCATTTAATTGTTCATATGATTATTTGAACATGTCTTTGATGTTTTTGTTGAAAAATACAGATTTTACTAAATCCGAGAAAAACAACAAACTCCTCTTAACCTTTCGTTCCATTCTTTGTGCTTTGTGCTTAATTCATTTCAACTAAATTTTAGCCATTGACCTCTTCTCTTAATCTCTGAATTTTGTGGAGTATTTCTCCCTTTACATAAACAACTTTCTAACAAGAATAAGATAATATTTGATAATTTTGAATAAATTCAACCCAAATAATTATATCGAGCACTCATTTATGTGTATACCATAGTTTACCTATTAAACTTTTCCTTGCTCTTAGGCCCGTTGCAAGGCCAATAAGATCAGGAAGGAGGAGATTGGGTTCTCCCTTTTATCTTGACCAACTCTAATCATGATTTTGACTCTCTTATGATACCTCGGCCTATACTGACATCAATGTGATCTCTTTTATGAAGAAAGATCACATAATGATTTTTCCATAGCTTTCATTTCAATTTTAGAATTTTTCTCATATTTTCTAAATCTGCTTTTCTTCATCACCAAATATAACAACACCATTTAAGTCGTATTTGGTTGAGTGCATCAACTGGGTTATGTGGTGCAAATATTTTCTGGGTTGAGAGAACTGTCTGGGTATGTAGTTGCAGGATTGTTCTATTGGTAAAGCATGGATTGTAGGCACACTTCAAACTTTCAGGGGAGCAAATAACCTTTCTGAAGTAATTCAAAATTGATGTCAAGGATTTTTTCTTTTAAATCAATTACCTAGATGAGCTCTGAGTCGTGTTGTATTAGCAAAAAAGGGCAGAGGGGGCTAGGGCTGACCTCAATACAACACACAACCATTAGTGATATCAATCATAAGTGATATCACTCCACCAGAAGGTTTACACAATTATTATAATGCCTTCTGGTACCTACACAAATATATACTAGCCAACAAAAAAGTTGGATTTGTCATATTTATATCTAAGACTAGGCATCATCCACTAATCTAATTGAATGCAACCTCTAGCCTGTCTAGGAAGATGAGAAAGGGGCTGAGTAATAAGATTCTGCATAGAGATGGAAGCCAATTTGGCTAAACAGTCAGCAACTTGATTCCCCTCCCGGAAACAGTGATTTGCTTGAATCCCAATTCTATTCTTGATACTTTTGATGTTATCCAACACTTGTTTCAGCTTCATATTAGTGACAAGATTGTTGTTCAGCATGTTGGTTATGATCGTGGAGTCTAGTTCGAGAGTGAACCATTTCACTCCAAACTCGGTTGTCAAAGCCTCTGGCATATTACTGCTATTACAACTGACAAAAATAGAAAATGCCATAACCATATCGCCTCAACTATTCCTTACAATTCCACCAATACTAGCCTTACCACTTTTATGTAAGTAACTACCGTCTGTATTGATTTTAATACAGCCAGTTTGAGGAAAACTCCAAGTAACCTGATGTAACTTATAAAAAGGCTCTTTAAAATGTTTCATCATTACAGATTTGATAAGACCAAAAGCTTGATAAATCATCTTATTGTAGCAGAAGTGTCTTTGGCCTCCAAACTTACAAGAACACCATTGTTTCCAAATTTCCCAACAAATGATACTAGGAGTGATCTTCAAAAAAATTTTATGGATATCATTCTCTGGTCTTATACTCCACCAAATGTTAAAGATATCGACAATTAGTTGATTTACATGTTGAATTCCAAGGGGATTTCCCATGGTATTCCATATGTGCTTTGTTGCGTCCCCTTCTCCCAAAACATGATGCATAGTATCATTTTGTACAATCCTACAACAAAAAAAATCACTTTGTGAGTTAATATTGAATTTAATGATAACATCATTAAAAGGTAACCTCCTTTTAAATATCCTCCACGCCAGAAAAGAGATTTTAAAATGAACTCTATTATGCCAAAGATAATTTAGGAAATTATTTTTTGGTCTTTGATTCCTAACAATCTACCAGGCAGAATTATTAGTGCATTCTCAGAGGGATTCCATATGGGGTAGTCAAGTTCGTCATTATTACCAATTACAATATTAGAAATCAAGTTCACAATGTAATTAGGAATAACAGTACTTAACTTTTCAAAGTTCCAGGTACCATTCTCAATAAAAGAACTGATAAGAATTTTAGGAGACTTACCTGGGCCCTGACACAGCTTGGCCAAGGCCCCTAAACCTATCCAATTATCTCACCAAAAGCTAGAATTTCCTTCTTGAACTTTCCATATAATGTGAGGTTCAGCTTGCGCTTTGATCTTCATTAGGCTTTTCCAAGTGTGAGAGTCAACTGAAGTAGGAACTTTGCTCACCGGATGTGATCTCTTGCAATACTTCTTCATTAAAAAAATCAGCCCAAAGAGATGGTTGAGTCCTAAACCTCCACCATCTTTTTAGTATCAAGGAATTGGAAATATCTTGCATGCTTCTTATTCGAATGTCTCCTTCATCTTTCGGGAAACACAAATTTTACTACTTACTCCAGTGATACTTACTCTTACCATCACTAGTTCCCCAAAGAAAATTAGCAAAATGCATCTCGATAAGGCGGATGGTACCCTTAGGTGGGCTGAGGGCAGAAAGAGTATAAATAGGTATGGATTGTAGAACATGCTTAATAAGGGTAATTTTGCTGCCATGAGAAAGCATGCTGTTTTGCCACCCATTTAGTCTATTAACAATTTTTTCAAGCATACTATCAAAATAGCTGAGATTTTTCTTTCCACTATATATTGGACAGCCCAAATAAGTGAAAGGAATTTTTTTATCCATATAACCAGTCATCCTTCGCATTCTGTTGATCCTATGAGGAGCAGTATTTGGAGAAGTTATGAAAAAGCTCTTGTCATTATTCACTTTTTGACCAGAGGCTTTTTCGTACCTCCTGATTTGATACTTAATGAGTTTGATGGTCTTATTGTTACCCCCACTAAAAATCACTATATCATCAGCATAAGCTAGATGATTAATGATACGACCATTGTGATTCATGCTGAAAGGAGTAAAATTCTCATCGGAGTTGAGATTGTTCAACATTCTAGATAAAAGCTCAGAGCCAATGATGAAGAGAGAAGGAGAGAGGGGATCGCCTTGTTTAAGGCCATAGGAGGAGCTAAAAAACCCCACTCTAGTTCCATTAATGAGAATGGAATACCAGACATTGGCAATAATCCTCCAAATCATATCCAGCCAAATACCAGAAAAACCGAACCTCTTCAAAACACTCATTAAAAAATTCCATGATATTTTATCGTATGCCTTGGCCATATCAAGCTTCATTATTAGATTACCGCCTTTGTTGTATTTCTTAATACTCTGAGCAATCTCTTAAGTAAGTAAAACATTATCAGTGATAAATCTACTTTTAACAAAACCACTTTGATTATCAGAGATTATCCTACCCAACAGGGTATTAAGCCTATTAGCAAGGATTTTGGAAATAATTTTACAAGTGAAATTACTCAAACTAATCGGTCTAAGTTCAGAAAAATTAGAAGGAGAATCTATTTTAGGAATAAGAATCAGACAAGTATGTGAATAAAACTTAGACAAGTTCTTTCCTCTAAAGAAATCCTACACATAGTTCTTAATATCGTCTTGAATAATATCCCAGCAACTATGAAAAAACATACCAGAATATCCATCAGGCCCTGCTGCACTTGTTGCACTCATACTGCGAATCGCAACTTTAACTTTTTCCAAATCAGGTACTGCAATGAGTTTGTTGTTGTCATCATCTGTAATACAAGGATTAATATAATTCAAAATGTTAAAGCCATTAAAATAATGAGGACTGTTGAAGAGTTTTTTAAAATGATGGATTGCAGCAATCTTGTCACTTCCTTGGACCCATTTGTTTCTGTGGTTTTTGATTCTTCGAAGTTGGAGTCTTCTTCTTCTTTCTCTAATAACACTATGGAAATATTTAGTGTTTGAGTCTACCTCCTCAAACCATCGTGTTTGAGCTTTCTGCTTCAAAATGTTATCTTGGAGGTTCATCCATCTGATATACTCACAGCTTGTCCTTTATTGAGTTCTTCCCTGCTCAGATCACTCGTATTTAGCAGATCAAATTCTTCTAGATTTAACATATTGGTCTCCCATTATTCACATGGTCAAAAACATTACCGACCACATTCCGAGACCAGTGGCTGAGTTTCTTGCTGAGGATTTTTAGCTTTTGCTGTAGAATCCACAGAGCATTTCCAGCGATATGAACATTCCAAGTATCTCAACAAGTTGCCTGAAAGAAGGTTGATCAACCCAGAAGTCCAAAAACTTAAAGTATTTAATCCTACATTGAGAACTATCATAGCACTTTACTAAGAGGGGTCTATGATCAGATCAGACTCTAGGAAGGTGTCTGACAATATTAGTTTGAAAAAGGATTGCCCACTCATCATTAATGAAAACTCTGTCAATCCTTTTCCAAATTCTCTCTTTTGGAATTCTATTATTACACCAAGTGAATTTAGGACCTATGAATCCCAAATCTGACACTCGACAAGCATTCATACAACTGCTAAAGTTGAAACATTTAGCCATTCTATGTGGTTTTCCACCAAGTTTTTCGTCGGGATCAAGTATGACATTAAAGTCCCCACCGATACACCAAGGCCCCTGAATAGATTGGTGAACTCTTTCCAAATCCTCCCAGAGATCCTTCCTTTCCAAGGGGGCACACTTAGCATATACAGTAGTGATGAAAATGTCCTTACAAGTGTTGAAGTTTTGCATCTTTATTGTGATTTGTTGATCAGTATTGTTAATAACATAAGTGTTGTAATTTCCAACCGAAAAAAACCATATCTGTCCATTTAAGTTGGAGAGACTATGATGAAATCCGAAGTACTTCATATACTTTTCAATATTGTTCATATTCAAGAATGGTTCCAGAATGGCAACAAAATCAACTTTGTGACATTTGATGAGATTCTTGAGCCTGTGATTGGCTTTTTTTGTCCATACTCCTCTAATGTTCCAAAAAATTGCATTAACCATGGAAACTAGATAGCAGTCTTTTTGTTATCCTTTCTTCTAACAGCATTGGAGTTGTTTTCTTTCTTATTGTTACCTCTCTTCTTGTCCCTTTTTCTCCTTTTAGTAATAGGAGAGAAGTTATTGTGTCTACTTCTATAATTTGATGTTATTTTAGTTGTTCCTCAGGGACGACCACTGTAACTCTGTTAGGAGATGTCATCTTAATCTGAAGGTTCGTCTCTTTCTTACTTTTGCCGTTGGTTTCCTGCTTCTGAGCTATATCACAATTGAGGTTAACAACCAAATTCAAGCCTTGCATTCTTTTAATCGCTGAAGGAATACTTTCAGACTTCTCCAAAGTATTATCCACTTGAGTTTATGTAACCAAAATCTGATCGGTTTCATCATCTTCAATGGGTGATATCTGCTTTTTTTCGCTGCAGGTACTACATATATTTTCTTTGCAGATATTGGTTGATTCATTGTCTTGTTGTGTATTACCTAGCTGGATTAAGTCATTCTGATCCACTTCTTCTCTGTTAAGGTCATTTTGCCCATGTTAGAAGTGGCCTTATCATTATCATTGTTTACGTTTATGAGAGCTATTGGATTAGCAACCTGATCTCAGTCTTTCAGAACAGATTTAGCAACGATTTTCTTGTTCCTGCACTTGCCAACTTGTTGAATAGAGTTAGGCTTGAGAAGCACTTTGGATTTTTTTTTGGGGGGAGCTTCTTCCTTTTGCCTTTTATGTTCTTGTTGGTGGTCCTGTCCTTGATACTAGGGACTGCCTCCTGAATAGCTTCAGTACACACTTGACTCTTCTTGGTATAATCACGTATTTGCTTTATTTTATCCTCAACATCTCCAACATTAGTAGTGTCATTGAACTTTTCCTCTATGTTACTAGTGTTCCTAGCACCATTGTCACTATTAATCTTGTCCACCCTTTTTTTTTTTTCCATATTATCAGCTTCTAGTTTTTCAGCAGCCCTTTTTTTTTTCTAAGACTCTACAATCTGCCAACATATGCCCGAGTTTTCTGCAGTGTTTACAGTATTTGGGGATTCCTTCATATTCTAATTTTTGCATAAAACTGGTTTGTGGGGGCATTTTCATGAATCAATCCAACATATACCGAGTCCGGTTGAGGCTTGAGCAGGTCAATTTCCACTTTAACTTTGGCCATGCTTGGCCTAGTTTTGCCTCTCGTCACCGCATCCATCTCCAAAGGAGTACCGTACCAACAGAGCTAACAATTTGTTTAACATAATGCCAAGTGTGCATGTGAAAAGGAAGTTTAGGGAGTAGAACCCATACCGGAGCAATAAGCAAGTCTTCCTCAGGTTTGAAATCCGGCGACCATTTTTGGAGCCACATTTGTTCTCCCTTGATTTCGATAACCCTCTTATACCATACGACATTGAAGTCCTCCTCATTTGTAAAATCAAGGAAATTGTCGTAAACCCCAATCTTGGTTGACCCTCTGATTGTGATCAGTTCCTTAAATTTGGAACGAATTATGTCAATTTGAGGCCTTGGTTTTACGGAACCTGCATAGTGAATCTACACTCAGCAGCCATGATTCCATAGTAGTCGGAGGCTTTAAACATAACAGCTGGAACACCATTGTGAGTGGTATGTGTAGCTTTGACCGATTCCTTGAGTTGTCGAACATCCATGGCCGCCGATTTTGGGGATGAGCTAATTGCATGCGCATAGGAGTTTTTTGCAGTAATTTGCTCCATAGGAGGGCTCGCCCTATGAGGAGGAGTGTGTTGACCATCCAAACGCGCCTTGTCGGCAACGTCCGGCGGGTCCATTGAGGTGGCGCGTGTAAGAAAATTTCTTCAGTAGATATCTATCCGTTGAGAGAAAAAATGGTTATAATAAGTTAATTGATTTCATGTCAAGGATCATTAAACAGATAGTATATATAGATCCCCACTCCTTTGTGAGTAGTAAATGTTGAAATATATTTTTGCTAATGCACTGTCATTTGAAAAGCTTGATTGAAGACCAACAAAAATATTCATAATGTCTGATGCTTAAAAAGAAATGTGGCAACTAATCAGACTTCCCTTCTGCGACACTCTATAGCTTTACTTCTACAACACCCACTATTTAACTGTTATCCTATTTCATTAAACCCTTTACATGTATTTGTGAATCAAGACATCACAATCAGCAGCTGCGAAGAACAAGATGACTACAACATTGTTATTTTGCCCTTTGCCAATAACCAGCATATGTATTTATGTGTAAATATGTAATGTGGGATGCATAAATAGTGCAGTGATGAATGTAAACACTGTGTATATATATCCTACATATCTTCTAAATTAACATTTCAACAAAATTTTGTACAAGTATATATTGAGCCCGTGCACGCACACCCTCCTTCTAGTTTTATATAAAAAAATGTGGCTATATTTATTGCAATGTAATTACTTTTATCATTGTATAGATGAAATTATCCGTTCCTCAAACTTGTCAATCGAGCTCTTGATTGGTATTGAGTTCGGGCCTATGTATGATAAAACCCAATATCCCGTCCAGTCCAATTCAGGAGCTATTTTTGTTGTGTTAAACATTTTATTCTTTGCAATCTTTAGCCATTTCAGAAGTCAACAAGCTGAAAGTTGTATCACTCTCTAATAAACAAACTGACTTATTGTCCCATGTGACTTCAATCCAATCCACAACATGATATATTTTTCTACGAGGAAGATATTTTTCATGATGAAAATAATATGGTAGTTGGAGTTGGTAATGCTCCTTGTTATAATACCATTGTAGGCTTGTCCATACAGGCTTTGGAATTTGACGTCTTCGTTTGTGAAAGTTCAATTGTGGGTTGAGCTTCCACCTGGAGCAATTTACTTCATTAGCCTCTGACAGCTTTATAGATGTAGACTTGTATACGAGAAAAAAGATTTTAAGTTCATTAGTTGAGAGTAATCTTGTTGTTATGCACGTATCACTTTCTCCGGACGACACTTATAAAATTACACTGCATAAATTTTTGTTGTTGTAGTTAATCTGTTAATGGTAATTTTGTTGTTTTAAACTCCATTTCATTAAATAAGTTCATTGTTACACATTCAATCTCGCATAAAATAATGCAAGTATGTACAATTTATATGAGTACCTTTTATGCTAACAAAGGAAAAAGTAATTAGGAGAATGAACAATTCCAAATTTGGTACAATTAATCCCAAATTTTGTACAAATTGAAAATGTACAACGCACAAATAATGTGTTACGTAATACAAAATCTCTAAGCAACAAATCCATTATTTTCAAATAATGTATTAAGTAATACGAAATCACTAAGCAACAAATCCATTATTTTCATAACATTTCTGGCAAGTAATCTTTTACTATCATTGTTAAAAGGGATAATCAAAATGAAAACTCCATTGTACTTTTAGAGTTGAATCAAGGATCCTTCACAACTATATATACTTGTCCTTCCTAGTTAAAGTGGTGCACTCATAAGAAAGAGTTTCAGCAATAACCTTTTGTATGTAACTAGCCACTTCATGACTTGATTTTCCAGACTTGCAAGTGAACTCATGTGGCGACTTGTTCAAGAATGTAATTTCATAAGTGGGACGTGGATTCATGAGAAAGAAAAATGCATCTATCCATTTCCATCCTCGGGTTGTTGTGCCATGAAACATGCTCATTTTATTTTTATTAGTCTCCAATGCCACTGACACGAGCTCATCAGTTAACTCAGCAAATGATGGCGAAAATTTAAGAAGAAATGGACCTCGACTTGTAGTCTCCTCAGGGAAAGTTGCAAGATCGCTTTCTTTTAACAATTGTTTGATTATAGAAGCATCTAATGCTTGATCTTGAGTGAGTCTAATAGTTTTAATGGGAGAAAAAATCTCAAAAAGTCGTGAAGTAGAGTATGTAATGACTGGAATAGGACGACCCAACGATGCAGAGAGAAAAATGCTGTCAAGAATAGTCTTGTGGCAGCAAACAAAGAGAACGCCTGATTGGTCTTGGTATTTCTTGATATGGAGTGGCGGGATGCCATTAATGATGAGACGGATGCCAGTGACCCAAAATGCATAATAGTGAAGAGGCACAGGGAGAAGTAGTCCGACACTAATTCGCAAGCAAGCAAGGAAGAAGCCGAAGGGGATCCATATGATGACGAAAATAGCCATTAGTGGTGTTGGTTTTTGGACAAGGCGACCATCCTGGAAGATAATGGGCTTGGGAAGTTTGCTTGTACTTACCGCCTCTACTTTTGGCTTTGGTGGCACGTAATAGCTCTCCTTACACAATGCCATAAAAGGAATATCTGTATCGCGATCACCCAAGCCAATCTCAGGTTGAGTTTCTCCAAAAGTACTTTTAAGAGCGTCAGCTTTGTTGTTTCCAACAAGAACCCCGGGTGATTTAACAAAGCCAGTTGCCCTACCTTTATATGTCTCAATCTCAGTCCCTAAAACAATATCTACCCCTAAATAGTCCTTCAAAAATGGTTCCACGAGAATCCTTGGGCTAGCCGTCAATACACAACGTTCCCCACACGATGAGAACACTCTCCAAGACTCAGGATGAAGGTCTTCTAAATAGAACTTTGGCAGCACTGTACGTGCCACAGATTCTATATCAGAAACTCTCATCCCTACGAAAGTTGCAAAGAAAATAACTTGAATTCCAACAGACTCCGAGATGAAATAGTAAAATATTCCAGCAATAGGTGAAGCTAAGAGAAGAAAGAGTAACCTTAAGACCCCACCAACATCAAAAGCTACCAATGCGAAATAAGCAAAAGAGCTTCTACCTCTTAGTAAGGTTCCATCCAAGTCTGTTACAACAGTGTCCTTCTCTCGACGCATCGATGTACATTTTTCAACCGTTGGAAAAGTCGTTATCGCCATTTTTTCACAGCTTATATGAAATCGGATGGCACTTGATTTATTTTCTTTTTGAAAAAGATGACATGAGATGGAATTTTGGAAGCAACTTGAAGCTTTTGACTATATTTAAGGATCATTTGAACAATAGAAGATCCTCTGAATTTGTTCGCTATATATAAATTATTAGAGTAATTGACGAAATTAAAATGCTTGCTGCATTTTCCTGAAAAACGTATAAGAGTTAGGAAGTTTGGCACCAACCTATCTAATAGAAGAAAATGGGACTACTATCCGTGTTGAAATATGGAGTATAAATTTTCCCTCGTGACTTGGAGTTTGGATCATGTTTTTATGAGCATTAATTTGTGAAACATTGTACGATATTCATCATAGAGGTTTAATCGATTAGCCAGATACAAAATAGGTCGGCTTAGCATTTCTTGCAGGCTGCTGGAATTTATTGTCCTATATATTGCTTCTTTATTCGCTACTTTTAAGTTTTAATCCGCTACTTTAATAGGAGAATTCTGTGGATAAGAGCTCTCCACATAAAGTTGTAACAAAGTCACGTTTAACAATATATGAGTTTCGAGGAATTAAAATCTTGGTCACTTACAAAATAAATAGAAGAAAATAGTCTTTTCAGATTCTACGTATAAATGTAGATATCTTATAAATGACCATGAGTTTTTTTCTAAAAGAAATTGTGAGTGATTAATAAAATTAATTCTCTTACAGTTTTTAAAAAAAAAAGTAATTTTGTTATATCGTAATATATAGTTGAATTGATGATCATATAAGCAATCAATCCAAGATTTACGGAAGGACAATTTTTGCGGAGTTTTGTTTGCGCACTTTCTTTTGATGAACGATGCAGCTTATTTTTTATAATAGAAAAGAGGAAGTTGTGACACACAAAGAAGAAGAAAATCACTAGCTCCTATAATTTAGGTTACTTTTTGCCTAAAATTATGCCATGTTTTTGGTTGTGTGCGCAAGAATTGGAATTAATTATGGGACCAAAGGTAACCTAACTTAGAGATATATGTTTACACTTGAATTAGAGTTGAATTCAGAATTTGAAATAACGAAAGCACTCCCAAAGAAAGATGCATGTTAGTCGAAGTGATGTCACACAACACTGCCTCGTCTAAAAAGTTTTATTAAACATTTGTAGAACTAATATACTAATGTATGAATATAAATTAAGGGTGTCAAACGGGCCGGCCTGACCCGGCCCGGCCCGGCCCTATTAGCTAACCCGACCCGGTTTGACCCGGCCCGGTAAGCCCTAGGGCTTAAGGGTTCCGGGTCCAGGGCCGGTTTTTTTTTTTAAATGGGCCCGGTTAACCCGGCCCGGACCAAGCCCGGTCCAGGCCCGCCGGTTAACCGGCCCGGCCCGGCCCGGAATATAAAAAAAAAATAATAATAATTTTGGGCCAACTAGCCGTTGGCCCAACGGCTATATAGCCGTTTTTGGGTCCAAACGGCTAGTTTGGGCCCATTTAATTAAAAAAAAAAAAAAAACTTTAAAAAATATTTTTTAATCCCCAAAAAAAATCTATAAATACCCTACAACTTCAAATCATTTTTCACACAATTTTCACTCTCTCAAATCTCATTCTCTCTCAAATCTCAATTCTCAATTCTCTAATATTCAATATATTTAATTTCTTAAAGTGTTCACTTTAATTTTTTAATTTTCGTTTACAAAGTACGAGCGGAAGTTTCCAAAGTCGCAATCTTCGGATACTTCCAAAATTTGGTATTGTCGTTCCATCTCTTACGTTTAATTTTTATTTATTGTATTAATTGTTTATTATTTAATTTTATTATATTTGTGTATTTTGAATATTTTTAGTTTAATTTAATTTATATTATGGATAAATTAAAAAACCTCGCTGCTAAAGGTGTTAAAATTTTTTGTCCCGGAAGCGGTAGTGGTAGTAAAAAGCGAATAACTAGTGGTAGAGGTAGTTCAAGTAATAGATATACCCGTGTGCCTTCGCCTCCGGTACCGCTTGGTACACCTTTTGAGGAAGAAATAGGTGTAGGTGCTCACGATATGGATTATGTAGAAGCTCAGGAAAATTATGGTATAGAAGAAGAAAATGAAGTAGATGCAGTTAATTTAGACGAAGATAATGAAAATATTGCTGAAACACCCGCAGTAGGAGATGCTAACGTTAGATCTGAATCAGTTAATCTCCCTTCCCGTCCTCCCAGTGCCCCAAAACCTCGTAAAAGAACTAGTATTGCATGACAATTTTTTGAACGTATATCAGATATTGAGGTGCAGTGCAATATTTGTCAACAAATATATAAGCATAGAAGTGGAGGCAAGAAAGGGGGTACGGGTACGTTAATGAGACATATAGATGAAGATCACAAAAGAGAGTTAAATATTGCAAAAGGTGGTGGGGATGTTGGTGGGTCAACGCAAACTAGAATGGACCCAACAACCGGTCAAGTAGCGAAAAAGTATAATAAATTGAGGGACAGGGAAGAAATAGCTAAAATGGTAGCTGTGGGTTGTTTGCCTTTTAGTTTTCCTTCTTCTGATGCTTTTATTCGTTATATACAAGCAATTTATAATCCTATGTTTAATGGTATTCCTAGAACTACTTGTCGGTCTGATATTTTTAGACTCCATTCACAATATTGTTTTTATTTTATCAACATTGTTAAAAAATATTCAATGTAGATTGTCCCTAACTTCTGATCTTGGTCGTGCTGTAAATAAAAATGATTATTTAACCGTTACTTGTCATTGGATGGATAGTAATTTCGTGATGCAAAAACGTATTCTTGCTTTTTTATATGATGAAGATCGTAAACATACTGGACAATTTATTGCTGATTCTATTGTTAAAATTGCCGGATACTATGGTATAGAAAATAAAATTTTATGTATTGCTTTTGATAATGCTTCTAACAACAAGACTGCTATAACAAAAATAAAATCTACGCTATCTCCGTCCTTGCCTGAAATTTTTCATATTAAGTGTGCATGTCATATATATAATTTAATTGTAAAAGATGGTCTTGAGTTTTTTGAGCTTTATATTGAAAAAATTCGTCTTGCCGTTGGTTTTATTCAAGGAAATAATCGTAGATCGAGAATTAGAGAATTTAAAGTTAAATGTCAAGAAAATGGACTTACACCGATTTTGATGCCTGAGGAAATTGATACTAGATGGAATTCTACGTATGAGTTTTTAAAAACTTGTTATAAATATAGAATTCCTATTACACTAGCTTTTAACCAACATTGCGGTTCATTTGTTGATTCTGCTGATTGCATGCTACATAATTCTGATTGGGTTGTAATTAATGATCTTGTTATGTTTTTAGAAAAATTTTATGTAGCTACGGTTGAATTTTCCGGTGCTTACTATCCTACTGTTTGTAATATTTTGGCATATATAGCCGATATTTCTGGTTTGCTCCAACAATATAAAAATAAAGAAGGTTATAAAGAAGCTGTTGGCGCCATGTTTACAAAATTTAAAAAATATTTTTTCCCGATTCTCCCTATTTACTTGGTTGGTGCTATGCTAAATCCGTGCATGAAATATAATAATATGTGTCACTTTAGTACTCTTATTTATACTAACTTAGAAATAAATACTAACCATGATTCTGAACAAGTACAGCCTGATTTGTGGACGGCTACGGCTGATGCAAAAGATTATATAGAAAAATTATATAATCACTATGCTGATTTATTTGATTCAGCCGTACCTACAAATATCACTCCAACTGTCGCTCCTCATCCTCCCGAGGAGTCATCATCTTCTAAAAGGCCGGCACATAGTGGTTTTTCTGATTCGTTTTATGATTTAAATTGTTGGAACAGTGTTGATGAGAGAACTTACACATCAACTTATCGGGAAGAGCTGAAATATTATCTTCGGACGGCACCAGAGGATCGCAGACGACGGATCAACAGGCTGGATTGGTGGAGGAATAATGAATCACAATATCCTGTGCTTTCAAGATTAGCTAGAGATATCTTGAATGTTCCAATGTCAACCGTTGCATCAGAGAGCGCCTTCAGTCAGGGACGACAGCAGCTTGGAGACAACCGACACTCATTGGGAAGCAATGCAATGAATGTTCTAGTTTGCCTCAGAGATTGGATTAGAGCGGAAAGAAGAAACCAAGGAATAGAACCGGAGCCGAGCGACGAGCTGAAACTAGAAGAAATTATGACTTCACGGGAGAACTCAGCAGAATCAAGTCCAATGCATGGTTTTGCCCCCGTTGACTTTGATTATCCTATGCAAGTTCCCATTAATATTAACATGAATGAGTTGGAAAAAATGATGCATAATTTATAGATTTTTCATTCATGTAAATTATAAATTTTGGATCATTTTGCAATCAATAAAATTCCCCAAATTCATTCAGTCCTTAGTCGTTGTTTTTTATTTTTTTTTGAATATTTGTGCATATATCTTCTATAGAAGTGTATATTTAACGTATACATGTATATATGTTTTATAAATTAGTATATAAGTATATCTATACATATTGTAATGTATATATAATGTAGTATATTTTATAAGTAGTAGTATATATACATTTAATGGTGCGTATACACGTGTATATATCTTCTATAGAAGTGTATATTTAATGTATACATGCGTATATGTTTTATAAATTAGTATATAACTATACAAATATATATTGTAATGTATATACATTATAGTATATTTCATTTAAAGTATTACATATACATAGAATAGAGTGTATATATGTGAATGGATCTTCTATAGACGTGTATATTTAACGTATACATGTGTATATATTTTATAAATTAGTATATAACTATACAAATATATATTGTAATGTATATATATTGCATATATCTCATTTAAAGTATTACATATACATAGAATAGAGTGTATATATGTGAATAGATCTTCTATAGACGTGTATATTTAACGTATACATTACTTTATGTTTTATAAATTAGTATATATATTGTAGTATATACTTTTTTTAAAGTAGTACATATATATTGAATGGTGCGTATATATGTGTATATATCTTCTATAGACGTATATCTTTAAAGTATACAAGTGTATATGTTTTATAAATTAGTATGTAACTATATATATATACATATTATTGTATATATATATATGTATATCACTATATTGTTGTATATATTTTATTTAAAGTAGTACATATATATTGAATGGTGCATATATATGTGTATATATCTTCTAAAGTAGTATATATTTAACGTATACATGTGTATATGTTTTATAAATTAGTATATATATATATTGTAGTGTATATATATATATATTATACTATTATAGCAAATGTTTTATTTAAAGTAGTACGTATAGTCATATATAATTATATATTGAATGGTACGTATATATGTGTAATTGTTTATACTTTATATATTTTTTTTAAAATATATGTTGTATATTGGAGTGTATATAGTGTATATTGGATTTTTTATTTATTTTTTAAACGGGTTTGACCGGTTTTTAACCGGGTTTGACCGGGTCTTGGTGGGTTTGACCGGATTGGGTTTAGTGGGCCGGGTCCGGGTGGGTTTTAATTTTTTACTGTTTGGCCCGGCCCGGTTAACGCCAAACCCGGCCCGGAACCGGCCCGGAACCCGGGTAAAATGGGAGGGCCGGTTCCGGGTTGGCCCGGCCCGGCCCGTTAGACACCCCTGATATAAATTAAATGACAAGATAAATCTCGCTTTGTGGACTAGTAGTTTGGGCACCACTTTGCATACTTTAGGATGCCTTCGAAATTTGTTACCTACACGTTTTATGTTATTTTTTAATTGTCAGCAAGAAATGAAAATGATGTAGCCTAGGTTCGAGCTCAGGTTGCACGCCCGCGCTCGAGGGCCTGCGGGACATGCTAATCAAATGACCCAATCCACCATATATGTTTTCGCCTTTTTGGGTGCACATGCACGCACCCTACAGTCCCATGTGAGTCCGCCTCTTAACTTTGATTGCTATTCGATCATGTCTTACACTTTTAAATAAACATTCCTCTATTTCATTATTGTTCTTCAGCTTCCTGTTTATCCCTTTCATCCTGAAAAGCAACTATTTGGAGAGCTTTTGGATCTTCAATGGGTCTATGAATTCTACCTTCTCCATTGCCTACACCATTTTGAGTTATCTGCTCATTATTTTCAATCAAAATTAAAAGGGGTACTATATGAAGCAAATATGTGGTTGTCCGTTGTCCTCTTCTCACCCAATGACATAGGCACATGTAGTGAAAGTTGGTCAATACGTCGAAAAGTTAAAAGTTGCACTATTTATATAGAAAATGCAAGATGATTTATTGGACCCTTATACTTATCCAAATTTGTAATGTGGATACCTCAACTTAGGTCTTTGTTATCTGAACTCCTCAACTCATTAAAACACAGTATTTTAGACCCCTTTTCGACTTGACATCCTATATGGCATAAACCACATAGGCGATTGTGATACAAACAAAACAAGAGCGTGAGACCTTGTAAATATATAGGACCTAACAGTCACATTAGGACTTATATTAGCCATCTTCTTCCCCATTTACTTCTACCATCATTGTTGGATAAATTTGAGCTTTTTTGCCTCTTTCTCGATCTTCTCTCTCCAAATTTCTTCTTCATTAATTTTTTTTCTTGCATGTCGTTGTACTTCTCCCTTTTTAGTGCATTTTCAGTTCAGTTTTAACCCCAATTTTCAAGTCGTACTTTTTTTTTCACCATGACACTTCGTGTTTGTTATTGTCGACTTTATGATGAACTTAAAATTCCAACAAAGCATAGACACGAAACAAAGCAAAAACCCCTAAAATTCCAACAAAAATAGTGTTAATCGACAAAATTCAAAAACAAAAATACGGCACAATAACTCGAACAAAAACCAACAAAAAGGCTAGAACATGAAATAATTAGGATAATACATTGATAAATTAAACTTATAGATAACTTGAAAACCGAACAACAACAACAAGAACAGTCGAAGAATTAAGTGGAAATGAAGGAAAAAATGAAAAAGTGTAAGAATGGGTGTGTAGTTCTAGAACAAAAAAGAAGAATGAGAAAATGAAAAGTTTTATGAGGTTTTTAACTTGTTTCCACGTAATTTTCTACGTGGTTTTAGGAGCTTAATTTTTTAATTACGTGTCAACATTTGTGCTACACGCTCAACAACCAAGTCAAAAAGAGGGTTTAAAATATTGTGTTTTGATGGGTTGGATTCAGATGATAGAGGCCTAAGTAGAAGTGTCCACATTATAAACTCGGACAAATACAAGAATTCAATAGATTATTTTGCCTATAGGAAATTATAAGTATATATCAGTCAAAAATTATTTTTCATGTGTATTATATTAAATCTTGAACACCCTTAACAAAATTTCTGGCCTCACCACTAGTTATCTCACCTCATTGACATCTTTTTGTTTCTTTTCTGGCTCCTTATTCCCAGCTTCCTTGGTATTGTTAATATTGGTAAATGTATCAGGAAGGGGTTTGTCTATCCCGAATATTACTCTAACAGGCTTGTAAGCTTGTTTGAGGGGAGCACTTTTACCTCTTTTTAAAAATCTCTATTAGAGACATTGTCGAGTTAGCACAACTCAAGTTACATGTTACTCTTAGAAGAAAGCCAATAAATACTTAATACATAGTGTAGTCATTTTAATATGTAAGCCAAGTTAGAGAAGTAAAGAGAAATATATTTCAGCCAAATATTTTCAACAGAATTTAATTGATTGAGAGTAGTCAGTATTGTTTCACTCAACATATTTCCATCCAATTGTCTTGAAAGACGCATGGAGAGCCCGAAATTAGTAAATATTTGAGACATGAATCTTCAAATTAAAATAAATTTAAACGAGATTAGCTACTATAGTTATAAAAATATTGGGCGAGAGAACTACCAAATTGACTGAAGAATGAAGATTTTAGAAGTAATTAGTAGTAAGTTTTGAATGATTATTGTGTTGGTGAGAAGCCTAACAAATTAGAGGTGTTAATCTTGATAAAACAGTTGCTTATATTTATAGTAAAGAGGCCAGGTAGCGGATGATATCACTACCATGAGAAATATGGACAAGAATGCCATATTTACTATAGTAAGTTGATAAATGTACATGTTATTAGAAGAATATAATTGATTAATAGTAAGTTCTTTCCCCTTATCTTCAAGAGATTATATCATTAATTGAGAGTGTTCTTCCTCTCTAAAACAAAGAAAATTTTAAACAAAACAGAAGAATAACAAAGAAACAAATAGTTGGTACACCTAAACTTCAAGAAAACTAATATCTGATCCAAAATAAATAACTGAGTTAAACATCATTTTTAGTGTAGGAGTACAAGCATGCGAACTTAGCAGAAGTTTTACTTTAGGAAAGGAAAGAAAATAACAATATCCTTTTGTTGATTTAGAATTTAGATCGTTTAAGTGAAAAAAAAAAAAACATTACACCCTAAAAATGATAATAGAATAATAAGAGAATTGGTAAGATGAGGAAAGAAGTTACCTCTTTGATGGATAATATATTTGATCATGTTATAATAAACTACAAGTTTTTCATTGAGGACAAAGGGAGGAGCTTGCATATGGAGAGATAGGTTCAGCATAACTCAGCAACTTTGATCCTAACCATGTATATGTGTTGAGAAACTCAATTAATACATATGTATTGATATCCCATAAACTTCAAATTCTAGATCTCTATCGAGGACTTAGGTTGTTCCATCCCTAATCGAAGCTCAAGATCTAATTCTGAAGGAGGACTTAGTTGTATTCCCTTATTTTCTACTTGTCCTTCCATACGATTTCTTGCCTCTTTAATTAATGGAGTCTCCTTGAACAAGGATAATTGCAAAAGATCTCCAATAATCACTGCACGATTATGATCACTTTCTTCATCATATGTAACACATGGCCTTTTCGAGGAGCTACTACTAATTATTGTCTCATCGTATGATGATACCTCTCGTTGGAACGATTCATCATTTGAAGGAGGACGATGAGGAAGAGGATTATAATCATAATTCACCTTATATGTTGGGTGATCAATGTCTTCATATGCAACACATGGCTTTTTCGAGGGACTACAAATAATTGTTTTATCATAGGATGATACTTCTCGTTGCAACGAGACATTATGCGCAGGAAGAGGATTATGATCATAATTCACCTTGGATGTAGGATGATCTTTTTGATCTTCATACGTGACACATCTCCTTTTTGAGGAGCTACAAATTATTGCCTCATCGTATGACGATGATACCTCTCGTTGCAACAAGTCATCGTTTGCAAGAAGAGGAGGGGGATAAATGGAGTTGTTGATGTCCAAAGAAAGCAAGTTTTGATCACTTGAAAATTCTCTAAGCCTGGCTCTATCTCTTCTATGGATGTTCATATGTCCACCTAGTGCTTGTGCATTTGAGAAACCTCTTTTACAAAAGCTACACCTATAAAACTTAACTTGCCCTAAACCTAGTAGTTCCTCAGACCTCCATGTTAATATTTTGTTGGAATTCTCAGAGTTTGAAGGATCAATCATCTCCATAGGATTAATTGAAAGGACAATTACGGATGTGAAGAGGGGAACTAAGAGATAATTAAGAACAAAATTGAGAGAGGAGGTCATGGTCGGCCAAGAATGAGAGTTTTATAATTGACAAGAATTGAACAAGCATGCTTGATTTCGTATTTAAGATGATTAATAAATACGACTATAATAATTTCATATTGTAATAAGTTTATCTTTCTGCCAGCAAGTTGAAACAAATATCCTATCAGAAAATGTCAGTCATTGTTAATTTTCTTTGGTTTTTAAAAACATTTTGATGTGATGAGGTGGTCCAAAGTAAAGGAATGCACAAGGAAAGGGTTCTGTGAATCGAACCATGTATCTTAGTTAAATTATGTGATCGACTCACCTAAAAGTTTAAAATGATGTTAGAGAAAAACCTTGTTTATTTATTGATAACATGCCATCCTCTTTTTTTTTTTGACTCCTTTCTAGGAGCTCTCTCATTTTCTCTCTCTTGGTAAATTGAACCACAATCTTAAGATTGAAATTTGAAGGTGAAGGGTGCTTACTACCTGGGCAATCCCCTCTTGTCGTGGCACACACTCTTCACGTGTAGGCTCAACTCGTTAATTTTATGTGCCAAATACATATAATTTTTTAAAATAGTGGATTGCAGGTAACCTGTTCTATATTTACCTGTTCTAAAATAGTGCCAAGTCCTTTACCTGTTCTATCTTTCATGTTGATTATAAACGTGAATGTTTCAGAGAAGACAAATTTATTTTTGTATGTTACATCTGCGACGATGTGAAACAATTTGATTTTGTATGTGATAGTCCACTCGATTTAATTAGCCTCATCTCATATATTATTAGCTCATGAATGACTTTAAAATGTAACTTTTAGGCATAGCATATATAACATTATGTTACTCTCAAAACGGCACCTATATATATTACAGAGAAGAGAGAACTTGTGTGCATGTCAAGTTACAGAGATCTAATAGACTGTATTCATATTTGGATTCAGCTCAACTGCTCAACTCTGAAAAGGGAAAAATAATGTTGCTTTATTTGCTCTAGCTAGACTCCAATCGTTCTTATTTGATACACCTTTAAATTTATGACGGTAAAGCCGTCCTTTTCCCCTTATGTTGACGATATAATTAAGTACATAAAACTGACATTTTGAGCTTATAGATTTAATAGTCACACACTTTAAGAAGGAATCAAAGAAGAGGCCCTAAGTTTGAGTCCCCCTGTCACATACCATCGAAAGAATTTTTACATGCTTGGCATGTTGTGACACTTCTTACAGTATGATTTTGGAGGACCTATCTAGTTATATATTATATAATCCATGACACTTCTTTATAAGTAACTTTAGACAAAGTGTAATTTCGAAAGTACTTGACTATAAGCTTAATTGTGTATATAGATAGTAATTTCATGACTAGATACACGTACAACGAACAAGAGCCTAAGAGGGTAAAGAGCCTAAGAGGGTTGACTACGCATAAATTATTAGTGCTTTAGTTAATTAATCTAATGGAGTAGAAACTTGAACACGACTTTTTTTATTTCTTGCACGCTTTAAATAACAATGCAAAGTCAACAAAATATATTATGAATGACTTTAATATGTCAGCGGCTTCCTTAATTCTAATTCTGTCTATTCATAAAGCAAAAGTGAACGATTTTTTTTGTAATTAAAGAAATTAAGTTCACCAAATGAATTAATTTGAAGTGGTAGGATTCAATGTATTCTCAATGCTCTTTCTGTTGCCGCCCATATTTTTATTTGATGCCCAAGGGATATCTGAGATACAGCAACAAATATATCAAAATACTTTTCAAGAGTCAAATTTATTGAAATTTGGCCTGTTACTTTAACTGGTGTGGAACGCCCTTTTCTTATTTTTAGTAATATAAGTTATGATCATTTCAACTTCAAGGCACGATCTTCTACTAAGTATTACTCCCTTCATTTCAAATTATCTATAGTAGTTTTTAAAAATTATTTTGACAATATAAGTAACACATGACGAGTTCTTAATTTTGGGCTAACCCGTCAGTTTTGATGTTTGGTCATGTCATACTATGTTCGAGGGCCCGTCAAGTCAATCTACCAAAGGGTGTCATGGCACCATGCATATCTTAGTTCAAGCCTTCGAGTGAAAGCTTTGGGTATGTCTGATATAGAGGAAAATGTCAAAGTATCGAAATTATGAGAAATCGGGTAAAGAAGCAAACCCTAGAGAAAAGTTTTGAGAGAGGAAATAGAAAGAAGAGAGAGAGAAAGTCTTATTAGGAAAAATACCTCTGTTGTCTCTAGAAAGATCGATTCATCCTCTATATACAAGAACAAGAATAAGCCAGATGTCACGAAAATAAGAAATGGGCCTTCCAACTATTCTATACAATTGGGCTAAGCACAATAATGAAAGACAAATACAAAGAAAAACAATATGTACAATGTTTACAATATTCATGTACCGGAAATGTAACTCCAATGCCACTCGCAAGTTAGAGGGGCCTGAATGCCCAATTTGAGCAAAAGAGGATGATGAACAAGCCCGGTGAGTGGCTTCATGAAATTGGGTTACGGACAATAAAGATGGAGCTTGGTTGTCACAAAACATTGAAACAGGAGTAGGAACCTTGAGCCCCAAATCAGCCAAAAAATGCAATCCACGCTAATTGAGCCATAACCTTGCTAGTAGACCGATATTCAGCCTCAACAGAAGATAAGGAGCCGACTGGTTGTTTCTTGGCCTTCCAGATAAGAAGAGATCCACCCAAAAGGACACAAAAACTAGTGACAGAATGACAAGTGTCAAGGCAGGTAGCATAGTCGCTAGCACAGAAGGCAGTGAGAGAAAAATCATGTGAATTGAAAAAGAACACACCCAACACAAAAATTCCTGTCAAATAGCGTAAGAGATGAAGTGCAACCTTCATGGAGAAATCAAAAGGTCTCTGTAGAAACTAACTTAAGTTTTGAACAACAAAGGACAGTTTGATCACCAAAGTACGATGGATTTAGGGTTGGGAGAGAAACACCCATATAAGCCTTCAACTTGACAAATAAATCAAGGGGATAAGTGACAGAGGATACCTTATCATAATGGAATTCATGAAATAAATCATAGATGAACTTCTTCAAATGTAACAACAAGCCAATGGCAGAGTAAAACACCCCAATCCCCAAAAATAGTTAAGCACATCCAAGTCTTCATTTCAAAATTGAGAATCAAGAAAAGACTTGAGAGCAAAAATTTCATTCATATCTTCACCAAAAAAGATAATATCATCAACATAAATCATAAGAAACACTATAGGGGTGGCAGACCTCTTAATGAACAAAAAATGGTCATTCAGGGAATAAGAGTAACCCTTGATTACAGAGCTTGTGAAAGTTTAGCATACCATTTGTGTGAAGCTTGGCATAGTCCATAAAGGGATTTTTAGAGATCATGACAAACCAATGAAGGAGAATTAGGGGGATAATCAACATGCAAATCAGGGGGAAGTCTCATATAGACCCCCCTCCTCCAAGTCACCATACAAGAATGCATTGTTGACATCAAGTTGGAATAAAGTCCAACCTTTTTAACTGCCACAACTATAAGACACTTCATAGAGAAGAACTTAATAACAAGTGAGAAGATTTCATCGAAGTCAATACCTTCCACTTGAGTATCACCCCATACAATCAATCTAGACTTATAATGCTAAAAAAAAACATTAACCTTGTATTTGACCCTGTAAACACATTTGCAACCTATGGGTTTCTAGCCATGATACAAAGTCATAATGAACCAAGTGTTATTAGCCTGAAGGGCCTCAAATTCCTTGGTCATTGACTCCTACCAAGAAAGATTACATGCAACTTATTTGTAAGGGTGAGGTTTAGGTATTGCATTAGCAGTAAAGTGACTATGGAAAAAAGAAACTAGACTAGAGCCATAAAGGATAGGAAAAAGTCACATACAAATTGCTGAAAGTGGGCAGGAGTGAAGTGTGACCAGGTAGACCTTCTAATGGGTGTAAGAGGTTCAGAAGGAGCTACAGATGGACAAGAATCAGAAATAGGAATAACAAGATGATCAAAAGACACTGTAAAAGGAGGGTCAGAAGGGTAAAAAATATGAAAAGAGGCAGAACAGCGACCTTAGAAGATTCATTAAAAGGGAATGAAAAATTCATAAAAAACTACATCTCTAACGATGAAAGTGAGATGAGTCTTGAGATTGTAAGACTTATAACCTTTTTTGGTCAATGGATAATCAATGAAGATACAAGGATCAGCTCTAGGTTGAAACTTGTCCCCGGAACACTTTGGAATGGTAGAAAAACACAAGCAACCAAAAGACTTTAAGTTGGAGTAAAATGGTGGGGGACCATGTAAGAGTTTATAAGGAGTTTTATTATTCAAAAGTAGAGGTGGGAACCTATTAATGAGGTATGTGGCAGTTAAAACACAACTACCCCAAAACTTTTAAGGCAACTTGTACTGGAATAATAAAGCCCTTGAGGTCTCAAGGATGTGTCTATATTTTCTTTCCACAATACCATTTGTTGTGGTGTGTGAGGATAAGAGGTTTGATGAATAATCCCATTACCAGAAAAGAATTGAGTGGCAGAATTGCTTGTACTAAGTTCAAGTGCATTATTACCCCTAAAAGTTTCGACAGAAGAGTTAAGTTGTGTTCTAACTAAGGCAATAAAGGCCTTAACCAAAGGAAAACATTACTTTTGGATCCTAAAAGATGAGTCCAAATAGCCCTAGTGTTTTCATCCACTATAGTGAGAAAATACTTATAATTAGAATATGTTGGTGTACTATAGAAACCCTAAGTGTCTATATGGATGATCTAAAAAGGGTGAGTAGTTTTAATAAAACTATTAGGAAAAGGCAACCTAAGATTGCCTAGGACAAATAGAACAAGGAAAAGGCTACCATGTAGAAAATTTATGAGCGATGGAGACAATATGTTTCATTTTTACAAAAGACATGTGTCCCAAATGATTGTGCCATAAGATTTCCTTCTTATTTATCAAATTAGAATTATTACAATGGAAAACAATAAAAGGAATTGAAAAACTAGAAAAACAATCAGTAGAAATAGAAAAATCAGCAAGCAGCTTTCCAGCAGATGCAAGGGTGGTGTGATGATCAGGAGAAACTATTGGGAAAGTATTGATGGAAGCAAACTGTATTAGCTTGAAAAGTCCATTCTCCAATATACCAATTACCATCGGCCTCTTCATCGAAGGGGTTTGTACAAGACAATAGATTTAGTTGAAGAGAACAAAACAATTCAAATGAGAGATAAGTTTGGAAACATAGATAAGATTATTGTGAAAATAAGGTATATAAATTATATAGAGCTATGTGAAGGAAAGAAAGTGAATTGAGCTCGTGCAAGTCACTTTTACCTTGTAACCATTTGGAAGAGTAATTAGGTAAGAGGTGACCTAAAGGCTGAATATTGAATAGTAAGTCTTTATTGTAGGTAACGTGGTCAGTGGCACCAAAGTCTATAATTCAAATGCACTTATCTACTTGACGAACCATGCAAGCACCATAAGATACAAATTCTAACCAATCAGGTATAAAATATATGCCAGCAAAATTGGTAGAAGCCATGAGAATATAATGAGTATCAAAAATTTTGAATCCTCGGAGCAAACTAATTACATGACTATGTTTCTCCTTTGATAATCCAACAAGTGACATCTCATCAGACACTTCATGAGAAAATTTATCAAGAGATAAAGTGTTTGAAGTTGCAATCTCATGAATGTCAACAAAAGTATCTACTTTTCTGCATTTAGAATTAGGATTAAGGAGGTTTGTTATTGGAGTCATTAGGATAAGAAATAAGCCTATGACATTTATCAATGACAAGCCCACTCCCCCTGCAGTACTTACAAAACAAAAAGGATCTATCATAATCAAAACTAATTCTTTGAGGATAGAGCTTAGCAGGATGGACATTGCGAGATTTGTTAGGAACAGGATAATTGATGTAGGATTTGGTGGTAGGCACGTGTGTAGGAGGTCTTCTATTATAGGAGGCATTGAAAGAGACAAATTTATTTGGAAATTGAGTAGTGAAGACTACTTATCTTTGCCTCTAATCTTGTAGTAAGATATTGTAAGTAGAGTCAAGGGAAGGAAAATGTTGCATCATGAGGAGATTACTCCTTACCCCAATAATATACCTTATTTTCCTCCTTTTTCATTTTGAAGACCAGATTTGGCCGCACAAGAGCAAGTGTTATGTGAGATGTGGAAATAAACCTAAGCTTATCCCACAATCTTTTAAGTTTATTAAAGTAAGATGCAATGTTTAGTAAACCCTTGACTGATTAAGGTCAATTCCTTCTTCAATTCAAACACTTTAGTGCCATTAACTGACCCATATCTCTTGTTCAACTAAGACCATACACTTTCAGTAGTGCTAGAGTATTGAACACTTTTAGCTATTTCTTAGGATAAGGAAATGGTTAACTAACATACAAACATGTTGTTATATCTGTCCCAAATCCTAGCACGAGATGTACCCTCAGCAGGTCTGGTGTAAGTACCATCAATAAAATCTATTTTATTTCCAGCAGATAGAGAAACAATCATGGTCCTCCTCCAACCCCCTAAACCATTTCCTAAAAATGGTAAATTAACCAGAGAAATATCAGGGACATTTGAAGAAGAGAGATACAAAGGGTCAGAGTAATCAATAGTAGTGGAAGTTGAAGAACTAGATAGATTGTTCGTGTTCACTATGATAACTAGGAACAAAAAATTGCTATGCAAGTAGAAGGTAACCAATCTCAACGATTACACACCAAGTTAAATGATTTCTCAATCAATTACATACCACCAAGATAGTAGAAACCGAAGAAGGAGAAAGAGAATTACCCCCATTTTTGCAATAAAAAAACTGCAACTGCCTTGATATGGAAAGAAAAATTCAGTAGAAAGCAAAGAACAACCTCAAAACTCATCGAAGACCAAATTACGGTAAATAAAAAATCACCAACGAGCTAAAAATTCACCGTGAAAAGGTGCGAGGGTACCACCGAAAGATGCAAAATCACATGGAGAACACGGATCTCTACTTTGATACCATGTCAAAGTATCAAAACCATGAGAGATCAACTAAAGAAGCAAATCCTAGAAAGAAGCTTCGAGAGTGAAAATAGAAAGAACAAAGAGAAAGTCTTATTTAGGAAAAATATCACTATTGTCTCTAGAAGGACCTATTCGTCCTCTTTATACAAGAAGGACCTATTCGTCCTCTTTATACAAGAATGAGCCAGATAACCCAAAATAAGAAATGGGTCTACCAATTATTCTATACAATTGGGCTAAGCGCAATAATGAAATACAAATACAAAGGAAAACAATATGTACAATGTTTACAATATTCATGTGCAGGTATATGTAACTCCAACAGAAAATATTTTCCATGCAAAATATTTTTTAAGAAAATATTTTCTAGGAAAATAAATTATTTCTTTCTTACTTTCTTGTGTTTGATACTCAAATAGAAAAATATTTTATAAAAACATGTGTATATATTTAACAAAAAATAATGAGAACAAATAGGTAAGGAGGTCGCGGTAAGAAAAAAATTAAAATTTAAAATTTTTAATCTTTTTTGGGGGTGGGAGTGTAGATGGGGATGAGGATAAAGGTCAGACAGAGTGATTATGAGAGTGGCATGAACACTCCAACTTGTTTTCTCTACTTTGTTTTAGGAAGTCATTTTCCTTATTTTGAAAGAGCTTGTTTCCTATGAAAAACTATTTTCAAAATCTTTAGTTAAACTAACATGAAAAAATAGGAAAATATTTTCTGAAAAAAAACCGTTGACCGAACACATCCTTTGTTATAAAAATTTGACAACGGCATTCCCATTTGGGCGTAGAAAACATTAAAGGGAATGGTCAATTGTCCATTGTTTTAAATGAATAACATAAATCCCAACTCATATAGAATTATTCACATTCTCTCCCACTTTTTTAATTATTTTACTCTCTTTCGATTCATATACATATGACAGACGACATATACATAGAAACCTATGTATATACGAATTTCTTAACGTCTTTAAAAAAGGAAATAACAGATTTCCCTGCTATTAAGGATGTATTAACGCAACTAAATTAATAAGTGGATTACTGCATCCCTTAAATTATGTAACAGCTAATGTAATTCAATTTTTTGAAAACAACAAATACATAAAAATCAAAATCAAACGAAAAACATAAATAAAAAATAATTTGATCACTGTTTTTCGATTTTATTGGTATTTTTTTATTGGAATTCAAGAAGATAAATATTGCTATTCTTTTGAGGTACTCTGGTGAATGGAGAACCGAAATAAAATATTTTAAGTATAAAAGTGAAGGGATCGTTGCCGCTGAATCAATAACGTATTCGAGGTTGATTTAATCAATTGCTGTCGAATTAAACATTGACGAAGCTCAAAAAACTATTGATGTACATTATGTTGTCGACGAAAATAGATTGTTGTCGCTCTGGTAAATGGAGAACGAAAAAAAATTATGTTAAGTACAAAAGTAAAAGGATTGTTGTTGCGGAATCGATGATTTTTTTTAAGTTGATTTCGTCAAATTTTCAAACAAAAAGAGGTATTGTTTTTAACGAAAATAATTTTTCAGACAAAGAGAGGTATTATTTTTAATTCTGTTACCAAATTTGTTTACTTAAATTTGCGTGAATATTAGTATGACGTTAAATTTCATTTTGCAAAGATTATTTTCATGTTGAGAACATGAAATTAGCTGTTTTTTCTGAATTGGATTAATTGATGTTCTAAATTTGTAAATTGCAGAAAAACAAGTTTATGTTATATACATAGCAATGTCGTCTATTATTCACATATACATTCACTGTATTTTGTATATGTGTAGAATAACATTTTGGTACTGTGTTGTTTGTATTCACAAATTGATTAAAAGGCATAAACATATATACTTTATTGAGTTGTAATTTATATTTTATATTTTATATCTTATGTTGTATATGAATTTTTTTCTCTGTATAATTGATTTATTACACCCAAAATAAAAAAAAATTAAATTGTTATTACTACTAATCATATTATGATTTTCTATTTCAGCCATGTCGTCCGTTGTTACAATGAGGATTGTAAATGGACATTGAAAGCATCTAGTTACAAAAAAACTATTTTTTTTTTATTCAGGTCAAGACTTCCTCAACCTATATCTACTCAATTTATAATTCTGGAAGAAGATACATCGTCGACCTCAAAAGTGGATCGTGCAACTGTGAGAGGTTCCAAATAGATGAGATTCCTTGTCCTTACACTATTGTCGTCTTGAAGTCAAAACACGTGAAAGAATTTAGGTCATACTGTTGCATTAATAGGTGTATTCAATGTATAACCAAAGTATAGTACCGTCTATATAATTTACTATTGAAACTGGTGTTAATATGTATTTATATATATATCTGTTATGCATTTGTCCAACTACAAAATATTATTTTGAAAAAACATGTTCATTATCAAAAGTTCACATACAATTGAGCTCACAAAACAATTGCCTGTAAAACTTATGTATATTATAATATTTAGTTATGTATTTATGATTTGTGGTTGAATTTGTACTTGCTAATGTGTATTCTATATGAATTTTTCATTCATTTACGTATGTTACCATATGTTCATTAGCATATGTTAATTCCGATAAAAAAATAGTTGCTAACCTTCCTTATAATATATATGTAATTTTTTCATAAATTCTATGTATATGTAGACATATACATATGTTCAGTTTGTATTGTTGCTAATTAACGATGAAAGTATTTTCTATGTATATGTAAATTTATACATGCATACAAAATTATAAGCAGTGTACCCGAAGATAAAAACATTACATATTATTAAGAAAAAATAAGTTAGACTAATTAACCATCTCCAAGTGAATAAACGTGTTTCGTTATTTTATGTATATGAATATATATACATCCTATAAAACATTAATATGTATGTATTATCTTCAAAATGAATTTATATACATAACTGTTATGCATTTGTCCAATTCAGAAAGTTTGTTATGAACATATTTATTTTTTATGAACATATTTGTTATTAGACTATATCGTCTTGTAATACTTATATATATATTATACTAGTAGCTTATTAATATAAGATTTGTGGTTGACTTTGTGGTTGTTGATGTGTATTCTATATGAATTTGTTATTCATTAACATATGTACTTATGTGTTGATAAGCATACATTAATTACGACAAACAATAAATAGTTAACGTTTCTTAAAAAAATCTATGTATATATAATCAACTATTCTATATATATGTAGACCTATGCACGATAATACAAACGTGTACAATACACAATATAATACAAAAAGCAGATTAAACTATAATCCAAAAACATATGTCAAACGTGTTTCATAACAAACAACTAATATTAGTTTCAAATTCTAGATTCCTAAAAAATCCACTGAAATTAAAGTCTTCACCATAATGATCTTAAAATCTACTCAATGCTAACTATTTCAGTTTCATCGGGTAGGGAGACATTTTTTGTACTTGGTCTTAGAGGGTCGTAATTGTCACTGACATAACCTTTCTTCGCTTTCTGAAGACCATAATTCCGAAGGAGTGTCACATATTGTATACGATGGTACTCTGCTTCAAAACCCACTGAAGTCACATCCATTCCTTCACTTAGGTATATATTCTGCATACCCAGTAACGAACACTCCACAGTCCCTAATATGCATTAAAAGAACAATATTAATTAATATAACACATCGTTAGTAATACTTGATAAAAAATTACAAGATTACTTACAAGTTGTCACATTATTATTGCGTAATGTTTTGTATATTATTAACACATACATAAGAATTTGATGTATATTAAACTGGGCATTTCATTACAAATCACACAGCATATCAAAACTTATCTATATGTCTAACATATACATAGGTAATTTACATTGCCTCAAACATACATAACAATACATAATCCAAACCCATTCATGTATATGTTCAACAACATATAAACAGTAATGTATGTTCATAACAACATTTAACAAAACTGGGCATTTCATTGCACATCAAATAACATATCAAAACTTATGTATATGTCTAACATATACATATGTAATGTGAATTACCTCAAACACACATAAACAAACATAATTCAAAACCCATTTATGTATATGTTCAACAACATATAATCAGTAATGTATATTGTTAACACATACATAGACACTAATATATAAACATACATGCATCACCTATGTATATGAACTATAGATATAATTGTATTTCAAATTAAAAAAGCAGCACGTATGTATATGCCTATCATATACAAACAAGTGTTATGTATATACACGAAATTTTTTTAAAAGATAGACCAAATGAAAGAAAAATCTCAAAATCTACAGCACAACTAACAACCATCTCCAAGTAATTAAAAGTTTGAAAACCGTACATTATCAAAAATAACATAAATATCCCAGTACAAATTTACAATGAAATTCAAAATAAAAAAAACAGAAAAACCTTTGATAGACGTGACCATGTAGTATCATCTTTTTTTGCTTTTCTTGACGATTCTCCAATTTATTTTTTCGACCTCCCATCAACAACTTTCTTGAGGCTTTTCATCTTAGTGGGGTCGTTACGATGTTTTGATTTATTTTCCTTAAAATTATGTTCCTCGTAATCAAATTCACTGGGAACAAACCCAACAACCCAATTTGTTGGTTCATTAGGCTCTAACTGAGTTAATCCTAAACTAAAAGAAGGAGAATCATCCATTTACTAAGTAATATATAGTTAATTTATAACTTGGAAATAGTCGAATTTGAAAATCACATTTGAAAATAAAAAAGTATAATCCAGAAATCAATTTTATAATTTGTGAAAGTATAAAATCAAAAACTTACTCCGTTACTATGAAAAAATCATTGAATGAACAACATGCAACTACTTGTTCATTCGGAATCTCTAATTTTCAATTAAGACGAAAAAAAATTACTAACCTCAGATCTTAAAATTTTATAATGTTAAAAGGAGTTTTAGTTAAAATTGAATGTCAGAGAGTAGCAGAATTGGACTCAAATTCAAAAATGGTAATCACCCCTTAATTGTAGGCTTCTTCCAAGGAGAAAAACCGTGAGTCAATATTGGTAAATCTATGTATATTTATTTTTAGAGAAAGAATAAGAAAAAGTGAGATTTTTGTAATATGTTTTGAGAGTTGAGATTTTGTGTAATTAGTGATACTTAAGTTGTGCTTTTGTGTAATTTTAAGATTAATTATTGAACATGGCTCAAGATTTAGTTTTCACTCTTATTGCTCTCTCCCCCACTCTTAAAATTTGATATTTTTTCTCATTAATTAATATAAGAATCAATCAATTATTGAAAATGGCTCAAGCTTTAGTTTTCACTCTTATTGCTCTCTCTCCCACTCTTAGAATTTGACATTTTTTTTATATTTATTCCAATATGTTTGTTATCTTATTAATTAATTTTAGAATCAATGGCTATTTCTTCGTCTTCACTTGATTTTATGTATAATAGTATGGATACAATGTTTACAGATCATATATAATGTAAGGCCTCGAGGTAAAAAATGTATCTACATGGTTCAAATGGATAATATTTACGTGTTAAGATTGTGGAAATATCGTCAACTAACCATTTTTTGATTTTATGATTGAAAAATAGCCATTGTTAAAATATTTTTTTTTGGTAGAAATATGTAAATTCATAAGATTAACCAAGTAATAGTTACAAACGGATCCAGCCTTATCAGTCTGGATTAATAGCAAAAGATGAAATTACATTATGGCACTGGTTTGTATATGCCTCATAGTTAGTCCTAACAGATAGTTGTTATGTAGTTCCTAGCATACTCCGGAGGAACTATCAAAAGTTTAATTTGTTTAAAAATTGCAGCATCTGCTCCATATTTCGCGAGCACATCCGCTACCCTATTTTGCTCTCTGTAGTTATGGGATACCACTGGACATACCAGCCTTTTTACCTTGGATCTGCAATCATGACTAATACCATTATATAGAAGGTTACTATCATTAAGTGTTTTAATATTTTTTATTGAATCCGTGTTGATATCCAGTGTAGAGAAATTATGTGCTTCACAAATTTTCAGACCCTCGTGTAAAGCTATCAATTCCATCTGATTGTTAGTGTCATTAAGGAAGCTTTGGTGAAGCCAAGAATCCACTCACCATAGTGATTTCTAATAACCCCTCCAATACCTCCCCTCCTTGTGTTGCCCAGGCAAGAGCCATTCGTGTTTAGCTTAAATTTACCTTTTTGAGGAGGGTTTCATTTAATGTCGATGGAGAATATTTATCTATATCTAGGCATGTTGGAGACCAACAAACTGAACTTCATACCCTCAGCATAGGCTTGAGTGAAGGAGGGCTTAAAATTATTTTTATTGAAAACATTTTGATTTCTGTCTCTCTAAATAGTCCAAAGGAAGAAAGAAAGGATCTCAGACCAGAAGAGAAGATGGTCAAAGTCTTTAAACTTGATGAGATTCCAAGAATCTACCTAGTTGGGAGGGTTGAGACTAGTAAGAGTGATAACAGAGGGAGGCTTTGCTTTCTCTAGCATCTCTTTCCAGAAGGATTGTGAGTGGGGGCATTCAAAGAAAAGATAGTTAGTACTCTTAGCCTGGTTGGTGCAGCTATGATTGTTTGGGCTGAGAGACAACCCCATTTTAGAAAGGTTGTAGCTAGAGGGAAGTCTATTATAATGCCATAGCCAAAGAAAGAATTTGATTTTGTTAGGTACGAAATGTCTCCATAGCCATTTAAAATCTTTACCAGTGTTCTGGCAGGGCTTTCTCTTTATGCTATCTAGGTATAGTAGACAGTGTTACTAGAGAACAAACCATTTCCTTTGAGGCTCCACAAGGGGGTATCTTTTAGGATCCTTTTATTAGGGAAGAAAGAGCTGGCAATGTGGTGTCTGAGGGGTTAAGGAATAACCAAGGACAAAATATCAATGTTTCAGGTATTGTTTCACCAAACCTCAGAAAGTTTCTTACACTTTCCTGGGTAAAAGGTCCCTGCATGATATTCCTAAGAGACTGTCTCTTTGGGATCCATCTATCCAAGACATTCTTGATAGTCCAGGTACTAGCCTCATTATAGGACTTCCATCCTCTGTAGATATTTTTTCGAATTTTGGATGTAGAGTGAGGCCATTTATAACCTATCCTAATGTATTTGGATTTCAACACTCTTACCTAGAGATTCGATGATTTTTTGGTGTACCTCCAGTCAAGGCTCATGAGTATAGAGTCATTCTTGATGCTACCTTTTTAAATACCAAAGCCCCCTTCCTTCATAAAAATAGTGATAGTATTCTAAGACACAAGGTGCATCTTCTTTCTCTCATTGGTGGAACCCCAAATAAAGTTTCTTTGGGTTCTATCAATAAGCTTTTGAACTTTAGAAGACATGGAGATGTGCTTCATGATATGAGTAGGAATGCTGTTGAGAGAGGCCTTAGCAAGGGTAGTTCTACCAGCCATGTTCGGAAATTTAGATTTTCAGCCCCCTAACTTGGAATTCAGCTTGTCAAAGATAAAATAAAAGTGATTAGCTTGAGGCTTTTGGTGGAAAAAAGGGAAATCTAGGTATCTACCAAACCTATCTTTGGCCTTAACGTTAAGTTAGAGGGCAAGTGACATCCTATCTTCTTTAGAACTGTTGTTGGAAAATAAGACTTTAAACTTAGAGTGGTTGATCATTTAACCAGAGTGGTGGCTAAAGTTATTCAGAGTGTTAATGATGGTTTAGCAATTCCTGAAATCAACTCAAACAAATAAAGTTAAGTCATCAACAAAGAAGAGGTGAGAAATTTTGGGTCCCTGCTAATATATTTAGGATTTCAATTGAAGATGTCAACTTCATAGTCAATTATTCTCGATAGGAGCTCCATACACATAATGAATATATAAAGGGAGATGGAGTCTCCTTGTCTTATCCCCCTAATGGGATTGAATGCCTCAGTTTTGCTCCCATTTATTAATATAGAGATGTTGGAGGTAGAGCTACAAGACATAATAAGCTTGGTCATCTTAGTGGAAAAATTAAAAAAGTTGAGGGCTTGTCTAATAAAAGATTATTCAATTCTGTTAAAGGACTTTTCCAGGTCAATTTTAGTATCATGTTAGCCCTCTTACCTTTTATTTTAGAGAAGTAAGAGATGTATTCCTGGACTATAATAGAATTATCAGAAGCCCTTCGGTTAGTCAAGAAACTGATTGAGAATGATTGATAATAGAAGCAAGGAAAGGTTTTATTCTATTGGCTAAGATCTTGGTAATGATCTTGTAATGGGTGTTGCATAGGCCCATGGGTCTGAATTTTTTAAGGTTAATAGTATTAGGACATTTAAGGACCAGGAAAAGGTAGGTAGAGTTAACACTATCCTCCTTGACTCCAGTGACAAAGGCATTTTGGCAGAATTAAATAATAAAATGCCCCAGAATATCCCAGAATTTATGGTACAGGAAAGGGTGGATGCCATCAAGCCCAGGATCCTTGGTGGCCTTAAAGGAGAAAACTGCTGATGTGATTTCTTTAGGGTCAAGGATGGTTTCTAAAAGGGGATGGTCTGAGTGGCTGATGGATCCTGAGGAAAAGGGGTTTCTTTGACAGTAGAGGGGGGAAGATGAGCAATTAGAGGAGTAAGGGTTAGAGTAAAACTTAGTAATTCTAACCTTAATATCCTCTTGAGTATAACTCCAGTTACCAAGGTCATCTTTAAGGGAGTTAATCCTATTATTTCTTCTCCTATTAAGGGTAGAGGTATAGAAGAAATGTGTGCTATAGTCACATTCAGTGAGCTATCTTATTCTAGGTTTTAACCTCCAAAATTCTTTTTCCTGCTTTAGAATCTCACTATATTCTCTAGTGAGTTGTTGCTCCAGATCATGAAGGAAGTAGCTATGCGGGTAAGCAGGAGAAGTTTGAATACCAGAAAGCCTAACTAAAAGATGTCTCTTCTTTTAAAAGATGTTGCCAAATGTATTCTTGTTCCAAAAGGTGATGATAACCTCAAAGTGGAAAATAATATTTGTTAGATCAGTGATGGTCTCAAAAGAGTTCCTGACCATCAAAGTAAAAAAGGGATGAGAGCACCACATGGTTTCCATTCTAAAAGGTTTAGAGGAGATCCTGTGGTGTTTTGAAAGATTGATCAGCATCGGGGAGTGATCAGAGTGGGTCCTAGAAAAGTGAGTGATTGAAGCCTCAAGGAAAAGGTTAATCCAGGAGTTGTTTGCTAGACATCTATCTAGTCTCTCCAGAATTAAAGCCTTTCTCTTCTTAAACCTTCTATTAGTCCAGGTTAACCAACTACCCTTATACCCCAAACCAATAAAGCACTTTGGTTTATGCAGTCCCAAAAGTAGTTAGACCTATTATAGTTAATACAGTTACCCCTAAATTTCTCAGAGGACTTAAGAATTTCAATAAAATCCCCTTCCACTAGCCAAACATTTTTAGGGTAGTCTTTGATGGATTCAACAAATGAGACAAGCTGGTTCCAGAGACTCTTTTTATCATCAAAATAGTTGCTAGCATAAATAACATTAAAAAAAGGAGGGTTACTGACCTGGATTGTCATATGAATCCCCGAGAGGGAGATGTTAATATAATTGATGCTGAGATTGTCCTCATTCCACATAATAACCAGGACACCAGAGCTCCTAATAATAGAATATTGGATCTTTTTGGAGAAACCTAACTCTTCAGTAAGATTATTGTGGTCACTCATTCTAGTTTCTAAAAGGGCAAGGATAGAAGGCTTGTGCATCCCCATCATGGCCTTGCAGTATCTTTTAAACTTTGCATTATTGTCCCTCTAGTGTTCCATATAATATAGTTCAGCATTGGGATTACTGAGAGGGGGTTGTCCTGCATGATCTTCTTGCCCTTCCATAAGGGGTTGGTCAGACAAATCTCCTCCACTTGCTTTCTTTTCCTAGATAGTGGAGCCATCTTTTTTTTGTAATAGTTGTCTATGATTGGACTTAGGGGCACTATTTCCAGGTCTACCAGTGCAAGGTCCTGTGAGATAAGAACTATGACCATCTCTCTTACTATATCCTTAAATGTGAGATGTAGAGGCTTTCCTAGAGTTATCACTTCTGTTCTTGGAATCCTTAAAGAGGCCAAAAGTCTCTCTAGTTCCAAGTTTTTTTCCTTTAGTGCCTCCATTGTTCTCTCCCTTTCTAATGTTTCTATGCTTGGACAGAGACTTAGGGTTGGCAGGGAAAATACCTCTTGGGGCAGGGGATCCCCAGATGTATGCAAAAAAAGAGGCCATTTCTCCAATAGTTTTGTCATTTTGGGAAGGAAGAAAGGCATATATTGTCTTGCCAGAGCCATCTCCGCACTTAGAGTCTCTAGAGACAAGAGGGTTGTGGGGGATTGATGAGTCAGTTTTATAAGGACAGTCATTCATATATTCTTCCCAAAGTTTTATAGCTCCTGACTCACTCTCTCTATGATCATCTGAGATAGGTAATGGATATTTTGTATTGTGATTTTGATTCTCCTATCCCCCCACTCTAGATGGAGTGAAACCATCTGCTCTAGTAAGCCCATTTCCAGTAAGAGGCTGGTTGATGGTCTAATGGAAGAGGTACAGTGGTGAATGATATTGGAGTCAGGTTTCAATTGGAGGATGAGTTTAGAATTGACTCTATTTCCCTCATAAGTATCTTTAAAAAAATAGAGGTGGGTCTGACTAGAGCGAGAGAAAAAAAAGGTAGTAAATTTAGTACTCTCTTCAATGGTTATAGTACCTTGCAAAGAAGGTATGTCCCCTTCAGTAGATCTTTCCTCTATAATCATATCAATATCATTAATGTGACTATTAGGGGCTATAGAGTTCCTAGAAAGCGGAGACTTCAACTTATTGCTGATGGGTTAAGAAGGGACTGAATTTCAAGGAAGGGAGTCAGCTTTTCCCTCTGACATAATTGGTAGATGGCAATGGGCTTTCTCATTATTTTTGGTACTGAATGGTCCTTTATTAAAGGCCATCTTAGAATTAGGATTGTGAGGAAGGGGGTTGGGGAGTACATTAAAGTTAGTATTTAAGAAGCCCATTTGAGTAGCCTTAAGGGTCTTTGATCGCAGAGTTAGGCCTCAGGAAAATGGGCCTATTATTAGCAAGTTTCGGGTCTAGCCCCATAGGACTGACATCTCCCTTCAGGTTGCTGGAGTGGCCCAAGGCTTTCAAAGGCTCATCTATTGGGGCCTTGCCCTTCCTGCTGCCCTCCGATGATAACTCAGGTGAAGGGTTAAGGGGAGAAGAAGACTTACCTGTGCACACCCCTTCCATGTTGTGAGATTCTGTTATAACTTTTTTACCATTTTTCTTTTGTAAACAACTGTTTGCCATTCCTTTTTCCTTTCTTTTGGCTTTAACATCTTATTTTGGACTGGATCTCTTGGAAGCTCGACCTAAGTTCTTGGACAGTTGGAGATAGTGTAGCCCAGGTGCCTACAAGACTTGAATAAGAATCTGTTCCCTTCATAGTGGATCGCCTATTTGTGGCTCCCAATTACAGTGGAAGTCTTAAGTTGGGTTTCCATTAGGATCTGCACACAAATTCTTGCATAGCGCCCTCGGAGGATGGACGATGTACATGCATCAATCTTCACCAGCTCACCAATTTTCCTCCTTTCCCTTTTGAGAATTTCTATGTTGTAGAACTCTATTGGGAGGTGAGGTAAATGAATCCAGATAGTTGTACTTTGAATCTTTGATTCGGTGGGTACAAAGTTCGGCTCCCATATTCTAACCGATATGTATGCACCAACGATGAACCAGGGCCTTTGTTGTAGAACTTTCTTTTGTTGTTCTTCACTGTTGAATTTGACAGTGAAGAAGTCCAATCCCAAATCTATAAGTGCAATTCCAGGCTGCATCTTCTATAGATTTGATTATTTGGACTTCAGATATTGATGGCTAAATTTTTTTCCTATAGCCTTAATTATGACTGAA
This sequence comes from Capsicum pubescens, assembly GCA_030864215.1. Taxonomy (NCBI): domain Eukaryota; kingdom Viridiplantae; phylum Streptophyta; class Magnoliopsida; order Solanales; family Solanaceae; genus Capsicum; species Capsicum pubescens. The sequence goes on along the minus strand of CM061547.1, from coordinate 255,120,162 downwards.
TGGCGTCATGGATCATAAATTCGCTGCTTTTCTTCGATGGTGAGAGCAATCAAATCGCTAGCCTTTATCGATTCATCCAAAGCATTCCCTTCATGGGGTTGGTAGTTGCAGTTTGTAGATAGCAAATTGCTATCCTTGACAACATCATTGTACAAGACTCTAGTTCCCGAGTCAATTTCCATATGACACATTTCTTTGTCCAGTGGTTCTGGTGAGGTCGGGGAGTTGGGGTTTGCGTTAATCATGTTGCGTGTGGTTACTCACCTGAGTGCTTTCTAAAGAGAAGGGGAAGACTCTCTCTAAACTATATGAGAATTATAACATTTTATTTATGATATCATGAAACTTTAACCTCTATAAGTGAAATTTCATGACAATATTTTAAAATATACCAATATAAAATTCACCTTTTGACCCCGCAATTGAATTATCCTAAGGTTTTAAAAAAACTCTTGAGACATTCTAATAAGATTGTGTTTGAGCTGTTGTACGAGGCCCAGCACATTCTTTCTCTTATCTTTTTAATCCACGATTTTTTTTGTATAAATAATATAAATCTCGTCATTTTGAAGCATAATTATCTTCTCTCTTTTTTCCAACTAAAATTTCTCTCTCCCTATTCGTATATATAAGTTGCAGGCCGTATATATTGCTACTTATGTATCTGACTAACTGATTTAACTATAATTAAGAAAATAAAATATCTGGCTTAAAAACATAATTCAATTAACGCTATATTTATGGAATTGTGATTAATGGATTCCTTAAATTCAGTAACAACTTTTCAATTTCAAAATTTTGAAACGCCAAATCAATTTCAACGAACAGAATTAGAGATTGAGGAATCTCGAGTTGATTTCGACAATTGCATCCAAATTGAATCTCTTGTAATACTATACAGTGCAAACTAATATTAATTTAATATGCAATAAAATTTAAACAAAAAAATTCGAAACTTGAAAACATAAAACAATGCTTAATATTCATGGCAAATATTTTTTCATATACATAACAATGTTATGTATATAGGCTAAAATAAAAACACCCCATCTTGTCAAACAGAGTCATATACATAACTGTGTTATGTATAACACTGTTAATGCATAACATATACATAATTATGTAATAGATATGTTCTGAAAATACAACAGTTCAACAAGTGTCTGTTTCAACACATATACATAACAGAATTATGTATATGGGTTGATATACATAATCGTGTTATGTATAACACTGTTAATGTATAAAATATAACTCTGTAATATATGTGTTCTGAAATAAATAATCCACCGGTGTTTGTTTGGGCCCATATACAGAACAAATTTTAAGTATATGGGCTCATATACATAATAATATTATGTATATGGGATGAAGTTACAAGAAATTTCATACATATGGATATGGTGTGACAAAAAACTCTCGATAATATCAAATTTCATACATAGACATACCTTTTTTTTTTCTTTTCTTCCAACAAGAATGATATTATCATCAACGATCCAAACTTTCCTGTGAAAGTTTCAGATAGAGAAGCACAAGGAACTAAAATCGACAACATGAACAACCTTTCTCACAAGTATGCATAAAAACAACAGATAAATCAAAAGGGGGAAAACAGTGAAACTTAAATATTAAAAATCAAGAAAATAAAAGGGGGCAAAAAACGTAAAGCCATGAAAGTAAATGGACAAGCAAAATAACAACTACATAGACAAAAAAAATTATGTATGTATATGGACATAAATCAGTCATGACGGCTAATTGGGGTGGGGTGAGGGAGTTTCAGGTTGTTTTTTGTAGGGTTTTTATGAATTAGAATTAGGAATTCGAGAAGAATAGTGAATTCAAAATTTGAAAATTTGAGGTTCCTTGATTGTAGGCATCTTCTAAGGAAATAAAAGGAAAAGGTAAAATTATGTATATAGATTATAGAGAGAAACTGTAAATATGAGATATTTGTAATTAATTTAAAGATTTAAAATATTGTGTGATAAAAAAAAATGTAAAGTTATGACATTTTGTAATTTTTCCTATTTTTATTGGTACAATAGACTCATGAGGAGTATCCATTATCAATTACCACCAAGAATTGACTGTTTGAAATAGGCTCTTTCATTTTGAATTAGCCTCCCACATACCCACACACGCATCCACCCAAAAAAAAAATTAACAAGTGAACATAATAAGTGGATGTTGTTAGGTGATAAAAAGTCGTCCAAAGTGATTAACCTAATCTTACAAGAAATTTTATAGATATGAGAAACGTGGGTAGTGACATTTGAGGTTGAGAACTATGCCCTCCCAAGTTGTTTTTTATCGTCAAACATTATGGTATAATTTAATTAAACTCAATTGTGACACATTTATCCTCGTTCCTTGTTTGTGCTGTGCCGCTATCTACGTTGGTAGAGCATGACCTCAATAAGCAAGTCGCATGATATTATGCACGTCATCTTTGATATTGACACTTCTCCTTATTCCTAAGTCGCATAATAATTAAAGGCCAATTTAAATTTTTTAGATTTATATAATAATTTTAAAAATTTATAATTAAATTTATGATCAAATATTTAATAAGTTTCTTATGTGTACATGATCTATAAAAAAAGAACTACCAGAAAATCTGTATATATTGTAATTGTATACTAGCTTCGTCTCTGCTAATAATTAAACCTTTAGGTGTTGTTTGATTGTGGTTAGAAAGGAGTTATGCATGTATTAAAACTAGCATAATTTTGTATGATGTTTGGTTATATGAAAAAATCATCTTCACAAGGAATCCAGCATAAGTTATACATTGTTTGGTTGATTTTGTTCTCTTTTGACGTAAAATATATATAGCATTTGCTAATATAATGTTCCATTGATGATATTACGTTTTCATCATACATTATACATGTATACACGTTACGAGAAAAGTCAGAAAACTTATGAATTATGACACGTGGACAGATTTCTAAATTTAACATTTTTATTTTGAAACTTCAACTAAGCATTCCTCATTTTAAACCTTCCAAGTAGTGCTTTGACCATTTTTTGACAATGAGGAGAACAAATAAAGAGCTCTCTCAGTGGCAAGCAACAACTACAATAATTACATGTGGCATTTTTAATTTTTTTTAAGAAAAAATTATTTTAAAATCCCTCCCCCTCCCAGAAACAACCACACCTCATCCTCTTCAGGGTATCATCTTCTTTATTGAAATATGAAACAAGCTTCCATCATTTCCTTAAAAGCTCCTTCAATGGTGGTCGGAATTTTCAATCAAATCTATTCATAAATTGATTTTCCTTTTTCAATCTTTTTCTTCATTGTATTGTTTTCCAAATCTGCCATTATCTTCTCCATTATTTTCATCGGAAAAAATGAATATAAAAGTTATGTTTGTTTTTCTCCTCATTGAAATAAAGTATGCTTTACGTTTGAACCGCATGTAACTTTAGACAGACAACATTCGAGCTCGCCTTTAATCTAATTCATGAACAACTGTCGAAAGCAATTTGGAAATTGGTAATTGGCCTCTTGGATCAGTCCAAACAAATGTTTTTGTGCCTCTAGAATGTTCAACCAAGTTTTAAAATTCATTCAAAAAGCTAATGACCGATAAAAAGAAGGTGATGGTAGATTAATTCTCCAACATTGAAGAAGAAACAAAAAAGTAAACAAAAAAATGATAAAATTTAAGGTTTTTATGCCCTCAATTTGTGCAACAAAAATAATGTTTCAAGTCAGGTATCAAAATGACACAACAGGATACTAATTTAGGTGTTTAAAATAAATAACTAGTTGAAATATCAAAATGAATGTTGTTACCAAATTTAGGGGTCTGGTTATGTGTTTGGCTATTATTTTATGCAGTGTATGTAGAAAATGAAATAACTAATACATGTATTACTAATGCCGGTCATATAACCAATTCATGCATCACTAATACATACATACCGATACATGTATAATTCTAAAGAAATTTATTTATTATTTTATACAAAATAGAAGGTGGAGTAACTAATACATGAATGATTATTTTCTACTTCACTAATACACCAATCATGCATTACTATTGCATGAAGAACTAATCTCAACAATAGTACTTAATATTCCCTTCGTTTCAAAAAGAATAACCTACTTTGACTTGTCACAAAGTTTAAGAAAATAAAGAAAATTTTTAAATCTTGTGGTTTAAAATTAAAATTGTGTCAAATGTACCAAAATGTCTTTTAATCTCGTGGTTCTAAATATGTCATGTGAAAAGTTGAAATTAAAGTATTGCCAAAAAGGAAAAGGGTCATTCTTTTTTAAACCGACTAAAAAGAAAAGTAGATCATTCTTTTTGAAACAGGGAGGGAGAGTATATGTGTAACCGGTAACTCTTAACCAACAATCAAGTCAATCCTTAATTAAGCTTTATTTACGGACATTATTGGAAACTTTTACGTAGTTAATTAATGTATTTTAATTGATTTCAACGGGTTAATTAGGTTTTAGCTCCTGTTTAATTTGCTTCCATGAATGTAGTAATTGGGTGGACGAGACATGTGCGTCCATTATGAAGACTTCCAAAAAATTGTTAACAGTTTTCCTGTAACGATTTAAAAATTTGATGAAATATGTGAAATTTGTGATTTTGTATGATTTGACTGTTTTACCTCTCCCCATAGTTGCATTATGGTATTTCTAGGATGTGGGAGTTATTGGCATGATTTTCGATACATTTTGATACCATTAATGCAATATTGTGGTTTTTGATTGCTTCGAGAATCTATTTTTAGACTTATGGGAATATCTTTTGATCTGTGCGATGGATGGCCGGACTGCTCCAGCAGCTCCGAAATATTGATTTTAGGCTAGGTAGAACTTTGGTTAGGGTCCTAGTACACCCGAGCTCATTTCGACCTATTGGTCGGAAAGTTGAAAAATTGGAAATATTGGTGTGGGACCCACATTTGGTTGAAACGACCTCAAATAAAAAATTCGACTTCGCCAGCAGATCCAGAATATCGATTTTAGGGTGTTAGCATGTTTGGTATGATTTTACGGCTTTTAAATATCATTTCGACCCTCAATTTAAAAAATTATGATTTCGGGAGATAATTTTGTGAAAATGATATTTTTTAAAAAAATTTGATATCTTCATCGCATTCGGAATGTCGAATTTAGTATGGTTGCATAGTTCGTTTGCATGTATCGAACTCTGAACGAATTTTGGGCACCCCGTCGAAGTCCGAATTGGACTTTTGAAAAAAAAAATGCAGCTTTTTTGTGCAGTTTTTCTGCACTATTTATACCAGTTGTTTGGCCTATTTTGCTCAATTTTCATCTTGCCTCTTGAGAGTTAAACCCTAAAATAGTGTGGGAGCTTAAAAGTAAAGTTTGTGGGAGCTTGGGAAGCTAGAGTAACACCTATTTCTTGATTTTATTACGTATTTAAGGTAATAATTCACTATTTTCTTAGTAATTTCTTGATTAATTTTTCAAAACCCTAAAAATCTTAGGGCTTGATTTTAAATCCCAATTTCACTTTTTTCACTTGATTAATTTCTTGATTTTGCCTCGTACATCTCATATTTCTGACAGTGTATGGGCCATCGTGGATCGATTGACCAAGTCAACTCATTTTATTCCAGTTCAGGTCTCATTCAGTGCCGAGAGATTGACCCATATCTACATTCGTGAGATTGTGCGTCTTCATGGCGTGCCGGTGTCCATTATTTCAGATCGAGGTCCTGTGTTCATATCTCACTTTTGGAAGACTTTTCAGGATGAGTTGGGTACTTGGGTTGATCTTAGCACAACGTTTCACCGCAAATTGATGGCCAGTCAGAGTGGACTATTCAGGTTTTGAAGGATATGCTCCACACATGGGTGATGGATTTTGGTGGCCAGTGAGAGCAGTATTTGGCTTTAGCAGAGTTTGCATATGATAATAGCTATCATTTCAGTATTGATATGACTCCTTTTGAGGCGTTGTATGATAGACATTGTCACTCCCCAGTTGGTTGATTTGATGTTTCAGAGGTGAGACCTCGAAGTACGGACTTGCTCCGTGAGTCTTTGGATAGAGTTCGGGTCATTCAGGATAGAAATAGAGCGGCTCAGAATAGGCAGAAGTGCTATACTGATTATAGACTTCGTTCCTTGAGATTTGGTGTTGGTGATCGTGTTTTCCTTTGAGTTTCACCCATGAAGAGTGCGATGAGGTTTGGGAAGAGGGGCAAGCTTAACCCCAGGTATATTGGTCCATTTGAGATTCTTCGTACTGTTGGTGATGTAGCTTATAAGTTGGCTTTTCCCCTCGATCTATCATTTGTTCATCCAGTTTCATGTTTCTATGCTTCGTCACTATATTCCTAATGAGTCTCGTGTCATTCGTTAGGAGTTGGTTCAGTTAGATGAGCAGTTGTCTTTTGTTGAAGAGCCGATTTCCATTTTGGCTAGAGATGTTAGGCGGTTGCGCTCTAGAGTGATCCCTGTGGTTAAGGTCCAGCGGTGACATCAACCTCTAAATGAAGCTACTTGGGAGGTCGAGTCTAATATGCGTAGTTTTTATCCTCAGCTCTTCATTGATTCAAGTATTTCTTTGCCTTAATTCGAGGATGAACTAGATTTTTAGTGGTGGATGATGTAACGATCTAAAAATTTGATAAAATATGTGAAATTTATGATTTTGTGTGATTTGACTGTATTACCCCTCTCCGTAGTTGCATTATGGTATTTCTAGGGTGTGGGAGTTATTGGCATGATTTTCGATAAATTTTGATACCATTTATGTGATATTATGGTTTTTGATTGCTTTGAGAACCTTATTTTAGACTTATGAGAATATCTTTTGATCCGTGAAATGGATGGCTGAACGGAATGCTCCAACAGCTCCGGAATATCGATTTTAGGCTAGGTAGACCTTTGGTTTGGGTCCTGGTGCACCCGAGCTCGTTTCGACCTATTGGTCGGAAAGTTGAAAAATTGAAAATATGGGTGTGAGATCCACATTTGGTCGAAATGGCCTCTAATGGAAAATCCGACTTCGCCAGCAGATCCAGAATGTTGATTCTAGGGTGTTAGCTGTTTGGTATGATTTTACGGCTTTTAAATCTCATTTCGACCCTCAGTTTGGAAAATTATGATTTCGGGTTTCGGGGGTTAATTTTATGAAAATGATATTTTTTTAGAAAATCTGATATCGCCATCGCGTCCGAAACTTCGAATTTAGTATGGTTGCATAGTTTGTTTGCATGTTTGGTATGATTTTACGGCTTTTAAATCTCATTTTGACCCTTTTGAAAAATTGTGATTTCGAGTTTCGGGGGTTAATTTTGTGAAAATGATGTTTTTTAGAAAATTTAATATCGCCACCGCGTCCGAAACTTTGAATTTAGTATGGTTGCATAGTTCGTTTGCATGTATCAGACTCTAAACGAATTTCGGGCATCCTGTCGAAGTCCGGATTGAATTTTTCAAAAAGTGTAGCTTTTTTGTGCAGTTTTTCTGCACTATTTATACCAATTTTTGGGCCTATTTTGTTCATTTTTCATCTTGCCTCTTGAGAGTTAAACCCTAAAATAGTATTGTGGGAGTTTAAATATAAAATTTGTGGGAGCTTGGGAGGCTATATTAACACATATTTCTTGATTTTATTACGTATTTAAGGTAAGAATTCATCATTTTCTAAGTAATTTCTTGATTAATTTTTCAAAACCCCAAAAATCTTAGGATTTGATTTTAAACCCCAATTTCACTTCTTTTCACTTGAGTAATGTTTTTATCTTATAATTACTAGTTTTTCATCAATTTAACTTTCAAAACAACTTCGATTCTTGATTTTAACCCGGATTTCAAGGAATTTACCCAGTAAACTCAAAAATGGTTTTTCTTTGCTTTGAACCTCGTTTGTTTCTCGATTTAACTTGAGTTTTCAGCTGTAGATTTCTAAAAATATGAAAAACATGTTTTTGAAGTAAAGTTCTAATTTTTTCCTTCTTTTTCGAAAATCCGTTTTGGGGGTTCATTTTGACCTCAGATCAAAAGTAGTCAATATGGATGTCGTTGGTTTTGTTTTAACGCGTAGATTTTATATTTGAGATTTTCAGTGGAATTCGGGATTGTTCGTGAAAAGTAAGGTCGCAGGTTCAAGTGTAGCAGACCGATTTCGGCTTTCAAGGTAGGTTATGGCTTAATCTTTCAGACTGGGCTGGGTAGTAAATGATGATACAAAATGCATGTTAAGGGTGGAAACTAATCATGAAAAATGGCTAACTATGTGTTGTGCCCGTGTGGGGGCCTATATGTGATATAATTATCGAAATTGAGATATTATATGATATTTGTGACCGTGTGGGGTCCTATATGATATTGATAGTCTTAAATACATGTGAATAATTGTATTGTGTTGTTAAAATGCTTAATATGGTGTCATTGGTGTATTGTGATTATATTCATACTTTATTGGCATATGAGACGTGGAAATTCATGGATGAAACAAAAATAATGAGTGGATATTGGCTTATGTGGTTGTGGAAATGTATCATTGTGGTTGGTTATGGAAATATATCATGTGGTTGGTTGTATAAATATATCATGTGGTTGGTTGTGGAAATACTCATTGTGATTGGCTATGAGCATTACATTTTTATATCATACTCATTCATGAAACATTGATACCACCGTGGCAACGTTTGAGAAACACTTGCAACACCTGATAACACCTTTCTGAGGGATGTGTTGAAAAGAAGATATGATATATGTGGATTGTATATGGGTTGACGAACCCCCCATGGGTCCTGCGTTGGGAGGCTTGCCTCCGTAGGTGTATACGGGGGATTATGCGACGATCCCGAAGTTTGTACGATGACCTCGTGCATCATCATCATCGTCATCATATACATTGAACTTACTTTATTGTGTTTATATTGTGTTGTATTGCCATATTAACTTGCCATTTATGTAATTGTCTTATCTTCTTTTACTTGTATGTGCATGTTCCCTCTTGTTATACTTAATTGTGATATAATGTATACTTGTGTTCTATTTTGTTGTGATGTTGCAATATATGTGATATATTAGAATTGTTAGTTCAAGCGGTGTGGGCTACTATTGTGGGACATTTTCTGATTGCATGTGACGTGCCCTTAGTGTATATTTTGTATGCTTTATTCACTATTTTGCTTGATCGGCCTATGATACCTACTGAGTACAAGTGGACTGTACTCATGCCTACTGCACCCTTTCGGTGCAGGTCCTAGATCGAGTGCGCCTCAGCATGCTTGACTCGGGCGATGTTGGAGCTTCCAAGGTAGAGGTTGGACATTGATATGTCCAAAGTTCACCTCTATCTTTCTATAGTAGTTATGTCTTTATGAGTATTCAAAGACGGATATTATTCCTTTGTGGGTATTTTTCTGATGTATTTGACTCTTGGATTGTATTAGTAGTTCTTACACTATTGACACCTGATTTTAGGCATGATCAGTATTTTGGATAGTCTTTTCCGCATTGTTATGATTACTTGTATGGTTTGACTTCGTTCTAGAAGTCTTACCTTAGGATATTTCTATCTTTTTCTCTTTTTGTATCAGTTTTGGTGATAGGCTTACTTGTCAAGATACGCCACGACAAGTGCCATCATGACACCCTCATTTTTGGGTCGTGACATTTCCCTGTCACTATGATTTTGCGATAATTTTTTCTTTTAGAATTTAAGTTTGGTGTACTGCTAGTGTTAGTACACTATCGAGTAAATTTAAATTGCAGGTCAACTTTGTTGAGGGATTAACCACTTGTGCAACAGTTTCTTAATTCCATCTCTGTTAAGTCTGTTAAGTCCATTTCAATTTTCTATTATTACTGTACATAGACAGTTGTCATTGTAATTAAGTGGTTAGTAATTAGTTAGCTAGTTGTTAGAGTAAGCATGATTAGTTGTAGTTAGTTGTGATTATCAGCCTATAAATATTGACATTGTGTACATCTATTGGATGATGAAAATATGGAGAAAAGCTTCCGCAAATATCTTCTCTCTTCTCTCTGCTCTCTTTCGCTTCTCACTAATCAAATCTTAACATGGTATCAGAGCTATCGTGGCAGTAATCTAGGGATTTTTACTTCATGGATTGAAGGAAAATTGAGAGATTACATCAACGTAACTTTGATTCTGGAAAGTTCATTTAGCTTTGATTTCTAGAAACTTAAACTTCATTTTCGTAATGGCAGTTGAGAATACTACAGGAATTGGTAACAACAATTCTGGTGGATTCGCCGAAGTAAACGCCGGTGGAATTGAATACAATCACCCCTTATTTTTGCATGTTTCTGATGGACCGAAATCGTTACTGGTGGAAATTCAGCTCGTCAGAATGGAGAATTATATGCTTTGGACTCGTGAAATGAGGATTGCACTCTTATGAAGGAACAAATTAGGGTTTATTGATGGGACTGTTAATAGAGAGACATATGGATCTGCATTGGCACATATCTGGACCGGTGTAATACAATCGTGGTTTCCTGGTTGATCGAAAATGTAAGTCATGAACTATTGAGTGAAATTTTGTTCCGATCTGATGCGTATCTGATTTGGAAAGAACTGGAGGAGAGATTCCATAAAATCAATGGATTTAGGTTGTAAGCTTTACACAAAGAGATTTTTACTCTGAATCAAGGGACTCGATCTGTATCAGTATATTACTGCAGGCTCAAAGATTTATGGGATAAATATGACTCGATGATGCCACCTCCTGCGTGAAATTATGAAAAATCTAAGGAATACTCGGTTCAACTTCAGTATCAGCGGCTATTACAGTTCATGATGGGTTTAAACGATGGATATAGTCAAGCACACAACCAAATCCTCATGAAGTAAAAAATGCTAAATGTCAATCAAGCTTATGCATTGATCATGCAGGATGAGAGCTAAAGGATTGCAACAGAGAGCAATTTTGCTGGACATGATGGAGAAGGCTCAAGTTCTACTGCATTTTTCACAGCAAAGAATGCAGGGACAAAAAGGAAAAGTTGGGGCAATGTGTTTGATTTTTGTCATGTAAAGAGGCACATAAGGAAAGACTGTTTCAAGCTAATAAAATGTGTTCACTGTGGGAAAATAGGGCATGTTATGGTGAAATGTTATCAACTTATAGGATATCCTCCTGATTTTAAACACAAGGGGAAGCAAGTGGCAAATACTAATGCATTAGCTAATTTTACTGTTCCACGGGAGGAAGATGTAATGGTTCCACAAGATCAGTACAAGGTCTTTACGATGTGAAAGATGATGCAGTCGAACGACAAATGAAAAACTCTTGTCAACATGGCAGGTAAGTGTTTTTTTAACCAAAAAGATCTGACTAGTTAGATAGTGGATTCCGGAGCAACTAACTATATTACTGGAAATAAGAACTTATTGTTACATGATGATAAAGTAGGAAATGCTGGGAATGTTCTTATGCCTAATGGTTATACAACTTCTGTTAGTCATATTGGAAACTATCAACTTACAAAAGGTGATTTTCTCAAGGATGTGTTATGTGTGTCGACATTTAAATTCAATCTTTTGTCAGTCTCTAAAGTGACAAAGGAATTGAATTGTTGTGCTAAGTTTATCCTGAACACTGTGTGTTTCAGTATCTTTACATTGGGAAGGTGAAAGTGACTGATAGAGCAGTGCAAGGATTGTACATCTTGAATACATATCTTAATGATAGTACAACAAATTAAAGAAAGTCTCTCTCAGTGATTGGAGTTTGTGATCCGAAGTTATGGCAAAAGAGATTACGTTATGTACCCATGGTAGTACTAAGGAAGATTCTTATTTTCAATAATAATAGCAAATTTCATCTGCAGCACTGTGATGTTTGTCCTATGTCTAGACAAATAAGATTACCATTCCCAACTAGCCATACTAGAGCAGTAGAAGTTTTTCAATTGATTCATTTGGATATATGGGGACCTTATCAAGTTGAGACACACAACGAAATGAAATACTTTCTTACCATAGTTGATGATTGTTCCATGTGGACTTGGTGTTTTTTATTAAGGCTTAAGTTTGATATTTTGGAGGTGCTTAAATTTTTTATTACCATGATAATGATACAATTTGGACAGAAAATCAAATATTCTAGGTCAGCTAAAGGTTCAGAGTTCTTTAATCATACTTATATTAGTTTGTTTCAACAACATGGGATATTGCATCAAAACTTTTGTCCATATACTCCACAACAGAATGGAGTGGTATAAAGGAAGCATATATATATATGTTGGAAATTGCTAGGGCTATCAGATTTCAAAGTTCATTGCCAATAAAGTTTTGGGGTCACTGTATAGAGGCAGATATTTACATCATTAATAGAATGTCATCTTCAGTGTTGATAAACAAGTCACCTTTTGAGCTACTCTATCACCATGCTCCTTCTGTGTCTTACATGAATGTGGTAGGTTATTTGTGCTAAGCCACCACTTTGCCTAAGCAGGACGAATTTGCTCCTAGAGCTATCAAATGTGTTATGCTAGGATATGGACAACATCAGAAGGGCTACAAGTTATATAACTTAGAGAGAAAATCTTTCTTTATAAGTAGGGATATAGTTTTTTGTTAAGATACATTTCCATTTCAATGCAATACAACACCTGAGGATGTCAATAATGTGAATTTTTCTAATCCTCTATCACCTCACTTTTCTGATGTTGTGGTTAGTGATAATTCAACTGCTACATATACCATTCCTTTTCCTCATACTATAGAACTAGCAGCAGAATCTGCTGCAGTGTATGATCATGTTGATATAGTAATAAATAATCATCATCCAGAAGAAGTTGGTGTAGCTGCTATTGCAGATGTTGCAATAAATGATGGTGTTGAAGATGGAGATGTAGGTGATGATACTGATATAAGTGTGCATCAAGAAGTTGGGACAGATACTTTGCTGCCATCAGTGCTAAGAAAATCCAAAAGAGTTTCTAAGCCACCTAACTAGTTCCAAGATTATATAGGTGCCAAGTCTAAGAGTGTTAACACATGTCTATACCCTCTCTCAGATATGGTAGATTATGCTGTATTAAGACCTAAATATCAGAGTTTCTTGGCTTAATTTTCAGTTGAGATAGAACCAAGAGACTTCAAAGAAGCAGACAAGGATCACAGGTGGATAGAAGCAATGCAATCAGAAATTCAATCTTTGGAAGATACAACTTGGTCTATTGTTGACTTGCCTCCAGGAAAGATAGCTATTGGCTGCAAATGGGTTTACAAGATCAAATATAAAGTCACCGAAGAGGTTGAAAGATTCAAGGCAAGATTAGTTGCAAAGGGATATAATCAAAATGAAGGTTTAGATTACCAAGAAACATTTTCACCTATGGTGAAAATGGTAATGGTGAGAGTTGTGGGGTCTATAACAGCTATAAAGGGTTGGGACATTCATCAAATGGATGTCTATAATGCTTTTCTACAAGGTGACCTATATGAAAAAGTGTATATGCAATTACTACTAGGGGTGGATGTTCGATCAGTTCGGTCTGATTGTTTAATATCGATTTGGTTTATCGGTTTTCAGATTGACAAAAATGACATCCGTAATCGAACCGAATTTATTTTGGTTTGAAATATTAAAGTAGTTAGCGTCTCTTTTTCACAACTGAGCATTTAAAATTGATGGGTTTTTTAGAAAAATTATTTTTTTCAAAACTATTTTTCATTTTCAAATATAAATAACTATAAGTAACTCAACATGGATGAAACGAAATGAAATAATCATAAGCTTAACATAATACATAACGTCATTAATCATTACATATAATATAATCTTGCATAAATAGTCCATAAAACAGTCCAAAGTCACCAAAATAGTCTATAAAATATTTGAGTCACTAAAACAATCCATAAATAGCCTGCGGCGTATGCGAATTTGTTGTTAAATGTTAATTGTGAATGTGAATTACTAAATATTATATATATATAATATAATATTATATTATATATACATACATATATATATATATATATAATAAAATATATATATTATTTATTTATAAAATTTTGGTTTTTCAATTTAACCGATTCTTTTTTAAAATCGAAAACTGAACCGAAAAACCAAAATTTTAAAATTACAAATCGAATCCGATCCGAAAAAATGAAAAACCAAAACCAAAATTAAATTTCGATTTGATTTTTTGTTTTTTTCGGTTTAAACCAAAATATGTCCACCCCTAATTGCCACTAGGTTTTTCTGGTCACGAGAAGAATCAAGTATGCAATTTTTCAAGTCTTTATATGGTCTTAAACACGCATCATGGCAATAGAACATCAAGCTTACCAATGCTTTGTTACAATCAAATTTTATTCAGAGTCAACTTGATCATTCTCTGTTTACTAAAAAGGACAAAGATAAACTGGTTGTGGTACTAGTTTATGTTGCTGATCTTATGATCACTGGTAATGACAACACATTGATTTAAGACACCAAGACTCATTTGCAGTAATGTTTTAAAATCAAGGATTTAGGGGACTTAAAATATTTTCTTGGCATTGAATTTGCCAGAAGCAAGACGGGAATCATAATGCATCAGAACAAATATGCACTAGAGCTTATTTCAGACCTGGTATTGACATGTGCTAGACCTTGTAAGACCCCATTAAAGATTAATCTGAAACTCACTTCATTTGACTTTGATAAGCATGTTGCTGAAACTACTAACTCTTTGCTACATGACCCTAGTGCATATCAAAGGCTGGTGGTTAGGATTATTTATCTCATTATTACTAGGACTGATCTTACTTTTGCAGTTCAGTGTCTTAGCCAATTTATGCATTCCCCAAAGGTTTCTCACATGCATGCAGCT